>JAVHZT010000064.1:0-351943 GCA_035079005.1 Fraxinus americana | reverse complement strand
TAAATTTAACTTTACAAACTTATAAATAAAATTTGAATTCTATGTAAACATTTCTTGGTATAAATATGAATTTATCATTTTGTTCAATTGTTAATTTACATTTAACAAAAAAAACATTTTTTCTATAAATATGAAAAATTCTATATTTTTATAATTGTATTTATACAATCATACGGGCCAAATCAGAACAAACCGCAACCCGTGACCCGCATGGGCTCTACCCGGATGGGTCAGAGGGCGGGTCTGGAATCTAGTCCAAAATTTGTGGGCGGACAGGCTTTTTTCACGCGGGTCGTTACCGGGCTCATATGTT
This sequence comes from Fraxinus americana, assembly GCA_035079005.1. Taxonomy (NCBI): domain Eukaryota; kingdom Viridiplantae; phylum Streptophyta; class Magnoliopsida; order Lamiales; family Oleaceae; genus Fraxinus; species Fraxinus americana. The sequence continues at coordinate 351,630 of JAVHZT010000064.1, read as the reverse complement.
GGCGGGCCGACCTGGCCCGGACCACCCGGATTAACACATCTACTATAGCCAACCAATAGTTACAACCAAACGGTCCAAATGCCATTCCGAGAACACAAAATACAAAACCGAAAAATGTGGGCTCACTGTGTTACAATAACAAATATGAATGTTAATACAAAGCAAGAAATCAGTTGAATGTTTCTGTGTCTGCGTGAATATTTTAAAAATCAGCAAGCTTTCATAATTTAAAAGAAATTTTCAGATTTGATAAAGAAAAAGATCTATAATTATCCAATCCATATAAGTTGGTAGGAAACATAAATTAATATATTACCTGATTAGTTGAACACAATTTCTGTGATTGTCCATTCTTCACATACACAACAATAAGGGCGTGTTCGGTCGTATTTAAAATTCAATTAAAATTGAAAATATAGTCGTTATTGGAGTCTCATTTCAAATGCAATAAAAATCAACAATAACAACTAATTTTTCAATTTTAATCCGATTTTAATCTCTATCGAACACACACTAAGACATGTTAACGATAATTTTCATTGTTCTAAACCCAAATGAATTCAGTGTACCTACCGAATTCAGAGAACTTTGCATAAACTTTTGGCCCTTTTCTCCAAATCCAAATCTAAACACAAATGAATCCAAATCCGAATGCTTCGAGGATTTACAATTGATGTTGAATTCAGTGGACCCACCGAATTCAGAGAAATTATTGTCCACTGTAAAATTGTATAACTTTTTTGTCATTATTACCCCTTTACTTTTATCTTTATTGTCCTTTTCACCACAAGAATATTCTTTTATTGACCAAAAGTAGTTCAGAGCATGTTTGGTAACAATTCTCCTTTTCTACAGTAAACCACTTCTCATTTTCAACCACACATTCTTCAATAAAATAATATTTTTCATCACATCAATACTTTTTTCTTCTTTTTCAACCACACATTTCCCATCATATCACTATTCAAAAATCAATTTTTCTCCTAAAAATCCCTACCAAACACACTCTCAGTATCATTTGCTACTTTTTGATTGCAAAAATCCAACAAAATCCAAGTTCAGGATTTTAATGTCACGGGAAAGAAGAGACTGCATCATACTCCCATTCCCCAAGGCGAAGCTCAATTGCCTATGTCAAATTGCCTTTTCCATGGAACAATGCCTCTGCAAAAGAAAGAAATATCAAAATGTGCAATTCAAAAACAACTCACTTCGAGACGCATAGTGTTACAGCTCAACAATCAGCCGAAGCTGGAGCTGGAAACAAAACTGAAGCAGTTGGTAGTTAAAATCAGTTGCAATAGCTGAACTGGAACAAGTTGTTAAAATAGTTACTTAAGTGGTTAGCTTTACAGTTAGTTAGTTAACATTGTAACTGATTGACTGATCTCTATAAATGAGAGTCTATGTACCAACGAATGTAATTTGAGAAGATTAAGACTTCAATAAAGAAAAGAGAGTCTGATTATCTCTGTTCAAGTTCACTTTCTTCATTTCTTTCATATTGCCCTGCCCCTTTTGTTATGGTATCAGAGCAATGTTTAAAACTTTCCGCTGTGTTGTAAAAACAAAATTCCAGTGTTAATCATGGCTACGGATGATTCCTCTAATCCCTTGTTCTTGGCAAATAATGACGACCACAGCAATCGTGCGGGTTTCCCAGGCACTCGATGGATCCAATTATTTTCCTTGGAAGAGATCTATGTCGATGGCCATTTCAGCCAAGAACAAGCTTGGTTTTATCAATGGTAATCTCCCGAAGCCACTGATAACTGATCCTTCTTATCAAGCATGGATTCGTTGTAATGATATGGTTTGTTCCTGGATCCTAAATTCCTTGACTAAAGAGATCGCTGCAAGTGTCCTCTATATTGCCAATGCTTCTGATCTATGGAAAGAGCTAGAAGAGAGGTTCAGTCAGGGAAATGCTCCACGTATTTTTCAATTAAAGAAGGCAATATGTGCTCTCAATCAAAGTTCATCATCAGTATCTGATTACTTCACAAAATTCAAGACCTTATGGGATGAATATTTCAACTATCGCCCTCTTCCTAATGATGCTAGTCCCAGTGTTAAGATTCTACTGGACTATCATCATCAAGATTATGTTTTACACTTTCTTATGGGACTAAACGAGAGCTTTGGTGCAATAAGAGGTCAGATACTGTTATCTGATCCTTTGCCCTCTATTAACAAAGTTTTCTCTTTAATTTTGCAAGAGGAAACTCAGAGAAATGTTGGCCATTATTCTCCTCACCTTGACTCTGCTGCTATGATTAGTAAGATAGCACCTGGTTCATTCAAGCAGCAATCTAGTCCCAGAAAGGGAAAGCTATATTGTACTGAATGTGGATACACTTCTCACACAACTGACAAGTGCTTCAGACTCATCGGTTTTCCTCCTGGTTTTAAATCTGGCAGAAATAAGGGAATTAATTCTTCAAGCCAAGTTCATTCAGTAGCATCTTCTGGTGAGCAAAGCTTTTCTTCAATGCCATTTACTCCAGAACAATATAACCAAATACTCAGTTTGATTAAACCTATCAATGTTCCACCTATTGATACTCCTTCGATCAATAAGTCTGATAACATCACCCCGACATTCCAACCTCAATGCAACATGACAGGTAAACACCATTGCCTATCTTTTTCTTTTAATCACATTTCCATTTCAAATACTCCTTGGATCATTGATACAGGAGCGACCGATCATATGGTATGTTCAGTTTCTTTCTTGGACACTATAACAGCCACTGTAAATTCTTCTGTGCAATTACCTACTGGTACATTTGCACAAGTTACTCACATAGGCAATGTAGTCATTTCAGACAAACTTTGCTTGACAAATGTGCTATGTGTCCCATCTTTTTCTTTTAATTTGCTATCTGCCAGTCAACTCACTCGTAAATCTAATTGTTGCTTGATTTTTTTATCTCGACAATGCTTTATTCAGGACCCTATCTCATGGACGACGATTGGTATGGGTGAAGAAAGAGGAGGATTGTATCATCTGTTGGGATCTCCAACAAAACCTTTTATTCCAGCAAAACCTCCTACATGTGCTACCTCTTATTCAAATTCAAGTTCATTTGACCTGTGGCACTTTCGTTTAGGCCATCTGTCCTCTAGTTGCTTGCAACATCTTGCTAATAGTAATTCTGATGTAATATCAAGTCGAAAAGAATTTCTTTGTAACATTTGTCCAATGGCAAAACAAAAAAAGACATGCTTTTCCTGTTAGCAATACAATTTCTACACATTTATTTCACCTTATACATTGTGATGTATGGGGCCCTTTTGCTCATTCTTCTTTAAATGGTGCAAAACATTTCCTCACTTTAGTAGATGATTTTTCCAGATCAACATGGATATATCTCTTACAACATAAATCCGAAGCAAGATCATATATCCAATGCTTCTATAATTTAGTTGAAACACAATTCCAGATCAGAATAAAACAGCTTCGCACTAATAATGCCCCTGACCTTGATATGCGAATTTTTTGTGCTGAAAAAGGCATTATTCAACAGAAAAGTTGTGTTGCCACACCGCAACAAAATAGTGTAGTCGAGCGAAAACATCAACACATACTAAATGTCTCACGAGCACTCATTTTTCAAGCCAATTTGCCTCTTAAGTTCTGGGGATAAGCTGTCTTAACCGCAGCATATCTCATTAATCGTACACCCACTCCTCTCCTACAAAACAAATCTCCATTTGAGATCTTATACAATAAACCTCCTACCTATACTCACCTCAAAGTGTTTGGAAGCCTATGTTTTGCTTCTACTTTATCCCACAATCGTTCTAAATTTGCCTCTCGAGCTCGTAGGTGCATATTTCTTGGATATCCTTACGGTGTCAAGGGATATAAACTCTATGATCTGGATCTTCACACATCCTTCATTTCTCGAGATGTAGTTTTTCACGAACACATCTTTCCTTACAAGAGTTTAAATTCTACCTCATTTGATAATTCATTTGTCTTTCCCAAATCTCTTCCTTCTCAAGATTTGGATATCTCCAATACAAATATTCAGTCTTCTACCAATATGCCTCGCAGATCTTCCAGAATTAGGAATGTTCCTAGCTACCTTGATCAATATCATTGCAACCTCTTTACTTCTTCATCAGATCAATCTCGCTCCATGTGTTCAGGGAGATCGAATAAGGTTAGTACTCCTCATGATCTATCTTCATCCTTACAGTACAACAAATTGTCACCCTCTTTTACAAACTTTTGCCTCTCAGTTTCAACTACGTTTGATCCCTCACATTACTTTCAAGCTGTAAAATTTGAACATTGGAGAAAAGCTATGCAAGTTGAGATTGATGCTCTTGAAGCAAATCAAACTTGGGAATTAACTACCTTACCTCCTGGCAAAAAATCTGTTGGTTGTCGATGGGTATATAAAGTGAAATTCAGGTCTGATGGCATGGTAGAACGTTATAAGGCTAGGCTCGTAGCTAAAGGCTATAATCAAGTTGAAGGATTAGATTTTTCTGATACTTTCTCACCAGTAGCTAAGCTCGTAACTGTGAGAACATTGATGGCCGTTTCTGCAGCTCGAAATTGGCATGTGCATCAACTTGATGTTGACAATGCCTTTTTAAATGGGGAATTGGATGAGGAGGTCTATATGAATCTACCACTTGGCTACTCTTCGCATTCTTCTAATTCAGTTTGTAAACTTAAGAAGTCACTTTATGGCTTAAGGCAAGCGTCTCGGCAGTGGAATATCAAATTCACTCAATGTCTTTTACAATATGGTTTTAATCAATCTCAACATGATCATAGTCTGTTCATTTTGCAGAAATCTGATGCATTTATGGTTCTACTGGTTTATGTCGACGACATAATTATTGCAAGTTCTGATATACCTTGCATTAATGCTCTTAAATCTCATTTGAATTCCACTTTTAGAATTAAAGATCTGGGTACTATCAGGTACTTTCTAGGATTGGAGATTGCTAGATCTTCTGCTGGAATTACCATTTCACAACGTAAATATGCACTTGATAAACTACAGGATTCAGGTTTAACTGGTTCTCGACCTTCGAAGTTTCCTATGGAACAAAACTTGAAATTATCTCGTGAGGAGGGGCAATTATTAGCCAATCCTGCAGAGTATAGAAGACTGATTGGCAGATTGATATACCTAACTATCACGAGACCTGATCTGACCTTTGCTGTTCAGACACTTAGCCAATTTATGCAAGCACCAAGACAACCTCATTTAGATGCAGTACATAGAGTTCTGAGATATATTAAGCATGCTCCAGCACAAGGGATTTTTATGTCCAGCACATCTGATTTGCAATTAAAAGCATTCTGTGATGCGGACTGGGGAGGATGCGTGGATAGTAGAAGATCTGTGACTGGATATTGTGCTTTTCTTGGTGAAACTTTGATTTCATGGAAGTCTAAAAAGCAAACAACTGTGTCGAAGTCATCAGCTGAAGCCGAGTACAGAGCAATGGCCACAACTTGCTGTGAAGTGGTTTGGCTATTAGGAATACTCAAAGATCTTGGGATAGATCATTTGAAGCCTGCATTGATGTGTTGTGACAATAAGGCAGCTTTGCACATAGCCTCAAATCCAGTCTTTCATGAAAGGACAAAGCACATTGACATAGATTGCCATATAGTAAGAGAGAAGTTACAGAAAAATCTAATTAAAACGGTTTATGTTTCTTCCAAACATCAATCAGTCGATGTTTTTACAAAAGCTTTAGGAGCAGATCGGTTTCGTTTCTTACTTGACAAGATGGGAGTCATAGATTTACACAAATCCATCTTGAAGGGGGATGTTACTGACTCAACAATCACCGTCGAGCTGGAAACAAAGGCTCAAACGATTGGTAGTTAAAATCAGTTGCAATAGCTGAACTGGAACAAGTTGTTAAAATAGTTACTTAAGTGGTTAGCTTTACAGTTAGTTAGTTAACATTGTAACTGATTGACTGATCTCTATAAATGAGAGTCTATGTACCAACGAATGTAATTTGAGAAGATTAAGACTTCAATAAAGAAAAGAGAGTCTGATTCTCTCTGTTCAAGTTCACTTTCTTCATTTCTTTCATATTGCCCTGCCCCTTTTGTTACATGGTTATTTAAAAATTAAATAAAGTACCCGTAACGCCCCAAATTCTTATGACTCAGACATGTTAAATAAATGGCTGATTCAATCAATCCATAGTTGCGGGCTCAATGGTCCATTAATATAATCAAATCACTACAGAAAGACGTAACTTGAAAGTAATTATAAGAACATGCGGTGTGAATTGAGATGCATTATCCCCAATTCATGGGAATAAATCCATACATAAAAGATCTCATTTGGAATTAGCATGTAAAGCACGGAAGCATTGTTCTAGATAATATATCTAATCATAGGAAAATCAATTAGACAGAATAAAAAATTTAACACAACAATGTAAAAACTAAGGCTTTGAGTATGCATAATACAACTAAAATCGTCCTGAAGCAGGCTAGCCCGTGTATTGAACGCCAACGTCTCTGTATCCTCTCTTCTTTTAAATGCCCTGAAAGAGTTGTTTGGAAATCCATCCACCTGTTGCTTTGCTTCATGCCAAGAATCATATATTCCAGACCAACGAAAATAACATATATTTTCCCTCTCTGAAAAAATGATTTTTGAATTTGTCATTGATTTACCTTAACTTTAAATTTTAAAACTAAATACGTCAATAAATCCCTCAAAATTCGTTGCTAACCTTTGGTTCAAGTCACTTGGCTCTAGAGGAGCAACTTTGTTCCTCCCTACCGAAACAAAATTTCATATATTAAATTTAGACTTTTTTTGGTCATATCTCCGTATCCTACGTTTAAGAAAATTAAAAATCTGACACTTAACTACTTACCCATTTAGATAATTGAAAAAATGTCATTTTCATCTCCCCTTTTGTTTAATTAAAACAAAAAGAAAAAGAAAGAGCTAATTGGAATGGTAATTAGCACATAATTTTCCTACCTGTGAAAAAGGTTCTTACCTTTCATATTTTGGTATTTTCACCTTAACATCTTTGATTGCGAAAATCATCATTTTCTATCTATTTTCATCCAATTTTTGTGCTAATACGAGAAAACAAGGCTTTCTATTATCTAAACGGGTATGTAACTAAGAGTCGAATTTTTTATTTTATAAAATGTAGGATACAGAGACATGGTTAAAAAAGTATCTAAATTTCACATATAAAATTTCGTTCCTCTAGAGGCAATGAGCATGTATGACTTTCATATTCCATATGATTCGAGATCAATCATGTAAACTTCTTAGTTTTGGACCCCTAATGGCAGTTTGTTTATAGTTCAATTTTTTTTTAGCTTCCCATTGTGGCCACCATTTTTTCCACTACCCAGACTCACACTATTTCTAGGTTTTTAAATGACATTGAACCAGAGTGTAGGAGATATTACACCGATAATGTGCATATTATATTAATTAAGAATATACCGTGAAATCGAAATATCATTTGATTTACCGAAATCTAATTTGAGAAGATAAAATAGTGATTACCGACTTCTAATATATGAATATGGATTCATCACTTTCTAATTGGACGCGTGTCATTCTTTAATTCAAACCTTGCAAGAAATCAAAAGAATATTAGTTACTTTCCGAAATCAAAATATTAAATAAGAATGAAATCGAAAAAGAAAGATGAGATGCAAGTGATGCGATCGGTCTAGGCAAGTGTTTGACACTTTGTCCTTAAAATGAATTTGCCCCACGTCGGTGCTAACGGTTTCTCGGCAATCATCTCCCAAGATACAACGACCACATCAAGCCATAGGAGCACTCCAAATGGCTTAAACCAACGAACTCGAACAGAATTCCCTCTCTACCATAACCATGATTTTGATGCAAGAAATAATCACTTCTACAAAGTGGTTTATGCAGAACTAAAGTAAAACATGAAATGGAATGATATGAAAATATCAATTGAATTGTTCATCTTTCTTGTTGTTAATCCAAACACATGGGGATCTATATATATAGTAGTTGGAACATCCATACCAAGAGACACATCTCTTGAAATTAAGAATCATAATTATTGGAAGTTACTCACACCAAAAGGCATGATCTTCCATATGAAAAAACTCATCTTTTCATCTACTCATTCTCTAGAATATTCCACAATATTCTATACAATTTCCGACAATTTCAAGCATTTAACCATTTTAAGTTTGGTTTAATTTATCATTCACCAAACAAAAAATTTCACTTAAACAATCACTTAAATTGGTCACAACCAATTTCGAATTTTCCAACAATCCCCCACATGAATGAAAATTAATGCAAATGACTATGCAGACACTAGTAGAGAGAGGGCGGAAAACACTGCATCAGAGAATGTAGCTTTTAGTTTTGAACCTCCCTTAGTGAAATACTATCGGACTTACTTGCTAATTTGTGAACGTGATGTCTTGAACCATTCATCCGTTGGTGTAAGCCAAGACAACAGTACTCACACAATGTCTTTCCTAAACTTTTATGGTTCTCATGATTGTGTCCATTTTGGCCCTGGACCACTCTTGGTTTCATAAGTGTTTAGAGAATTTTAACCTCGACCAATTCTCATTGAAGCGGCCCCACTTCACAGTTACATAGGTGACCTCCTATTAAGAGTATCTTATCTTACTCTACTTGGTTTAATCAAGATATATGAATCATTAAAAGCATAGCTTAACCTCACACTTTGCAGAAAGCATTGTAATTATCATAGGAATGAGTATGAATAATTTCCTAAGTGTTTCATGGAATCTTCATAATTTAGTTGTCTCTTTGAACCAAGATCTTGGGATCTCTAGTCAACAAGGTAGGGTTACCATTACAAAGACTCTTACGTAGTAGGTTTTAATCTCATTCCTCTCGATATGCAGTATTCTTGATCTCTCGGTAAATCTCTTAAAGGTACCACGAATTTACACCATTGAGATCGACTGCTTAACGGTATTATGTCTACGTCTAGACTTACCATTACATGTGACTTAGTATCTCATCAAATATAGCTATCCAACAATCAATTGATTTATAGATACAACATGTCACCACCAAGAAATCCTCTCATGACGCTACATGCTTCTAATTAGCTTTATCTAAAGCTTTATAAATTCTAAACAACAATATTAGAGGAATGCATGTGCAACTAATAATGTTGCATCCACAAGTCTTGAACTTTTCATATAAGTTCGCAAGTATTGATGTTAATCCCCCACATTTTTGGGTTGTACTTGAACTTAGAGTTCATCAACTCGTTCGTAGTTCAATTCATTTATCGAATAGATAATGTTCATATCGAATACTTCGTGAAAGTTTAAATACTTTCAAAATAGTGGTCGTCAACCTACAATTTATTTCCATTGAAATTGTATTCAATGTACTTCAATCCAACTATCTTCAATATGATCACACACAATTTGATCAAGGTCATTACATAGACCAACAATACTTTTCAAGAATAGACCAACTTAATTAGTTTTATATTGAAGTTAAATTCAACAATGAAGAAGACTAAGCATCTTGATTCACAAGATTTGCAACTTCTCCAAACATATCACATTTGTGACATTTTACAAGATAGTATTATTCCATGTTAAATAATACTTATTCACCATATTCAAATTGAATGAATGAATCATCCATCGGTTCGATAGTTGTGTTCTCAAAAGACACAACCCAACGAGGGGACACACGTCTTCAAATATCTTATAATATGAAAGATATGAAAAGACATATCTTTCCATCTAAATCCATTCTAGAATATTTTATAATATTCTACCAATTCCAAGTAATTAAGTGGCTTAAATCTCATTGTCAAATAATGATTTCCACTTAATACAATTACAACAAATCGAATTTTGTAATATTTTTATCCAAATATAACTTTCAACTTTCAAATGTGACTCCTAGATTCTAACTTTTAAAATATATTAAACTTTAATCCTTTTTGATTTATTATCATTCATTTTCATCTAGTGGTGGCAATCGAGCCGAGCGGACGAGCCGGCTCGTCCGCTCGGCTCGTACTATAGCAGTCCGCGAGCCGCTCGGACTCGTCAAAAGACGAGCCCGAGCATGAGCCGAGCGGGCTCGTCGGCTCGTTGTATTTAAAAAAAAAATAAAAACGAAATTCAGTGACCAGAAACGATCACTGAATTTATTTTTTTCAGTGACCGTTTTGGTCACTGAAATTTTTTTTTAATTTTTTTCTCTATAAATACCCACCCCCTAATCAACATTTTTTCCCACCAATCATCTCATTCTCTACTCTACTCTTTTCAATTTACAAATTACCAACATTCAACAATATCAAATTATCAATTCATTTCATTCTATTATTATCTTCATCTTCTATAATTTTTTTACATTATTATCTTGATTTTACTTTTACAATTTATTTTATACACTACTACATAATTTTCATTCATTTCTCAATTCTACATTTCTACATTCTACTTCAAGTTTTCAACATTCAATTTCTATTATTCACAAATGGATTCACGACAATTTGTTGAAAACTTATTCGATATGGAAGGTGAAACACCTGCCCAAAATCAATTTGGGAATGAATTTGTCGGTCTCAATGAATTACCAATTCCAGAAAATATTGAAGATTTCGACATTCGTGAAGGTAGTCATCCAATTGATTTGGATGACGTTGATATTGATCATAGTGTTCCAGTTGATTTGGAACAAGATGAAAAACCTACATTAAATATTCCCGATGCAAGAGGGAAGAGAAAGGGGAAGAAGCATGCAAAATGTTGGGACCATTTCAAATTGGTTAACACTGGTCGTGTGATCGATGGACTTCCAGAAACTAAAGCAGTATATAAATACTACCAACAACGACTGGCATGGCAAAAAGGTATTGGAACCACCCACCTCAACCGCCACTACAAAACATATGCGACCAAACATGGGCTTCTTCCAGCTGGTCAAACACAACTACAGTTTGGTACTCCAGGCGTTGGTGCTACTACCACGCCACTTTTTACGTGGATGTATTCGGAGGAGGAAGATCGAACGGGAATGGTGAAGTTCGTTGCCGCGGCGGAACTGCCACTAGTAATAGTGGACAACCAACATTTCGTAAACTACGTCAAACAATATCTTCAACCGAGGTACGTTGGGGTAAGTCGAAATACTCTTCGTTCTAATACAATTGAATATTTTCTTAATGCAAAGAAATTATTGATTGCGGATTTAGAAAAATATGGGGGTATGATATCTTTAATTTCGGATTTGTGGTAAGAGATTAATAAGAGAGGTTATATAGCTGCAATTGCACACTATATAGACCCGCTTTGGGTCATGCATAAAAAAATTATTACTTTTAAAATTGTTGAGTATCCTCATAACGCTCAAACTATATTTAATGCTATTATGTTAATAATTAAAGAATATAAATGCGAGAGTAAAATGCGTTCTTTTACGTTTGACAATGCTTCCGTAAATAAAGTTGTTATCAATAAATTGCATAGAGCACTTCAACCCGATTTCGGTGGTTATTTATTTCATATTCGATGTATGCGCCATATTTTTAATTTAATTGTACAAGACGGTTTAAAATATGTTAATGACGAAATTTGCCGAATTAGGAATGCACTTATATATATCACGATTACACCTAGTAGAAATCAAGAATTTGAGAAATTTTGTGAACAAGCTGAGAATGAGCATACAAAAACCTTTATTACTGACGTATGTCATAGATGGAATTCAACTTATTATTAAAATCCTGTGAATGTTTTGAAGCGTTTATCACTAAATTTTATAACAATGGGCATATTATAGACGAAGACGATACTATCTTAAATGAATCCGATTGGACTATAGTTTTTAAAATTAAAATTTTTTTGGCAAATTCTTATGCGTCTACAAATATATTGTCTGGTGTTTATTATCCCACTAGTTGAATGGTTCTTGAACGTCTTTATATAACTGTTAGGACTTTTAAGAGATATCAAAATGACCCCGATTTTCATGCGGTTATATATTTCATGGAATTAAAATTTAGAAAATATTGAAAAAATTACCTATGTTATTTCCTTTAGCATGCGTCATTGACCCCCGATATAATTTATCGGGTACTAAATATGTAATTGACCAAATTTCAAATGCTTTAACTTTTAATATGCCTATTACTTATAGGAATTTGGAACAAACGTTAACTGAAATGTATGAATTATATGCTCCACGAATAGGTACACATATTATTCGTGTACCTACAACTCCTCTTCCCACTAATATAAACGATGACGACACTGAAGTTTTAAGTTTATTCGAAAGCATAAATTCATATAGATATGATTCAACTGCATATGCATGTGGTTCCTCTAGTAGTAATAGTTTGTCTTCCACTGCATGTACTCAAACTTCGAGTACTAGTCCAAATGCATTTCCATCTGAATTAATTGATTACTTTAGTTATACTTTGTTTAGTAACAAATCAGTTAGGAAAAGTTCAGAAGATGTCATTGAATTCTAGCGAAATAACGAACGCCGATGGCCATTTTCTGCAATTACTAAAGATCTATTAACACTTCCGGTTAGCACTGTAGTTTCAGAGTTTGCTTTTAGTGCAGGGAAGGTGGTTCTCTCTGAGATCCGAAGTCAACTAAAAAATGATATTTTGGAAGCGTTAATGTACGTGAAGGACTGGGAAGCCATTAATTATCGAATTCAACATAAATATGCCAAAATTGCAAGTAATAAAGTAAGTGATATTTAATTTCACTACATTCATTACAAAATTTTATTTTCATACCTTTATAATTTTTAAAAAAAAATTGTACACGTAACAAGTTGTTCGTGTACAATTTTAACTCCGCCTACTCGAAATTGAAGTAGCCGGTCCCAAGCCTAGATAAAGGAGGAGGATTTATCCTTTTTTTTTTTTTAAATAAAAATGTTTTAGAAAATGTATATTTATTATTTTAAAAATTATAAATGTTTTGGAAAAAATATATTTTAAAAAAAATAGAAAATGTTTATATATATATATATTTTTTGAATTTAAGATTTAGTTAATTAGTTATAGTAGTGTTAAAAAAAAAAAGATGTCAAAAGGACTAGTCGGCGAGCTGAGCAGCTCATTTTGGGCGAGCTCGGGCATGAGCCGAGCTCGCCCAAAAACCAACGAGCTAAGCTCGGGTGGGTATGGGCCGAGCCAGCCTGCCACCACTAAAATTTTCATCCGTTCTCTTCCAATGTTGAGTTTTCTCCTACAATAAATAATAAACACGTAAATTTAAGTATCTAATTCATAAATTTACTTTCCAACTACACTTTTGATGATCAAGATAAGTGTAATATTTGCAATTATCAATTAGTTGTAGCGAATTAAAAAATAAAGAAAGAAAGGGAATTTTTTTGTGTAACATGCGGTGTAATGTGTTGGAGACGGTTAATTAAGATGGTGTGAAAGTCGCAACATTTTGGTGTGAAAGTTGCAACATTTTTTATGAAATTGATTAGAGATGATCAATGTCCAAAAGTATACTATTGAAATAATATGACTTGAAGAAAATAACTAATATAATGATTCCAAACTCATGTAATATTTAATATATTATAAATTTATTTTTTTGGATACTAGATTTTGTCCCCGTCTTCAATTAATGAAGTTAAGAAAGTCAATAAAATAAAGGGAAAATAGCAGTCGTGATATCAAACATTTCATTTTATGCGTACTTGACCTAAACCTTTATTTTATGACACTCACGGTATCAAACTTTTAAAAATTAGCACCTGAAATCCGAATAATCGCTAGTTTGACTATTAGTTGATTGAAAAATTGACATTGACCATAATTTTGATTAAATTTAAAAGGATAAAATGATAACTTTACTTTTTTTCAACAAAAAAAATAATTATAATATATTAATAATTAAATTAAAAAAAATAAAAAACACAAAACCCACCACCACCATGGGGTACTTTTCAAATTGCCTAAGTCAGAGGTGTCATTTTCCACTTTACCCAAATTTTTTTACCATTCACCACAATAGCCTTCCAAGACTGAAAAGACGAAATTACCCTTAAAATGTTATACAAATTACAAAAAATGGTATTATTTAAAAGACAATAATACCATTTTTAAGTTATAAATAATTTCAAACACTTCCCACTTAAAATTTCGAAACAAATTCAATTTCTTTATCTGTTTACTCCAACACAGATAAAAATAATTTCATTTTTCATCTACTTCAAATTTGAAAACAGATAAATTTATCAAACGCTCAATAAGGAAATATTATTCACAGTCATCAGTGAAATCGATAAGTATATTTTTACGTATTTTTAATTTCGTTTCAGTTAAGTACATTTTTTTAATCTTTAAATCTTATGTATATGAAAATTTTATGATCTTAAAATAGACCTATAATCGATTTTTTTCAATAAAAACGAGAAAAAATTCATCTACATGAGATTTTCAGATCTGTGGTAGAAGAAAAACTACCCGGACGTCCGGACCTGGACTACCGGACCGTCCCCGGACTTCTGGGTAGTTCGGGCCCGGACTGCCCGGAAGTCCGAGCACGTACTACTCGGACTACCGGGTAGTCTGGGTCGTCGATGTTTATTTTTTTTCCACGTTAATGACAAAATATTTTTTTTAATGCAGCATATATGGTTGCAATCCCGGTTCTTTACTTTGGTGAATTTGAAGAAAATGAAAATGGTCTATGGGTTTGGAAATGGACAGGTGATATACATGGCTCAATTTCAATTGTATTGACATCGAATACATTGTATGCAGAAATGTACAGTGAGATACAGGACGTGCTCAACATCGATCCCTCTCAGTACGACATTGAATTGAGATTTCTATTCAACAACAAGCATACATCCATTCCAATTCTACATACAAAGGTTACTTCTAGAAATGGCATCAAAGCTTTAATTGCATTAAACGAATCTCGCATGACTACTCTTGTTTGCGTAACTTTAGTAAAAAAGAATGTCCCTGAAAGTGAACACGAAGATCTTGATGGAGGGGATCGTAATGTGAATGATTTTTGGAACACAGTGAAGATAGCTCGTAAGGATGATGTGGTTATTCCTACTACAGTTGTTCATCATCATGGTATCACCGTTACGCACAGAATTCCCTCGATAGTTGATGACAACGAGTAGAGGTGTCAAGACGGACGGCCAGGCCATGACCCGTGAAAACCGGCCCGTGAAAATCGGGACCGCGGGCCGACCCATGACCCGTGCGGGCGGTTCACGGGCCAAGGAGGTGTACCCGCGGGCTTCGCGGGTTGCACCCCCACGGGCCGCGGTTAACCCGCGACCCGTAAAAAAAAATTGAAAAAAAAAAATAAAACAAAAATTAAAAAAAAAAGGAGGGGAGAGAGCCAAACAAAAAAATTTGAAAAAATAAAAATAAAAAAAAATTCAAAAAAAGGCGTAGCCTGCTGCATGGTCAATTTTTTTTTTTAATTTTAACTAATGGTAATATAAATTTTCTAACGGTAATATCATCCCCTTCATCAATAAATTCCAATTTATTCTTACATTTATTTTTACAATATCCTCTCATTAGTTATTATACATTTATACTTCATAGTTCATACTTGTTACTACCTTACTACAATTACAATTATTCAATTGCAAATATCATCATCGTCTTGATTATATTTCTTTCTTCTCGGTTCTCACTAGTCACTACTAAATTTTTTAATCCTACTATATTATGGATTCTCGCGATTCTTCTTCTCAAAATCCTATTTTCAATGATAGTTACTCTCCATATGGGCCAAATAGGAAAAATTCTATATTTTTATAATTTTATTTATACAATCATACGGGCCAAACCGGAACGAACCGCGACCCGCACGACCCGTGACCCGCATGGGCTCGACCCGGATGGGTCAGCGGGCGGGCCTGGGTTGTAGTCCAAAATTGTGGGCCGACCCGTAACCGGCCCGGAACCCTCAGCGGGCGGGCTTTTTTTCACGCGGGCCGTTACCGGGCTCACATGTTGGCGGGCCGATCCGGCCCGGACCACCCGGATTGACACCTCTAACAACGAGAATGAAAATGAATTTACAAATGAGGATTTGATTGCTTTATCCGGTCGAAGACATGGGTCGGGTTCACAAGCTTGGATGAATTCACGTACCTCTAATTGTTCTCGTACAGTTCCTGACGATGAAGATTTATATGTTGAGCAACTGTTCGAAACAAAGAAAGATTTGCAGAAAGCTGTGCACCGGATTGCTTTGAGACATAATTTTGAGTTTAAAGTTAAAAAATCGGACAAGTCGACGTACACAATTATTTGCATTGACAACAGTTGCCATTGGCATTTGCGAGCGACGAAAATGGACACGAATGAGTTCTTTGTAATTCGTAAGTATACACGGGAACATACTTGCGAAGTGGGTATTCGTCGAAATGATCACAGGCAAACCCGAGCATGGTTCATTGGTCGACAAATAATGGACAAGTTTCGGGACCCACGAACGATTTACAGACCTTCGGACATCATCAACGACGTCCGTCGAGATTACGGGGTGGTCATGAGCTATCAGAAACCTGGAAGGCCAAAGAATGCGCATTGGAGGAATTAATGGGTTCGGCCGAGGAAAGTTACGCTAAATTGGCTAGATATTGCCACAACATGGAGAAAACTAATCCCGGATCGGCATTTTATATTGATACGGAGGACAGGAATCGCTTCAAGTATTTTTTCATGGCCCTTGGACAGTGCATTCGAGGATTTCGGAAAGCGATGCGACCCGTAATTCTAGTCGACGGTACAACCCTTAAGGCTAGATACGAAGGCAAGTTGATTATTGCTACGTGTCAAGATCTCAACATCCAAATTTACCCTCTTGCGTTCGGTATAGTCGATGGAGAGAATGACTTAGCGATGCCTTAGTTCTGTACGAAGTTGAGGGAAGTAATTGGAGACGTCGAGAACCTTGCATTCGTAACTGACCGGGGGCAGTCAATAATAAATGCTATCGCCGAAGTCTTTCCTGAAGCACATCAAGGTTATTGTATGTACCATATACAGGATAACTTAAAGACGAAGTTTCGTGGCAGTGGCATCGTTCCATTGTTTAGGAAAGCTGCAGAGGCGTACAGTTTTGAAGAGTTTGAAAAGTTCATGGTCGAAATAGAAAGTAAATCACATGCTGTATGTGTTTATCTAACAGATATGGGGAACGAACATTGGGTACGATCACATTTTCCAGGACGTCGATACAACATGATGACGTCGAACAATGTTGAGTCGCTCAATGCGTTATTCAAGAAGGATCGAGTTACCAATTCTCGCAATGATTGAGCAAATTTGTAACAAGTTGCAGCAGTGGTTTCATGACCGACGTGATGAATCACAGAACTGCACAAGTGTGCTGACTTCGGCTCAAGAAGATAAAATTTTCAAAACTCTAGAGATTGCGAGGAAGGTATGCGTGGAACCATTGGATCAGTTTTGCTTCTCCGTGAGATGTGGACGTAATATCGGATACATCGTAGACTTGAATGATAACATATGTACGTGTAGAAAGTTTCAGTTGGAAATGTTTCCGTGTGCGCATGCAGTGGCAGTGTCTATGCATAGAGGAATTCCGCCACACATCTTATGCAATTATTATTACATGACTGATTTTTGGAGAGTGGCGTATGTCGAAACGATATTTCCCTTGCCAAATAAAGTCGAATGGGAAGTTCCCGACCATATTCTCCCACTTAATAATTTGTTGCCACCTGAAATCGGACCACATGCCCCGGGACGTAGACGTACCTCTAGAATACCATCCACCAGAGAATTTCCCCGACCTCGTAAGTGCGGCAGATGCGGCGTAACAGGGTATACTCGTCAATTTTGTACAAGTCAGATTCCTCTACAACACAATTCAATGGATGTATAAGATTATGTAATAGTTTAATATTTATAACTGAATAATATGTTTTTATTTAGTGTCGTTAAATATTCAATATAATTAAATTGCTTACGTAAATTATTTATTTAAATAATTAATTTAAAAATGTCATTTATATCTATTGATTAATTAAATTATTTATTTACATTTCTTATTTACATTAATTTAATTGTCGTTTATATAATAGATCACAATTATAATTAATAAAATATTAAATAAACAGTTAAATAAAATAGTGTATATTAATTACACAATTATACAATGTACTAAGGATCACAATTATATTCATACAAATCACAAGCCAGCTTCAACTCTACATGTCTATCAAAGATTGATTTATTGTATCAACATTGCGATTAATACTCAAAAATTCTATATATTTTATAGTGAACATCCCACAGTCGCCCCTGCAAGTAAATAAAAATATATTAGTTCGATAACATATATAGCTAAAAACTAAATTATCAAATTAAAAACTTGTAAATTCTTACGATGTTCCTTGTCTCGCCGTCGTCGTGTCCCGCATAATGGCTAATCTGTCATTTACTTCAATATCCGCATGTCTAGCCATCATGAGAATGATCACACGCATTGGCTCCAGTATCTGCTCCAATTGCCCTTGGGTCAAACAGCTATGGCTGGAGTCGTACACATATATAGTCGAATCAGCGAATACGATCTCCGCTGCAAAGCAGCATGAGTTCACAATATGTGGAATGTACATATGTGTACAATTCGTCCACGACTTCCCGTATCTCGGCTCCAGCCTAATTACCCACTCTATTATGTATTCGGGCCCCACATATCCATTTCCTTGGAGTAGGAGAGTGTTGTGCTCAATATCTAGGGCACGTGCAAACCCGGAGCTAAGGATGACTTGGCCAGGAATGTCAAAAGATCTCGGGTGTCTCCGAGCTCTATCGCGCAATAGTTCCATAGCCAAGTCGATGTGCTAAAACCAATAAAAAGTAAATGGTCATTAAATTAAAAAAAAATAACAAATAATTAAATTAAATAAAACAACAAATAACAATGAGAATGCACTTACATCATCGGCGAGCCAAGCACCTCTCGTCAGTACATCGTCGAACTACTTCTTCGCGTTCGAGATGGTCGTCGTCCCTATACTATAGTTGTCCCTACAAAAATGAAATTAGTGAATTGTTACAAAAAGCATAAAATACTTACTTATGCTGAAGGGATTTGAACCAGTAATAGAACGCCTTCTGCCGAACCGAGTAGACCTCGCGGAAAAGATTGGAGAACGTCCCGTCCAAGAATGTCCATCTCTTCGCCTCGGCCGTGAAGGGAGAAACAATGTACTGTGATGGCAATCTTGGTCTCTTACCAACGACCAGCGGTGTCACGTCAACAGCACGCTTAGTACCCTTCCTCAGCTCCGTAGTCCCCTCCGACACAAAAACTACGTCATCCACCTCGGCCATTTCCTCCCCTCCACCTCCGACACAAAATTATTATATATACAAATTAATATAAAAAATAGATAATTCATTATGTTGAACATTTACCTGCAAAGCCAACGGCATGCCATATGCATCGTACTTGCGCTCGAGTCTATCCCCCTTAGGCATCGAATATCCCCTCCTGAAGTGTCGTAAGGTATCCGCAAAACATTTCTGCCCCCAAGGATAGCTGTTGAAGGTATCAATGTCATCAAGAACCTCCAAATGAAAACGTCAATCGACGTCTTCTTGTGATGACACCTGAGTACGCTCTCCAGGATAAGCACCATACCCAGCTTCAACATGTCAGACATATCCTTGCATGCCCTGAATGCGTCTACCAACTGACCCGGAGTGACCGCCGTCTGCCCGTGAAAATATTCATTCAACAACCTCTGGTTTCTCGGAATCGGGCTCGGGCTGCTTCTTCGCCCGTACACAGCAATCCGGTGATGAGGGCAAACTCGAATATAGAAAATCTAACTACCTTGCCCCCAAGATCAAAATGGAGGGCATCTACGTCAACTGGTTTAACCAGCCGACATAGCAACGCATCGAGCAGCTGACCAGAAAACTGTACGCCGCGCAATGAATACAATGGCCATAAGCAGGATTGCCTCAATATGTCTGCGTGCTCCTCGTCTAGCAAATCTAATACCACTGTAAAGATGGCAAAGTTACAGTACGATGCAACTTGCATGAGATCTGTCTGACCGCATCATCTAAATAGTAACCATCCTGCAACATTTCAAATGTTAGAATCTTGTGCAAGATATAATAAATAAAACATAATATGAGAAAATTAAACTAACCGAATGACAATTACTACTATCCGCAAGAATCAATAGATAATGGAACAACAAATAATGTAATAATGGAATAACCGAATGACTTTAACTACTACACTCTTTTTTGTAATTAAATATTAAAGAACTATTCAACTAAATAAATTAAATAAACAATTAAATTAAATAATTTATTTCAATAATTTATTTTAACTACTTAATGCTTTAGAAACAAATTATAATTGTTTATATATTATTTAATTATAATTAACAGAATATTAAATAAACAATCAAATATTTCAAGAAGAATTTATAATTAAATTCCTCATTTTAATTGTTTATATAATATATAATTATAATTATTAGAATATTAAATAAACAATTCAAAGAAACAATTTATTTTGTTTATTTTGTTTTTTATTATTTATAACTAAACAATTAAATGAAATAATTTATTTTAAATTGTTTATTTCATTTTTTTGAACAATTTCAATAAGTAATTTAAAATAAATAATTTTAATTGTTCACTTAATATTTCAAAATAAAATAAGAATTTATAATAGACAATTTTAATTATAAACAATAAATATTTAAATAAACATTTTAATTATAAACAATGAATATTTAAATAAACTACTAAACTATTAGATGGAATAATTTATTTTAAATTGTTCAATTCATGTTTTATAAACAATTTCAATAAGTAATTTAAAATAAATATTTTACTTGTTCACTTAATATTTTTCTTTGTAAAAGAAGAATTCATTATTTTAATTGTTTATTATTTTGTTTGTTTAATATTTTATTACTTGTAATTAAATATATTACATTTCAAATTTAAATAAACTCTCTTGTGTAACTAAATATTAGACAAACTATTAAAATATAGAAATTGAATGAAATAATTTATTTTAAATTGTAATCAAATTAAATAAGTAGTTTAAAATATATATAAACAATTTAAATAATAAGTAGTTTAAAATAAATATTTTAAATCGATTATTATCTTTGTAATCAAATTAAATAATTATTTTAAAATTAAAATTTTAATTTATAAAATTAAAAAAAAAAATTGGGCCCAGAAGTCTGGGCTCAAAAGTCTGGGGGCATTTGAGGGCCCAGGTTTCTGGGCCCAGAAGTCCGTCTGGGCGCCCAGTTCTAGGCCCAGACTTCTGACTGGGCGCCCAGAAACACCCAGTCGCGATCTCCGACCCCTAAAGCTAACCCAAGACACATTTTATCCTAAAATAATAGATTCTACAGTAATTTCTTCGAAAATAAACATAATAATCAACAAATCCATGCTTTTTAATTCAACCAAATAATTGCATCATCATAAAAAATACATATTATTGTTCCCAAACTCACTCACCTTCTTTCTTGGGAATTGATCTCGGTGTCCGGGTCGGTGGGGTTGTCGTCCGGGTGAGAATCCTCTCTCTCACTCTTCCAACAAAGGTATGGTAAAAATGGGAAAAGTAAAGTTCTATCCTTATTTTGTATTTTTTCCTTTTTTTTTAAAAAAAAATTGGTCAACGGCTATTTCGCAAAATTTGGCGGGTCAACCGGGCATTTACCACTATTTCCTCCCACCACCATTCCCTTCTTCCCCAACCCTCTTACGCCAAAACCACTAACAACTGTAATCGGCGCCATCGCCACCCACCCTACCGCCGGCGACACTGCCACCTCTCCTTCTACCACCACTCATTCATTCCTTAATGCTGCCAAACAATTACACACTTCAAAATGAATCATTCTACTATCCAGCGAGCACTTAAGAATCGCAATCATATAGATTCATTTTCTTTTTTCCCCCATTCTCCATGGTGTGCTGTCGTACGCATCCAAAAATAGTCCTTAAACCTCTAAAACTAATGTAGTAGTGGAAGTAAGGGTCGATCCCACAAAAAGTGTGTAATTCAATATTTTATGTTTCGTAAATGATTGGGGGGTTCTTGTATGCAACAATTGTAAATAACATAATCAATAACAATGAAAATTAAATTAACGAAAATAATCAAATGACTAACCTTGGTCTAAGTCCACATCCACCATCGGAAATCCACAATTGATCATAGATACAAGGATAATTCAATTCATATTTCGAATATTCATCGTTGGAATTGATTCATATTTCTCCTTAATTTTAGTTAATTAGAAACCAGCGTTCTAATTAACCCTAATTATTAAATAACCCCATACCAGCGCTCAAGATTCAATTTAATAACAGCTTTACACAATAGAGAAATCGATGAACTAGATAACACAAACACCAGCGGTTGCATTTAATCTATTTAAACATTCTTCTTAGGATTCAATAACCTTTATCGCAGAAAATTATCAAATCCTAGTGCTTCACAAGTTAAAGGGATCAAACAATTACAGATTTGATGTTTAACTTAGCGGTAGTTTGTTACAATCAATAAACTAGCGGGCCCTCTAGCAATTAAACGCAACAAATAATAGAAATAAATGCAGAAGATCATTCAATACGCAAAATATAAATCAAACAATAAGAAAACTATTTAGATCTCACAATATGTGGTTCCGGGGCTTCAATTTCCTTCGACCAAGTGTAGAAGTTTAGTTACACATGATAGATCTAAGAAAAATAGAGAGAAAATAGGTTGGAGGCGTTCTGGTACGTTCTAGGGTTTTAAAATATGTATTTATAGTTGTTTCCATAGGTAGTTGACTTAAATTAGAAAACCAGAATTTTCGTATCGGAAATGAACCATGCGGTCACATGGTTTAGAGGCTTGAGGCCGCAAGGAACAAATGAACTCACCCTTCAAACTCTCGGTAATGGTCTATGCGGCCGCATGGAATTAAAGGCTTGCGGCCGCATGATTTTACGAAATTTCCTCCGAACAGCCTTCAGTGTTTTGGTCGTATATTCTTTTCCCGACATCCGATTGAGGCGATTCAAGATGCGTTGGAAAGATAACTCAAAGGGATACAACTTTTATTCAGATATGATCTTCTAATTTGATCGTTTTCCATGTCAAAAATGGGTCTCAATATGAGGATGAAAATCGGTGTATAACTTTTCGATTGGAAATTGACGTGTGATCATACTTTGACGATATTTCATCCATTTGACGTCTTCTTTCAACCAATTGACTCTCAAATATTCATTGTTTGGTTTGACATAACTTTTGTGCATTTGCACGCTAGTCCTTGAACTTTCATTTCCTTTAACTTTGGTCCATTTTCACATATTTCTTCCAAATTACACTATATCCATCAACTTGCCACCTAAACCAAAATATGAGAATACTAAGTACATTTAGGTATAAAATAGTCATATGAGCGCATTAAATAAAGATGCAAAATGTGTATTTTATATTCCTATCAAACCCCCACACTTAACTTTTGCTCGTCCTCGGGCAAAACTTAAATTTAATTCTCCAAAGACACCAAGTCGTAATGCCAAGAACATAGAACCATCAAACTTTTTCAAAACACATAAAATATCATGAATAAACATTCCACACAACTCATAATCAATTAGCAAGCATTTTCATATAAAGATGGAGTAAACTAAACATGTAGACCCTCACGGATATAAGTACTCAACTCTCATGTGTTTAAAAGGGTAAGTATTTCGCTCAAATTCATTCCAATGGAGATGTTCTACCATATACTTGCATATCTTCTCATTCGCCACCACTTAGATCACATACTTTACAAGAATCATAAGAACTTTCCAAAGGTTGTAATGTGGCTTATGGTCAAGGTGGGAAATATTTGGGTATGTGACTCAAGAGCCATCGAAACTAGTAAAGTAAAGATAAATAGACTTAGCTCAAACATATATATAAGACATGTAAACCAACCACTCCACATGATAGCTTCATCATTTTTGCATCTATCCCACACAAATCGAACTATTTCTTGAGATGTAGGAAGAGTTATGAATATAGATCTTTTTCACATTAAAATGACACTCCTTCATCACTTATTTTCTTTTTCTTTCTTTTCTTTTCTTTTTCTTCAATCATGTGTTTTTCTTGCACAATGTAAACTTCAAATTATACACCAATAATGGAACTCCCTGAATTGACATAGAAAATTTGTTCCAATTCACCAATAATAGCATTACCATAAATCTTGATACCCCCACACTTATTTTCTTGCATATTCACACTTCTCATGACATTCAATAATACTCCACTATCTCTAAAGCTTGGGTAAAGACATTGTTTTTCCAGTTTAAAGCTTGTAATATGAGTTTATACAAAGAAAAGGTAATAAGGCTCAAATGGGCTCAACAATGGAAAATTCAATTACAGGGTCGGCTATTTGGCTAAGGTGGCTAATTTATGTAACAAAGATGGCCTTGATCATGTTCGTGCATGCATGTGTCAATGTGATCTTGAAGAGAATCAAGACAAGTTTTAGAGAAACAAAACCATGAAAGAATATCACACATGAAAAAAAATAATGAGACTATTATGGATGTGTCAGTCTAAAGGCTCAAAATCTCACCGACTTTTGTCCACATAATTTAGTTACTACCATCCTCAAAGAAAATAGCTGACTAATCAACTCTAAGTTGGAAGATTATTCATTCAATCATGTTATGAGTTCTTTAAAAGCCTAATTAATTCAGCAAATAGCATACACAACCCAAAACAATCATTTAACTCTCAATTCATTTTCTTGAAAAATCATGCAAAAATTTTCAAAATTTAAACTCAATCTAAATCCCCTCTCCCACACTTAAAACTTACATTGTCCCCAAAAAGTATTATTTTTGGAAACCCTCTAAAAGTATTGATGTATTCAACTGATACTTTTATGAACTTTTAAAAAGTCTCTAAAAGTCACGGTGTATTCAATTAAAACCTTTTAGAAGTCTCAATAAGTTTTGAGGTATTCAAATTTTTATGATTTTTAGAGACTTTTATAAAAGTCTCTATTGTACTAACTTTTAAACAGAAAATATTAAAATAAAATCTCAAAATTTGTCTCTCATTAATCACAAGATTTTTGAGACTTTCACATACGAGTTGATGCTTCTCACAATTCCCCATTCTCCTTCATTTTCCTCCATATAATAAAAAAATATTTAAAAAGAATAAAAATTTAAGACCTTAATTAAATAAATAATCATTATTATACATATAAAAAATAAATTTAATATTCAGTATTATTAATATAATATTCTTTTAAAAATAAATAAAAAAATATTTTAATTTAATTATAAATTAGTCTATATAAAATTTTATAATTTAATTAAAAATAAATATTTTTCAGAAAAATGAAAGAGAAGAAAAAAAAAAGTTATAAGAATACAATTTAATTCTTTCATAGAAAATATAAATAAACAATAAGAGAGAAAAAAGAAAAATAGAAACTAATATAATCAATAGGAAAAAAAATTTAATCATAACTCAAACCCTAAAATTCATTTCTCTCCATCCTCTCTCTTCTCACTCTCTCCACCTAACTCACAATTCCAACGCAGTCACACCTACTGTCGGAGACCACCACCAAGCTCACAGTGACGACCTCTATCCCCACCCCCACATCGACTCCTACCCTACAAAACCTAATTCAATTTCAAAACTATTCACTACCAACTACACCTTCACACACAACTATTCCGATGATTTTTCACGGGGCGCCCACTCTAGTGAATCTTTACGGTGCAGCAGTGATTTGAATAAGCAATTCAAACTTAAAGATTTAGGTATTCTGAAGTATTTCTTGGGCCTCGAAGTGGCAAGGAATTCTACTGGGATATCCATTTGTCAAAGAAGATATGCATTGGATATTTTTACTGAAGCTGGTTTTCTTGGTGCTAGACCAACAAACAGCCCCTTGCCATATAATTTGAAGTTAAGAAAGGATGAAGGAGAACCTCTCGATCGATCCAGTTTTATCGAAGGTCGATTGGAAGAATTTTAAATTTTAAAATTAAGAGACCGGATTTATCATAACATATACAACTTATGAGTCAATTTCTACAATCTACAAGACAACATAATTTGGAAGCAGCCTTTCATGTGTTGAGGTATCTGAAAAATGCACCAGCACAAGGATTGTTTTTCCCAAAGAATCGGATCTTGACTCAAAAGGTATTGTGATCTTGATCAATAAGTTTGTGCTGATACAAGGCGATCCACAACAGGATATTGTATCTTTTTGGGGAATTCTCTAGTGTTATGGAAATCTAAAAAACAACATATGGTATCAAGATCTTCGGCTGAGGCTGAATATAGATCAATGGCTACAGCAGTTTGTGAATTTACTTGGCTGAAAAATTTATTGAGTGACCTGCAGATCAACCATACCAGACCTGCCTTATTATTTTGTGATAATCAGTCTGATATTCACATAGCAAGCAATCCCGTTTTCCATGAAAGAACCAAGCATATCGAAATCGATTGTCATTTAGTGAGGGACAAAGTTCAAGGTAATGAAGTCAAGATGTTGCATACCGTTTCTCAGCTGCAATTGGCGGATCTTCTGACTAAGCCTCTGACTGGAACAAGACTTGCTTTCCTTCTTGGCAAGATGGGAGTGTTAAACATACACTTGCCATCTTGAGGGGGAGTGTTAAAATGAAGCATTACCGAATTGTCATTAAGGGATAGTTGAGGGTTATTTTAGTCTTTTTCTTATCTTTCATTCTATTATGTTAGTTTGCACAGTATAAATAGGTTGGATCAATGTGATTGAAGTGTGATTTTGATTCCCAAATAATTGAATTCATCCCTCCCGCCTTTTGCTTCTTTTCTTCCTCTCTTCTCTGAGGATTTGATTCACATTTCTTCACAGTTCGTTTCTATTGTTGGTTTAGTGTGATTCTCTAGCATTTCTTCTATGGATTGTGAGTGGGTTTCTTGGTCCAATTTGTGTGGAGTTGTTGTGTGGTTTTTGGCCCTTGATCTAAGCCCTGATTCATCCCCTATTGGTGCCAGTCGATTGAAATTGGTAGGAAAGTATTGTTATTCATATTTACAGTACTTTGATTTCATTATTCAATTGTTTAAAACTAACTTGGTGTTGTTTATTGCAATTGAAGGTGTCACCATTCTTTACAAACTAGTATCAGAGCCTCAATTGGCTCTGTGATGCTGATGCCTCTTAGAGGTTTTTCTTTTTGTGTTTTAATTTTGTTATTTTATTTTTGAATTCATTTTGTGTTTTGTGTGTTTGTTTTGAAATTTCTGAAAATGCGTTCTTTTTGCCATTCTGAAAAACTATTTTTGAAAACATAAAAATGAAGAACGCGTTTCCTTTGAAATTTCAATAAATTTTAATGGTTTAATGTTAATATAATATTAAATAACATATAAATTTTGTAGTTGGTGAAGTTTCAAATGTTTTTTTTCAGATATTAAAAAAAAAAAAGCCTAAATTACATTTGACAAAACAGCATCAAGAACACAACCTGCAATTCCCCCTCCACCACCAAACAGAGACCCCCAAACAGCAAGAAAAGCCAAAAAAAGCACCCATACATAATATTGGTCTAAAAAGGTCGATTGCATGTATTGATCTAAAAAGGACTATTTACCATCGTCGTTAAGAGCACTTTTTCAATTCACAAGTAAACTACTTTAAAAAAAAAGGTGATGCCAAACTATCATCCTGGATCTTGTGAGATAAATTAATTTATAAATTGAAATAAACATTAAATTTGAGCTCATCAAGGATAAACCTCACAATATCTAAGCAATATTTAAACAATTTGATCAAAAGAGAAATACAAAGGAAAGAGTACTTCTTAAATTAACACCAGCATCAACTGCAACACAACTTCTAGCTCTAAACAATGACAACATAATATGAAACCATAATATGCTTTCAAATCTCCTGAAAACAATGATAGTGCTTCCCTTCATTACGAATAAAGCGACTAAAATTATAATAATTCCACGTAACAACTCGACAACAGACGGAGATGGGAAGAATCTGCCTCTTTTCAGAGAGTAGCTGCTATTTATTCTTGACCTAGATCCACGCAACAAATTTACAATAGAATTCAGAATTTGCAATCATATTAAGATCACTCAACAAGTATGCATAAAATCTACATAACCAAATCAAAAGCAAAAGATTATAATTTGAAATAATCCAACTAGAATAACTAACTTTCATAATCCTTTTCCCTTACTCGAGCTTACTAAATAGCTAAGCAAATATTTCATAAAAAACCATTAAAAATATTTATTAACCCAGTAATAACAAATATTCCCAGAATACAATACCGAATTTCCAACAGAATCAATTTAGAACGCCCATGCATTACTTCAATTTAAGAAGTAAATTTAATTTGAGAAATATATTTCACAGTAAAAAATTCAATTCATCAGCACGATAGAGTCAAATACTGGTCAAATTTCATCATGAAACCACGCATACACAAATGAAGATGTATTCACAAATCTTCAAAGCAGATGGAATTTTTTAGAAAACAATCAGTAAAAAGAGAAAGAAAAGTAACACACCTCATCGCCAAGATAACAGAGGCCCCCCCTAAAATTCAGCAAACCAAACCCATTGCTCCAAATTCATCAAACTACAAGAAATCAGCAATAAACTGTATTTTTGCCTCCAATCCCAGAAATAATTAAACCAAATCCATTACTCTAAATTCGTCAAACTATAACAAATTAGAAAAAGAAATCCTTACTTCCCCTACAAGCCCACAAACAATTAAACCAAATCAATTACTCCAAATTTATGAACCTACAATAAATCAGCAAAGATAAATCGTGGTTTTCACTACAATCCAAGAAATAATTAAACCAACCCCATCTCCTCTAAATTCACCAAACTACAAGAAATCAAGGAGAAAAAAATCTTTTGTCCCTACAATCCCACAAACAATTAAACCAAATCCATTCCTCCAAATCCAACTACAATAAATCAGTGAAGATAAACCGTGGTTTTCACTACAATCCAAGAAATAATTAAACCAACCCCAACTCCTCTAAATTCACCAAACTACAAGAAATCAAGGGGGAAAAAATCCTTTTTCCATACAATCCCACAAACAATTAAACCACACCCATTATAGAATTACTTCAAATTCATCAAACTGCAATAAATCAGCCAAGACAAACCATAGGTTTCCCCTCAATCCCGGAAGTAATTCACTCAAACCGATTTCCTCTAAATTCACCTAACCACAAGAAATTAACTTCCTACACAGGCAATTAACTTGCTGCAAGAAACGTATAACTTGAAACCAACAACCCAAAAATTACAACATTAGAAAAGATGAGAAAGTGGGAAGGAAAATTAGAAACCCAGGTTTTGAAACTAGTTAATTTACAAAAACTAAAGCTGAATTCAGAGAGATCTGGTGAGAATCAAACACGTTCCAAACCCTAAGATATGGAATAGCAAGCAAATAACCAAAGATTATCACAAGCAAAGAATCAAAACCTTGATTTGACGATGTGAAACCTTGATTGAAACAGCCCGTCGAGAAGCCTTCGATTCGGAAAGACGAGCTCAAAACCTTGATTTGAAGATCCCGTAGAGAATCGTTCGATTTGGCAACACGATCTGATTTCAATTTCGGGTTGTGGGTTCGTGAGAGAGGAACGTCCTTCGTCACGGGAGAGGAGAGAGAGAGTTGAGAAATGCCGTTTCCCGTGTTTTGTCACTTTCCCTTGTTTTGTTGTTAGTTTTTCCAAAATGAGGTTTCAGCTGTTTTCTGTTTTCAGTGTTTTTTTTTTCCATTTTTAAAAACGCGTTTTCACTGTTTTGAAAAATTAAAAATAGAAAACGGCTTGAAAACGATAAAGAGAACATGCCCTTAGTGTTTCGAAAATTGGTACTGTTGATTCTGCTGTGAGTTGAACACGTGTTCGTAGTGTAATTGAAGAGTTTGTTTGTTGATTTTGTAATACGGACTAGAATCCCTAAATTAAATTTGCATCTATTTGTACGGATCGCAAAATGGTCCGTTCAGGTAAATTTGTTGATCACTTTAAAAATTTCTGCAATAGTAGACCATCTCATGGGGGTGGCAATCAGGATTGGGTGATCACGTGGGGTGACCATTGAATATTGCTAGAAATTAGGATTATTTGTTGATTATCTCTGATATTATCGTATTTGGCTATTTTGATTGTTGCGTAATTTCATATTGTTGTTGAGTTGATTATTTGTTAGAATTGTTACCTAGACTTTACCCGCTCGACAATTTCCATGATACTGGGTTCATGAATCTCACAAAATTCTGTGAATTTAGATCGACGTATATCTACGACCTTTAGGATGTATTTCTCTGTGGTTATCTCTTTGAAGGTTGTTTATATGCTACGTGTCTTTATTTGTTAAGATGTCTATGCATCATTTTGACTTTGGTATCTTTAACGGTAAATGTGATTTTTCTATCAGGCAACAAAAGATGAAATGAATTTTAGTATAACAAAGAGTGTCAAAAGTTATTGATAAATCTTTTTTTTTTTACTACTGTAACTGACGATAAAAAAAAGAAAAAATACTACGAACTTACATATAACTCTATTATCTTGTATTTATCTGATTCTATTTTGTGAAAAATTGGTAAACATGATTCAACTGAAAAACTTCGAAAAAAAATTAGAAGAACTTTACTTAACACGGTCCACGCCTAATAAATTTTTCTTACTTAATTTTTTTTTTTTTTAGTTTCAAAATTGATTCTTCAAAAGAATTGGATAAAAATCTTGATATTTTCAATAAAATTATGCAAGATATTACAAATTGCGGTGATTAGGTTTTCGATGAATATAAAGCAATAATCCTTTAGAATGCTATTCTTGCTATGTATAAGAAAGTTAAGAATGCAATCAAATATAAGAGGGAGACCCTTACACTCGATATAGTCATTGATTCTTTGAAGAGTAAGGAGAGGAAAATGAAAGTTTAAAGAAATGAGAGAAAAACATGAGAGATTCATCAAATGAGGGGTAAATCTCATTTTGGAAGTGGTGAGGGGCAAATTGGTGGTGGCAAGAAGAAAGGTAGAGGTAGATCTAAATCATAGGGGAAGGAAAATGGTAGGAAATGTTATGGTTGTGGTGAACTAGAAAATTTCATAAGTGAGTGCCATTAGGAGAAAAACAAGTTGAGAGATCAAATGGGTAATGAACCGAATGAGGTAGATGTAGTGATCTTTAGAGATGAACCTGGTAAGGTTTACACACTCTTAAAATCTGAACCGGTAGAAATAAATCAGTCACCAAACTCCCATATTCATGACTAGATTCTTGAATTCAATGCTTCTTTTCGTGTTACATCAAATAAATTGTGGTTTGATCATTTGCATGAGTCTGATAATCGACATGTAGTTGCAAGGGGTATAGTCACATATAAAATTACTTGTGTGTGTAGTGTAGCTGTCAGATTTGACAGTGGATTTGTTCATACATTAAATGAAGTTAGGTATATTCCATATATGTGTAGTAATCTATTTTCTGTGGGGGAGAGTTAGTGCATACATGTTTCACTGTTGCACTCAGTGATGGGGTGATAAAAATATTTAAGGGAGCACTTAGAACTTTTAAAGCTACTAGAAGAACTAACATAGACATTGATATAGGATGAATTAGAGCAAGAAAGAGATGAGAAAAGGAAGAGACGGAGCACGTAGGGGAGAAATAGGGAGAAGAGGGAGAGAAAGAGGAAAGACGGGGGAGGAAGAGTGGGCAACAAGCCAACACTAGTAATTTTCATTCATCCATCAATTGTCTAAATCATAATGTCAAGACCATATAAATAGTAAAAACCTAGTTAAGTGATGGGTTTGGGCTAACCCACTACTACAAGCCCAATAATAGAAAACGTAAATGATAAAGCCCAATAATAATAAAGTTAAGTCTTGACGATGTCTGCATCAACTCTCTCGGGGCGGGAAAAAAACTCGACCCTGTAGAATGGATAAACTTCTTCCACGTGGGACGATCTTTCGTAAGAATCAAATATCGAAACTCCAACAGTTTGATCCAGATTTGTTGGTTCTTCTCTATAGGATTCCATGTACGGTCTGCTTCAGGTGGAACTACCCAACGAGCAAGGAAGCACCAAATCTCTTCATCATTGGTCAACACAATTTGTTCATCTAAAATAACATCAATTATATCTTTGTGTATTGTAACAGATGATATTGAAGTAGAAAAATTAACATAGACAGGTTGTGGGTCCACAGAGCTAAATTGAAAAGGATCATGAAAAGAATTGAAACAGTGTTTGTAAGTAATGAAGTCCTCAATATTTAAAGTAGAGTGGTAGCCAAAATATGATAAAAGATCAATGGCATGTGCATTTGGACCAACATTCTTCAAAATTTTAAAAAGACCAGCACTACAAGCTTACAATATAACATAATCCCCAATATTAAATTCAAAATGTCATTTATGCAAATCATCTTGAAGTTTATATGATGCATTACTTGCTTCAACTCGTTTATTGATCTCAATATGCAAATCGTGAAGATGATGTACAAATGCCTCAGCTGACATCGACACACTAGTATGTGGGGACACGGGAATAAGGTCTAAAGGGTTCATAGGCATAACCATGAATAATTTCAAAGGGACTCATACTTATAAACCGATTCATAGAATTTTTATATATAATTTGAACTGTTGGGATGATCAAATTCTGATTCCCAAGATTTTCCTTGAAAATTGCATGATTACACAAATCTATAGCACTTTTGGGTCGGATAATGGTACGACATACAACACTTGACTGAGAGGTATTGGGAACAAGGGGTACAATACATAGATTCCTAGGAAAAGTTTGAATACTATCTAAGGAGGTGTTCTCACTATCATCGAAGTCATCTTCAGGTTTAGGTTTATAGACTTGATCTTCTAATCGCTTATCTATTATATTCTTTTTCAATGACTAAGGCTAGGCTAAGACATTTGAAAGAGATGTGGGCCAAAGTCCTTACAGTTGAAGCACTGCAAGTGAGAAGAAGTCCTTGGAATATTAGAAATTGTACCCTTAGTTTAGGACACAGAAGAAACATTTGACGGGGAATTTCCCCTAATAGACTTAAGAGGAAGCGGCGTTGATGAGATTGGTATATGGTTTTCACCATGCTTTTCATATGGAGTACCACTAAGCAATTCAAAATCTCAGGCTAAAGAGTAAGCGTGATCGAGAAAAGTGACACCTCGAAGGAAAAGCTCATGCATAAGATCATATCTTAGATCTTGTCTAAACCTACTCAAAGTCAGGGCTTTATCCTCAATAACATGACATTTAATTTGAAATTCCTCAAATTGAGCAATATATTCAGTCACTAATCTATTCTTTTGTTTAAGGACGGTCCATTAAGTAAATATTTCAAAACCTAAGCAACCATCGAAAGTAAGAGCATCTACTTTATTGTTTCTAAAGAAACGCTCCTTATGACATGGAAAAGAGTGAGTACTCTGACAGTGATGACGCTTACGAACCCAATCCTCATCCCTACTGTCATGTCGAAAATATTTTTGATCACCTTGACGACAACAATTTTGTCTATTATAGAACACTTCATAATTATCAACATCGGTCGAATGAGGGATTTACTTAAAATTGTTCAGACTAGCAGAAAGTTTCCTAGTCTCTTCAATAGTAGTAGTCATCTCAGTTTGGACAGCCGCTAATTGAGTTTGAAACTGTTGTTGGTTAGTGGCAAGTTGTGCTAATTGACTGGTGAGGGCATCAAATTGGGATGGGTCTATGGCTAGGTTATTAGAACTAGATATGATAAGACGACCACTATGCAATTGCATGCAATATACTACCAGCTAAATGAAGTGTAATGGAGCTAGATCAATAAACAACTCGTTTTAAAATGAATATAATTTTTTTTCTATATTATTATTATAATTTTTTTTTGGATAATGTAAATCCAAATATGACAAGTTGATATTGCTGATACATGTAAAATAGCAAAGCATGGGTCAAATACTAGTAAAAAATCCCATCATGTAAAATAAGTAGGGTAAAATGGGAATTGAACAAGTCAATGGATTCGATCATGTGAACTTTAGGTAAAATTAGAATAATAATAGCACAAAGAAATTAATCGATGTAATTTTAAAATAAACAATAATATAAATTAAAGACAAGTGAATAGTAGCTTCC
Organism: Fraxinus americana; assembly: GCA_035079005.1. NCBI lineage: Eukaryota > Viridiplantae > Streptophyta > Magnoliopsida > Lamiales > Oleaceae > Fraxinus > Fraxinus americana. Next base: position 317,341 of record JAVHZT010000064.1, on the reverse strand, counting down.
TGTTATGGTCGTCGAAGTAATCAAGCACCGAGTAGCTAAACACCAAGTAACTGAGCACCAAAAGATAAAGAACGGTAGCTTTCCATTTTGTTCATCAAAGGAATTGAATCGATCAGTAGTTCAAAGAGAGGTGCCTGCAAAAATGTGTTAGAAAATACTCTTTTTTTAACTTTTTTTTTCACACTGTTTTTCTTTTCTTTATTTTTTTTAACAACTAAAAGCAAATTAAAAAATATGGGCCCAAACCGAAGTCCAACGTACTAATAAAGCTACTCATAATTCAGGGATAACATGCCACACTGAGGCCCAACAAAAATAACAATTGAATAAGTAGGCCCAACTTTAAAACTAAAACTAATTAACAAGCAGAGGCCTAAACCAAGGCCGAATATTACCAACTTAAGCATGCCCAAATTAAAAGAAATTAGGGGAAATTAGGCCTAGTACGGCCCGTAAGGAACAAAATTGAAAAATACACTTTAAGCTAATTAAAATAATTCCAAACGTAAATTATACGTCAAAATCTCCCTCTCCTCAACAGCTTTGATTTCATCTCAGAAGACAATTTGGTGCAGGGTTCCAAGCCGTGATTGAAGAAATTTCTCAAGAGTCTTTGTTGGGGGACTCGAGTTCTTTGAATCTTTCGTCCTCTGGACTTGTATCTTCCAAAACTACAGATGCCTACGGCGGATTGTGGTGTAGGATTTTGGTAAAAATGGTGGAAGATGACTGCAGTGGAGTTTGGTGTAGGATTTTAGTCTCTAATACCAAATTTGATGGGGCGAAAGTGGGGATGCTGTGCACGCATTCTTCAATACATATACTTAGACTGGAATTTCCCTGTACAAATGGAAGTGGGAAACTCAGATTATGGTATACTTTTACACGGGCACAGAAATTACACTTCCTCAGCATCTCAAATACTTGTTGCTTCATATTACCACTCGAAAGATCTTTACAGCATGCATATATTTGCATCAGTTTAGAATATTGGAAAAGAAGTCCAAGAATTTGTCCAAATAATCAGCTAAAGTGCTACCAACATTCATGTCTGTTTCTTCGTCCCATGGGAATGGCTTAATTGGTTTAGTTGCTTCCAGAAGTTCATCAATTGGAATCTTTGGTTTTGATCGTTGCAGTGGAGCTACATCAGTGACCTCTGAACTGTAAAAAATGGCGAAGTCCATCTCGCCACCAACTGTTCGACTCAATTCCTCATCCAACAACCGTCCTCTAGAACACAATCATCATTGGCTACATTTGCAACAACTTGCCCCATGAAGCCATCAAGTTTTACTCCCTCATGAAATGGTCCACCACATCCACTCCCATATTTGTGATGCTTACACTTATTCAACCACTCTTACAGCCTGTGCAGAAGCGAAGCAACTTTTAATTGGTAAAGCTTTGCGCTGCCATATTTTACGTTCCAACATCTGCCATAGTAGAATTACTGCTGAAGTAGGGTAAAGGAACTTAGGCATAGCCCACAATTTATTTATTTTTTTGGTAGAAATGGATTTTTTAGCAAAGTAAACTTTGATTTTTATTTGTATTTTGAATATATGTAAATGATTTTTTCGAGTGTCAAAAGTTTCTGGCCAACGTTGTATATATTTTTAGCTTTTGAATTATAATTTCGAAACAAGGAATGTCTCGAATCTAACTGCACAATACGTGATACAGTTGAACTCGAATCTAATTGATGTTTTATCACTTTTTTGAATTTTGTCACTTTTATTAGTGTTTGTCACTTTGTTTGAATTTCTGTCACTTTTTTTTTAATGTTTGTCACTTTGTTTGAATTTCTGTCAAAGTTTGTCACTTTTTTTGAATTTTTCTCACTTTAATGTATGGGAGGAAAGAGAAGGAAAAATTTAGTGGTTGTTTGGTCACTGATGTGTTTCCTGTATCGATTTTTGCTTTAGTAATTTGACAAACAAGAACAAAAAAAACTCATTTAGTTCCCTGTTTTTACATTTGTTTATATGAAAGCGGAAACATGAAAATTCTGATAATAGACCGTTGGAATGTATATAGGTGATGTGTGTGGTATATGTTTTCTACATGAGAGGAGTTTATTTTGTGAAAATCTATATATGTAGTTTTCTCTGGTATTTTTGGTATGAAACATGTAGGATGTGATAATCTAAAAATCAACATTTTCGCTCCAACACTCTTCGATTTCGTCATGAACAGTTAGCCCATCACGTGTAATTTTTTTTGTCACTTTTTTTTTCCGTTATCCTTGGTGATTGTCACTTTTTTTTTAGTTTGTGTAACTTTTTTTTTTTAATTTTGTCAAGTATTTGTCACTTTTTTTTTAATGTTTGCAACTTTTTTAATGTGTTATTTTTTTAAATTAGTCACTTTTTTAAAAATTTATGTCACTTTTTTGAATGTTTGTCACATTTTTAGTATTTGCCACTTTTTTTTTTGGTCACTTTTTTTTCAGTCGCCTTCTTGAGATTTCTATCATTTTTTTAGTAACAATATCATTTTTAATAAAAGATAAATTGTATGTATTTAATAAAAAGATGACACAAAACTTTTAAAAGTGACATTGTGTCACCTTTTTAAAAAAAGTGACAATTTTATTATTTTTTGTGTGTTTGTAACTTTTTTCCTGCCACTTTTTTGATTTTTTTTCACTTTTTATTGTTTGTTACTTTTTAAAAATTTCTCACTTTTTTTTATAACAAACATATGTTTTAATTGGTGTTTTGTTACATTTTTAAGTATTTGTCACTTTTTTGAGTTTGTATCACTTTTTGAGTGTGTGTGTGTGTGTGTGTGTCACTTTTTTTGAATTGTGTCACTTTTTGTCACTTTTTTAAAAAAAGTGACAACTTTTATAAAAAAAGTGACATTGTGTCACTTTTTTATTTTACACAGTATTTTTTACTTCCTAAAAACCTTTCACATGATTTTTCAAAACACCCCTTATTTTAAGAGTATTTTTGTAAGTACCCCAAGAAATTACCTAGTAAAGAAACACAGCCCACTTCACTTCAGCAGAGGACTCGACAGAGGAGCTGACGACGAATAGGAGGAGGAGTTAGTGAAATTTCTGGGTTCTTTGTCGGCGGCAAGGCTATAGTTTGGTACGACCAAATCGAGGCTCGGGCGGAGGGCCGGGATGGCGGTGATGGAGCTTCAAGCGGCGATGTAGGTGCGGTTCGCCGGCTTATGCTTGTGGTGGCCCGGCGATTGAAGTCCGAGCGGGAACAGGTGCCGACGATTGACAGGTAGCGGCTCTGGGTTTGATTTATGGCGAGGTGTGGGATAAACTTTAGTTATGGATTTGACTTTGGTCTATGGGTGTTCTAGGAGGTATTTGCGGCGGTGAAGTCAACAAGAGGAAGGTAAAGTCGACAGGAAGAAGAGGTGGCAGGCGACGGAAAGAACGGGTTTGGTACTCTATGTTGGGAAATATGTAAGAGAATCTGGAAAAACTAATGAACTCCAAGGCACGAAAATCGTTATCTTTTAAGAGATGCTTCTCCCCTTTCCAACAAAGTCACGACCGGGGTATGATAGAAAATCTCTCTCAGGATACAATGGAGGAGTTTGATTCAAACAGTGACTATTTGATCAAACCAAGAAAACACTCTATAATGAAACTGATGATGCCAAGAGAAAAGAGAGAAGAATAGAAAATAACGAATTTTTTTAATGTGTTTTGCAAATGAGAATTCGCCCAAAATATATAGAAATGGAGGCAACCTTTTGAATATGTGTGTCTCTTAAAATGAATGAACACATCTGTTGGAAGAAACATACCTATTCAAAGACTTCTGAAAAATAAAATTCAGGTCGATCCCCGTTGCGTAGAGGCAAACACTAGTCGGGGCGGCAAAACATTCGCAAAACAAAAGATGGCACATGCAAAATGATGAAAAATATCTAACACTGTAGTCGCCGGGAGAAATGGGAGTTAGTGGAGGGTTTCCGACGACCTGTTGCTAGTGGTGGTATATTCTTATTTTTTTCTTTTTGATATGAGAGATGGCTGCGCGGAAGATATGACTGTAGCGGGGTAATTTCTACAGTGCTGTTGGTTGCTTGACGAAGTGGCTGTGCGGATGGAACGGTACAGTGAGTTTTGGAAGAAATCTGTTGTTTTAACTTGGATTGTTGAACGTGACGAATTGGTCCTGAATTGGTTGCGGTATAGGCTACTTGTGGAAGATGACTGCGGCTGATTTTGGGTGTAGGATTTTAGGCTCTGATACCAATTTAATGTAGGATGAATTAGAGGAAGAACTGAATAATAGAATTACGGCAAGAAAGAAAAGAGAAAAGGAAGAGAGAGAGAGCACGTAGAGGAGACATATGGAGAAGAGAGAGAGAGAAAGAGGGAAGACAGGGGAGGAAGAGTGGGCAATAAGCCAACGTTAATAATTTTCATTCATCCATCAATTGTCTAAATCATAAAGTCTAGACCATATAAATGGTAAAAATCTAGTTAAGTGATGGGTTTGGGCCAACCCACTACTACAAGCTCAATAATAGAAAACATAAATGATAAAGTCCAATAATAATAAAGTTAAGTCTCGAAGATGTCCTCATCAAACTATCAGATTTGACAGTGGATTTGTTCACACATTAAAAGAAGTTAGGTATATTCCATATATGGGTAGTAATCTATTTTTTGTAGGGAGAGTTAGTGCATACAGGTTTCACTGTTGCACTCTGTGATGGGGTGATAAAAATATTTAAGAGAGTACTTAGAACTTTTAAAGCTACTAAAAGAAATAGCATAGCCATCATACATGCTGAAGTGATGGGTGGTTTAAATTTAACGATCACTAACGCTAATCATACACAAAATTGGCACAATAGGTTAGCTCATGTTAGTGATAAGGAGCTTAACGATAAGGGTGTGTTTGTAAGAATCAAGTATTTGACATGCCATTTTGTGATCATTGTGTGCTTGGTAAACATAGTAAGATGTCATTTGTATATAGCACACATTAGACATTTTGAGTATTATAATACGTTCATACTAATTTGCGGGGTCCAGAGAACAATCACACTTTTGGTGGTAACAAATATTTTCTCTATAATTGGTGACTTCTCCAGGCATGTGTGAGTTTATTTGCTGAAAGATAAATTTGAAACTTTTTCTAATTTTAAAAATTGAAAATTTAAGGTGGAGAACCAGACAAGTAAATAGGTAAAATATTTGAGAACTGATAATGGTCTTGAGTTTTGTAATGCTAACTTCTATGGTTTTTGTAATGAATTTGACATAACATGACATGTGAATATACCTTACACTTCCCAACAAGATGAGATTGTTAAAATGATTAATCGCACTTTGCTTGATAAAGTTAGATGTATGATGTTGAGTTCTAGTGTGCCTAAATCTTTTTGGGGGCGAAACTGTTATGACTACGTGCTATTTCATTAAGATGACTTTGTCCGCTGCTTTAAATGTTGATATGATGTATGAGAAATGTTACAATAAATGCATAGAATATTCTATACTTATGACCTTTGGTTGCGCTGCTTTCTCTCATTAGAGTGAGAGAAAACTAGAACCTATCTTTGGATACCTTTAGGGAGTTAAGAGGTATCGATTATGTGATAGAAGCCAAAAGGGTGTGAGAATAATAATAAGTTGTGATGTCACCTTTAATGAGTTGGAGATGTCTTGCATGGAGAATCAAGAATAAGAAGAAACTGTTGGGAAAGAGTCCTCAGTTGAGGTGGAGATAGTAAGTGTCAACATCCCCACTACCTTTAGTGAAGTGCAGAGCGATATACAACAAAATTAGCAAAACATAGAAGTAGAAAGTGATGAGGATATTGTAGAAGACAATCCAATCAACCAAGACCCTCTGGTTGATTAGCAATTAGTTAGAGATAGAAAGACACTACACAAAAAATGATCTTTTGCAACACACAAAAGACAACATTCGTTGATTAAATGTTGTTAAAGGGGTCTATTGCAACATTTTAGCAAGTAAAGGTTGCTATTGGCTAGCATAATTGAGCTTTCGTAACATGTTTGCAATAAATGTTACTAATGTCCCATTTTGCAACGTTTTATAAATGTTGCGAAAAGTTTAAGTTTTTGCAATGTTTTTTGAACGTTATTGAAATTCGACTCTATAGCAATGTTCATGGCATGTTGTTGAAACTCTTTTTGCAACGTTTATTGACTGTTGCAAAAAGATTACTTTTTGCAACGTTTTCTGAACATTGCGAAAAATTTTATACTTTTTTTCCAAATTAAATTATATACGGGCTCAAATGATAGAAACCAAAACTAACCCAAACCCTAAACTAATTCACCTTCCTTCCTTCACACCTCCCTCCGTTCATTTCTCTCCAACAAAATCCCTCTATTCACGGCTCTCTTCTCCAAATCTCTTTCAATCCCACCCTCACTCCCAATTTCAATCCCTCCATTCACGCTTCTCTCCTTCAGCTTGGCCCCATCAAATTTTCTTGACTTGTATTCTGTTATATTGAGTGTATTTTGGTTGTTTCTTTGGTCATTTGAAGGCTGTGGGTCGGATCTGTAGGCCGATATGGGTCAGTTTCGGGAGGTCTCGAGGTTACGCTGCCGATTAAGCGACGGTAGAAAGGGCCCGATGGGCCCGGTTAGGGAGGCCATGGTTTTGAGACCAGTGAGAACTATAGTATGAAGAATGAGAAACCGGATGGCGATTTTTTTCTCCTAAATGAGACGACATTTGGATTGATGCAAAGTGAAAACAAGAATTTTATTCAGAATAGAAATTGAAGTGAGGTGGCGGTGGAAATGGCTAAATATCCCATCTTTCAAAAGGTAAATGGTGTCACGTCAAGTTCTATTTGAATTTTTCTTTTGATGCTTCTTGCAGAAAGTGTTTGTTGTCTGGCACATTGAGTGATCTGATGATATGCTTCAAAATTTTATTTAATGCTTGTTTGGTAGGGATTTTTTTGGAAAAGAATTGATTTTTGAAAGTGATATGATGAGAAATGTGTGGTTGAAAAAGAAGAAAAAATTATTGATATGATGGAAAATATTATTTTATTGAAGAATGTGTGGTTGAAAATGAGAATTGATTTACTGTAGAATTTGAGAATCAAAAACAAACATGCCCTTAGTTCTTATCTTTCTTTTGTTGGAAGTTGGTAGAAGGGATGTGTAGATTCTGTAGAGTGGTCTGTTTATAAGCTTCAATTGTGCTTTTTGGTCCTTGCCTTTGTTTTTGGGTAGTTGGTAGAAGGGATGCGTAGTTCCATGGATTAACTGCTGTACATAATGAAAGATAATGAGTTCTAGTTTGACTAAAATACAGATCTCAATAGTAGTCGAGTTCTTTCAATTTCAGGCTTGAAAGTTTGAAGTAGGCTATTTTTTCCTTTCAGTTTCAAGCTTAACTCTTGGATTATGTTTATAATTAATTTGGTTAATGCCAATTAGTTATTAAGTGAATAGTTAATTACTTAATTTCAATACTGGTATGTGATAATTGAATATCCAATTTAGTTAAATTTTTAATTTGATTTCCAGTTGGTATCATGAATCCACCGATACTTGAATTTCTTAATTGTAATTTGAATGTTTAGTTAATGCCTGCTGGACGATGAAAGTTTCATTGTAATTAGATTTGCATGATTATGAAGTTTAGTCATTACTTAATGAACTTTGTTGGATAAATGAAGTTTGTTGTTAATTTAACTGCTTGTCCATTTAAACATGTGAAGCAACATTTTTTTTTTTAATTATTGCTTGTGCTTTGAAGTTCCAATTAAGCTTGATGGTGAGGCTTTAACGTTTCTTCAAAGTTTTTGACATTTTTGGTTAGGTTTTCTTCTTTCTTTATTTCAAAGTTTTCCTCTTCTGATCTACTTATTTCTTAATTGATTGAGTAGGCTTTGAATAAAGAGTGATGCTACAAGTACATAATGGTCTACATAATGATCTACATAATTGCAAGTGGCATTGATCAACATCTTTAATTCAAATCTGACACTTTCACATCAACGACGCGATTGTTGCCACATCACATTATGTCATCCATTGTGTACATTTATTCTGTACACTTAGCATTTTCCTTGAATAAATATGCTTAATTTCTTTTCGCTTCCTTACCAGGTCACTTGAATGTCCAAGTTTTAGGCCATTTGGTACATTTAATAACATATACTCAAGGACTTTCTTTTCATTTCAGCAGTATGCACCACTTATTGTGTTTATAGAGGGCTATGCATGTTATCACAAGAACCCCTGAAGCACTTTATATAGTACCGCATAATATTTGTGACGTGGCGGAAGTTCAATTCCTTCTTTGAGTTTATCTTTTATACATTCTGTTTTCTGTAATGGACATCCCTACACACTTACTTTTAGGAAATGAAGTACACCTTACAAGAGTGCCATTCTATCATAGGTGGTAACAATCAAATAATAAGAAGTCCACGTAGTGAACCTCAAAGGTTATCTGATTATATTATAGTATACACTAGTTATCAAGAACTTGTTGATAAAGAGTTAAACACCTATGAGGAGTGAAAAATTTGAAGAATGGCCGAGTATCATGAGAGAAGAGATGAGTTCTCTTGATAAGAATCAAACCTGAGATTTAGTTTCTAGACCTAAGGAAAAATCCATAGTACGATGAAAATGGGTTTATAAGATAAAGAGGGAACCACTGAGAGTAAGTCCATGAGATATAAGGCTATGTTAGCAGCCAATGGGTACATACGGACGGAACAAGTAGATTATAACAAAATCTTTTCACCTATTGTTTGGTATACTACTGTTAGGGTCATGCCTGCGTTTGTTGCTAACTATGACTGAAAAATTGAACAACTTGATGTCAAAATTACTTTTTTGCATGGTGACCTTGATGATTTTTTTTTTCTTTTATTTTTTTTAATGAATCAACTTACAGGTTTTGAAAGTAAAGATAAATTTGATCATGTGTGTTTTTTCAAAGAAATATCTTTATGGGTAAAACAATCTCCATGTCTGTAGAATAAAAAGTATGATTTTTATGTGCTTTTCATTGGTTTTAAGAGTAGTGAATTTGACCATTGCTTGTATTACCAGCACTACATCACTAATAAAGAGTGTGTATTTTCATTTTATGTGGATGGCATGTTATTAATTGAACCTAACATGAAAGTGGTAAACAAGATTAAGAATGAGTCGAGAAAAGAATTTGACATGAAAGACCTAGGAGATTATAAGAAAATCCTTGATATGGAGATTAACATGGATATGTCTAATTCTTACTTATTTGTACATCAAACTCATTACGTGCTTAAATTTTTGAAAAAAATTGGCATGATTGATTGCAAACCTTCTATGCCTCTTGGAAACAATTTATTTTGTCAAAAGAACAATATCTGGAAATGATGAATAAAAAGATTTTATGTGTAAATTTCGTTACTCAAATGTCATTGGCTCCATTATGTACCTAATGTTGTGCACTAGGTTCCACTTGGCCTTTACTATTAGTGTTTTACGTAGGTATATATTCAATCCTGGTCCTAAACATTGAGAAGCATTAGAGTGGTTGTTTAAGTACTTAAATGATACTTTTGATGAGGGGTTAGTTTATAAGTTTGCTATTGAGGGTGTGAAACTCAAAAAATCTACGGATTCTGGCTATAGTGGAGATACTAATAATAGAAAATCGACATATTCTTACGTGTTTACTTCGTGTAACTCTTATGTAAGTTGAAAATCTTGACTCCAACATATTGTTGCTCTGTACACTATTAAGTCTGAGTATATAGTTGCTACTGAAGCTATTAAAGAAGTTTTGTAGTTTAGGGATTTTGCTACTGAAGCTATTAAAGAAGTTTTGTAGTTTAGGGATTTACTTTATGAACTTGGTATCTTAAGTGATAATGTGATTGTATACTTTGATAGTCAATATGTCATCCATTTATGTGAAATCATATGTTTCATGAACGTACTAAAAATATAGATGTTATAAGGCTACATTTTATTAGAGATGTAATATCTCATAATTTGATAAAATTTGAGAAAGTACATTCAGATTATAACCCTGTAGAAGTGGGCACTAAGGTGCTCCCCTGATAAAGTTTAAAAATTATCTAACACTTTTAAACATCGATAAAGGTATGTCACGTTTCAATTTTCTTTATTTAGAGTACTTTAATTTCATTATTCAAATGTTTAGAACTAACTTGGTGTTGGTTATTGCAATTGAAGGTGCCACCATTCTCTGGGAAATTATTGGAAATACCCAAAATTTAGCAATAGCCTTTTCAAAATACTCATTTTTACTATTCAACCATATAAACTACCTAAAATACCCCTAAAAACAATAATTGCAACTAAAGCTATTAAAATAAGAAAAGAATACAATCAAGTCCTAGTTTATAAAATGACTAATAAAAATTATAAAAAATCAAGAACCAAAAGAGGACCATATAAAATTAAAAAGATAGCTAAAGATAAAAAGGAAATTGAATTTGAAAATGAATTTGATAAAATTGAATATCAAGACAATTAAATGCATCTCAAAAAATATTAAAATGTTTTAAAGAAAATATGATGGAAAATTTTGTTAAAGGAATAGTAAGATCTATAATAACAAAAGACATACAGGATATTATAGATAAATTGGAAAAGAGGAAAAATAATATTTCTAAATACGAGATACCTTTTAATCCAAATATAGATATAATAACAGATCTTGATATTATAAATTCTCAGATATTATTAGATTTTGAAGATCTACTAAAAACATTATAAGACCTATTTTTAAAGTCTGTTAAAACCAATTTTAAGATTTTAAGATTATTAGATTTTAAAGTTTATTAGATTTTTAGATTTTTGTTCGCTTAGATAGCACCCCCCCCCCCCCTCTCCCATATTGGTATCAGAGCCAAAATGATCTATAAAAATCATAAGATACTAAAACTAAAAGAAAATCATTAAAAATAATGAAAATTGAAGATTTAGGTAATAAATACCATATAATAAAAGAAAATTTTAACATAATAATTATAAAACCAATATTATGTAATGAAAGTGTAACAATTACATTAAAATTACTTGAAAAATTACTTATGGAGATAAAACAATTTATAATTGAAAAAATAAGATTAAAAATTGTTAAAGATATGTATACTTGTGAAATGATATTAGAAACCTATGAAAAATATATGTATGATTTAATTGAAAAATAAATAAGAAAACATGACTAAAAATAAAAAAGTTATAGAAGTTACAATTACCAAAACAGACTGGTATTATATGTTAGAAGATAATCAAGGAAATTATATAATTGAACCATTTCTTAAAAAATTAAAAATAATAACATTAATTATAATTAAAGAATTGCCTAGAGAAATAAGAGAGCAAATATTAGATAAACTAATAATATGAACTATAATAGATGAATACATATATGAAAAAATTGGTAAAGAATTTGAAAAAGAAGAAATTATGCTACACTATAAAGAAAAAATACAAGAACTATCATTAATTAATTCTTAAATATGGAAAATAATTTGAATAGAAAATTAAAAAGAATAAAAATAATTAATCACCAAATACTAGATGAATTATTAACTCCTGAAAAACCAACAAAATATCAAGAAAACCAAATATTAAAATTAAAACAGGAAAAATATAAAGAAAGATTAAATTATTTTGAAGAATTAAAAAAACTAACAGATGGTAAATTTAAAAAAATAAAGTATGATAGAATTATAAAAGATTGTAAAGATACTGAATGTAGAATATATTATTTCAACCAATCAAATAAAAGATAATGAGTAATCATATGAAGAGTTAAAAACATTAATAACTGATGTGAAAGATTTAAGAAATGAACTAAAAGAAGAATTGAATATATTAAAAATCGAAATTAGGGAATTAAAATAAAATAATAAATGCAAAGACAAGAAAATAGATAAAAAACTTATAAAAAAAGAAATGTCTAGAATAGGAAAGAAGCATATAAAACAAGAAAACCTAGTAATAGAAGCAGAAAGTATGAATGATTATTTTAGAAAAGATATTTTACCAAAAATAATAGAAGAAGAAGAAAATTTCAAAAAATCATTAAAAAAAAAAGAAAAACTATAGAAGAAATTCAAGAGGAAAATAAAGATGAATGAAGAATTAAATTTACTAATAGAAAATTTTGATCAACTAAGTCTAAAAATATAGATGAATACCAAGTTTTAATGAATACTGGAGGAGGACCTACCCCAACAGAAACATCTAATCAAAAGATTGATCCAGATGAAAGTTATGCACCTATATATAACAAACCCTATAAACAATTTTATGATAAAATAATAAATAAACAACCACCTTAAGGAAATAAATATAGAGATAGATTTGAACTAAATGATAATTATGACAAACCAATTAATCATGGAGGAACAAAATTAGATTTAGATTGTAAAATAGATACTAAGAAAGCCTTATTGATTTGGGCAGATTCAATGATACTATTATTTTTATATAACAAAGATGATACTTTGAAAAATACAGATAGAAGAATAGATTTCTTAATAGCATCATTTGAAGGAAATGTAAGAAATTAGTGGGAAGGATTTAATGATGATACTAGATTATTAATGAAAAGAAACATACAAACAGAAATAATAAAATCAGATAAAGAAGGAATAGAAATATTAGTAGCATATATTGCAAATGAATTCTTAGGAGAAGAATGGATTAGAAACTTTGAGGATGAAGCAAAAAAAGAAAAAACGATGCTAGGATAAAATTAATAAATTTAACAATTTATGATATGTGTAAAATAAAAGAATATACTTGTGAATTTAAAAATTACTACTATATACAATTTTATAGTAATGAAAATCAGGAAGTATATCTAGATATGTACTATACTAAATTACCTGGAACATGGGAAATATATTTTAAAATAGAATTTGAAAAATATGTAAAAGATAATATAGGAATACCAAGGTCTTTAGGATCAAGAATAAAATTTCTATTTGATAGATTTGCATATATATGTCAATAAAGACAATTATTAAAAAGATCAGGAAAGTTAACAAGGATATGTTGTGAGAATATGGAAAAACCTACGCAATGGAGATGTTATCCTGAAAGAAAAAATATTAAGAGAAAACATAAAAATAGGAGATTTACAAAATTCAGAAATTTTAGAAAAAAAACATATAAAACCTAGAAGAAAGTACTATAAGAGAAAATTTAACCCGAATAAACAATAAAAGAATAGACCTTATAATAAAAAAGATAAAAGACACTGCAAATGTTGGAATTGTGGAGAAATATGTCATATAAGTCCAGATTGCGATAAAAAGAAAGTTAGAATATTACAAATAGAATATTAGGAATAGAAGATGAATTAAGTGAAATATCTGATATTGAACAATACTATGATCAAGAAGTATATGTAAGTGAAACAGAATCAGAAGAAAATGAATCAGAATCCGAATAAAGAGATTGAAGAAATAGAAAATAATATAGAAACATGGGAATATGAAGGATTAGAAGGATATGGATTAAAAGTAACTTTTGATAATAATAAATTTAAAAAATTACAAAAATTATCTTTAAATTTGAAAGTAGGAAAATGGGAAATCTTTGATAAAATTTGGAAAAGAGAAAAGATAGCTATAAATGAATATTATAAGATTGAAAAAACCATAGATGTAAGAATAACTCAGGGAACACATAAATTAAACCTCTTAACAAAAAATACAATTGATGAGCTATTATCGAAAATTAATAAAAAATAAAGTGAAAAAAATTCAATTTGTTTATTTAGCCGGAATACAAATAATGTTTAAATTCTTATTTAGAGAAGGAATAGATTCACCCTTAACAATAAATCTATATGATGGAAGAATAATAAATTTAAGAGATATTCATTTAGGAACCATAAAAGGAAACCTAGCATATAAGAAAATGATATTTACTTGTTACCCAAAATATTGTATTTCATTAAAAGATAAAAATTTTAATGAGGTCATAGGATTACATTTTAAGTTACATAGAAATGATATAATGCAACCAGAAGACCAAATTATGACTATTGAATATAGAGCTTTATATACGTTTACCAATTCTAATTATGGAAATATTTATTCTACGAAACAATATATAGAAGTTCATAAGGAATGTAAAGATATTAGCAAAATTATAGAACCAAATAAACAAATAAATTTGATTCCAAAATAATATAAATTTAGGATATCAACAGATAAACCTAATATAATAGAGTTTAGGGAAGATGAATACCCTGATAAAAATATAATATTTAAAGATGGAAAATTATTCAGAAGATCAACAAGGCTTAGAATACCTAGATTATTAGGAGAAAATAGTCATACAACAGAAATGAAACTACATAGGAATACAGGAAATATGAAAATAAATGGAAAATATTTCAATGGAAGAGAAAGAATATCAGGACCAAACATATTAATAGATACATGAGCTAGTGAATGTCATATAGCTTCCATAAGAAATAATGGCTTAGTACCTTATAAAACAGAACCATATAGATATTTAAATTTTGATGGACAAATACATACTACAGAATTAGAAGTTAAAGTGCCTATAAAAATAGGAGGAATTGACCTGATAGTGCCATGTTATATAGATGAAAGTATGAATATAAATCCTCATATATTATTAGGAATGAGTTTCTTAAATGGATTTGAAGATTATAGCATAAAGAGAGAAGGATTATATATATTTCATAATAGACAAAATATATTATGTAAGAAAGATGAATAATCAAATAAGTTTTCCATTAGCAGTATATATACAAGTTACTATTATAGAAACAGATATAACAACTTGTGTTTTAATAGATACAGGAAGTGATATAACTATATTTAAAAACTTCTTAATCAAGACATGGAAAAATAAAAGTAAAATAAAGATAATAGGAGTTACAGGAGAAGAAACTCAGATAATAAATAGTGCTGATAAGATTAGTATAATTATTGGAAGTAAGCAAGTAATAATTAATAAGATATATAGCTGTGATAAATTAGAATGTGATATATTATTAGGAAATGATTTTATACAACAGTTCCAATATTATAAGCAAAATAATTATATGATTATGTTACAAACCCTTGTGGACATTTATTAAAAATACCAAGAGAATTTAGACCATACAGAGTTCAGCCAGCCCAGCGTGGTGATAGATGGGAGAAAAAACCAATTATATAAATGGAATAAGAAATAAAAGAATAATGTATAAAAAAGTCCTAAAAACAGAAGTAGAAATAAATATAGAAAAAATTATAGAACAATTAGAAAAAGTTTATGGAGAAAACCCATTGATATTTTGGAAACCATACCATCCTAAATCAAAAATAGAATTAATAGAAAATGTGATTATAAGAGTAAGACCAATGAAATATACTATACAAGATACAGAAGAATTCAATATTCAAATAAAAGAATTATTAGAACAAAAACTTATTAGATCAAGTAATAGACCCCATAGTAGTTCAGTTTTCATGGTAATGAAACATTCTGAGCAAGTTAGAGGAAAAGCCAGAATGGTTATAAATTACAAGGAATTAAATAAATACACTAGATTTGATGGATACTTTTTACCAAATAAAGAAGTCATAATAAACCTTGCAAAATGAAAACAATACTATTCTAAATTTGATTGTAAATCAGGATTTTGACAAATAAAAATGGAAGAAGATAGTATACAATATACAGCTTTTAGTACACCTCAAGGCAAATATGAATGGTTAGTTATGCCTTTTGGATTGAAAAATGTATCTCAAATATATCAAAAAAGAATGGATGATATATTTAGAAAATTTAATAAATTTCTAATTGTATATGTAGATAATATATTGATATGTTCCAATAATAAAGAAGAACATAGAAATCATTTACTACAATTCATAAATGAATGTAAAAAGGAAGAAATTGTCATTTCTAAAAAGAAAGCTATTATAGAAAAACAAGAAATTGATTTTCTTGAATTAACAATAGATAATAAAGGAATTAAATTACAAACTCATATATCTAAAAAGATAAGTAATTTTTCAAATAAATTAGAATCCAAAAAATAAATACAAAAGTTCTTAGGATGTCTAAATTATGTAGAAGGATTTATTGAAAATCTTTCAAAAAAGAGACATAAAATACAAATTTTACTTAAAAAAACGAATACTAAGGGATGTAATAATAAACATACAGAAATAGTTAAATCATTAAAAGAAGAATGTAAAAATTTACCAAAATTAAGATTACCAGATAAAAAATATAATCTAATTGTCAATACAGATGCCTCAGATAAATATTGGGCAGCTATATTGAAAACAGATTTAAATGAAATTTGTAGATATTCAAGTGGAACCTTTAATCAAGCTGAAATAAATTATACTACATATGAAAAAGAATTATTAGCAATTATTAGAGGAATAAAAAAGTTCTCATTATTTTTATTATCCAAAAAATTTATTGTTGAAACTGATAATTCTCAAGTTACAGGATTAGTCAGAAATAAGCTACCAATGGAACCTCAATATAGGAAATTGCACAGATGGCAATCATATTTATCTTATTATAATTTTGATATTGTTCATATTAAAGGAGTGAATAATTATTTCACAGATTTCCTCAGCAGAAATATTGAATTTGCAGATGAATAATACCAAAAAGATACTAGATGAGCTTAAAGCCATGACTATTTATGCCAGGGATGAAGTTGAAGATATCAAATATGGGATGGATAAGATGAACGAAATTTTACAATATAATGTAAATATCATGATGGAAATAAGTTCATCACATATGAAAGTTACTAATGATATTATTGATCGAATTGAAGCTATTGAAGCTCAATTAGGATCATCAGATACCAAAGATACTATTGGATACAAACAGGTACAAATACGGAGTGATCCACCAAGCAGAAGCAGCAGTGGACCAAAAAAGGATATTACTATCCAAAGTCCCAAAAAGATTATTGTCAACGAAAGACATTCTAAATCTATCAGGATACAACTAGATGAAGAAGATAAAATCCCTTTGTCTCCAAAAGAAGACGAATACAAGATGATTACCAAAATGATGTATAAAATACAACCAACTGATTCATATTTCATTTCACCAGGAGATCATATATATCCAAGGATAATAATGATGAAAGGATCCGCAACAACAATGGTAAAAATGATAGTTGATTATGGATATTTGGATTTAATTTATCCAGATAAAAATTTTAAAGAACTTGAAAAGTTTGATGATATATTCAAATCTGAAGTTTCCAAATATGCTCAAGGAAGATCCATATATTTAAAATTTTATACTCTTAGTCCAGAAGTGGATGGAGGAATATTCTACCCAGCAGAATATATTATTACAATTGGATGCGTTGGATGGAATTTTTCAATGGACATTGGAGAAATCAACAAACCATTACCAAAGTTTACCAAAACATGGATTAAGAATCGAAGGGTTCTTGGATATAAAGTTCTTTACAATATGGTTAAAAATCTTTATGCAAAAAGATTTAGATGCCTATGCCAATATGAAGGATGAACCTTACTTGCAAATGATGGAATACAAAGATCTGATATCCTTAGAGATTATATCAACAAATTTGATACACATCAGATGCCAGGATGCATATCTACCTTACAACGTGCATGTGAAGAAAGGGATTGCCCCACCTGCCAACAAAATAAAAAAGGAGATTCCAAAGAGAAAAGGAAGATGTGACTAAAGGGAGCCAGCTGCATATGAAGACAGATACTTAAAGAAGATGTGACTCTAATGGAGGGGCCAGAAGACTCTTAATTTCAAACCACAAATAGTTTAGTGTTATATGACGAATGCAATGATGTAAGAGGCCAATAATTTTTGCCTCAATTGGATGTATAAATAGAAGCCTTCAGGCTAAGAGAAGAACATAACGAATTGGAGAGAAAAATTTGAGCACTGAACTTGTGAGAAAGCCAAATCTTCTGTTTGAATACTAATCTTTCAATATTAATACTATTTTGATCATATCATTCACATTCCAATCCTCTTAAACAAATATGAGTTTCTAAACTACCTTTCCCATAGATTCTTGAAGGGTTAAAGAAGAAATTTATTTCTTACTTTAACAAAAAGAGAGTTTTCTTTATTTAGATCTATAGTTTTAATTCTAAGGACCGATACAGTGAAGACAAGAAGCTGAAATAGCAAAGAACCCTGTTGAGGCAGAAGGCCGTTTGAGGGAATAATTTGCATATGCAGAGTCTGAAGGTTACTCGATTCTAAGGAAATGAACTTAAAGATCAGAATTAAGGTAAAATTATTGTTTTTGTTAAATTTAGAAATAATTCTTCTTAGATCTTAAAGAAGCGTAGAGATTAATTATTTCAATGTTCATATTCATGTTCATAATGTTTGAATTATTATCTCATTATATTATCTGAAATGTCAAAATATACAGTTAAAAGATTAGATAATTTGTTAGACAAGATGTTAGATGAAATGAGATTTATTTCTCAAGAACTTAATAAAATAGAAGAAAAAATAGAACATGGTGAAACCATAAGTATATCAATTGAAGAACTTGATAAAAAGTTATAAGATATATTGAAGATTACCCCAATATACTACAACTTAGAAATGAATTATATATTAAAAACCAAGAAAGAAGAAATATAGGATAAAAATGTCAGGATATACAGTTAAAGGATTAGATAATTTGTTAGAAAGAATGTTAGAAAAAATAAAAAATATCAGATCCCAACTAGAAAATAGAAATAGACCATCTGAAGAATATAAAAAACTTATAATGGAATATAAACAAAAAATTATACATTATGCTAATCTACTAGATCAAATGACAAATTTGTCGGATAGAATAAAAACTATAAGAATATAATATGCCAATCATCAAAACTATTCATAAAAGAAGGATATGACTTGCAATAAAGAAATTCATTTCATTAAGGGTAAAATATATATTTTCATAAAAACCCAAATGGATCTAATATATCCGGCTAGTTTGAAAAATACCTACCATTCTCTACATGTAACTATGGAACTTGGATTTTGATCTCAAGATGTATCACTAGGTTTTGAAAGATGAAAAAACTTATATCTTAATGGATTCATGAGTGCAGCTGTCACAAGATGGGCTAGGCTCATTAGGGTGCGCTGATTCTTTTTTGGGACAAGTTAATACTATATTTATTTTATTTTATCTTTTTAATATATAAAAATTAGGGGTACTTATTACAAAAATACCCTTAAAATTAGGGATGTTTTGAAAAATCATATGAAAAGTTTTTAGGAAGTAAAAAATACTGTATAAAATGAAAAAGTGATACAATGTCACTTTTTTACATTTTTAAAAAAAGTGACAAAACTAAAAAAAAGTGACAAATACCAAAATAGCACCATCCATTTGGGCAGCACCAATAATCATGTTCTTAAAATAATCACCATATTTAGACCAATCCACATGCTAATTATGTTATGAAAATATAACATATTATTTCATTTTTTTTTATTTTCTTAAAAAATGACAAAAACTTAAAAGGTAACAAAAAACTAAAAAAAGTGACAAAATTCATAAAAAGTGATGAATTCAAAAAAGTGGCACAAATTAAAAGAAGTTATACAGATTAAAAAAGTGACAGACAATAAAAAAAAAGTAACACGCTCAGAAAGTGACAAAATTCAAAAAAAAAAGTGACAAACTTGCTTTTATTAAAAGGTGATGTTTGTTACTAAAAAAAGTGACAAATTTTAAGAAAGTGATAGGAAAAAAGTTACAAACATTATAAAAAGGCACAAAAATTTCAAAAATTGAAACATTCAAAAAATGGCAAAATACTAATCAAATCCTTAGAATCGGTTTAATAAAATGACGATTAAAAAAAGTGACAAAACACCAATCAAAACTTTGGAATCAATTCAATAAAGTGAAAGAAATTTTTTTTTTTTAAAAAAGAAAATATAAAAACTCAAAAAAGTGACAACACTAAAAAAAGTGACGAAACACCGATCACTTTTTGGGGGATTGTATCACTTCATAATAAAAGTGAAATTGTATCACTTTTTAATAAAAAGTTAAGTATAATGTCACTTTTAATGTCACTTTTTAATTAAAAAAAATGACACATAATATCACTTTCATTAACAAATGAAGTGAAATTTTCTCCGTCTCCACTGCTACTATTACTAGCCAACCAAAGCCTAAGCATAAAAAACTATATACATAAAACAAAAGAAAAACGAACTCAAGCATGTACGTATTCAAAAAATTGACAAACACTAAAAAAGTCGCACAAAAAAAAAAAAAAAAAAAAAAAGAAAGGCAAAACACTAGACCTTAAATTATATCATTTTATACAACTTCAACCACTCTGGGATCAACGCTTTATAGCCAGGTTCCAATTGAGAGATTTTTTGGGCGTGATTCTTGGTCTCAAAATCAACACCCCACCAATCCTGAAGCACAACAATCGCAAGAGCATCTTCTTTCCCAATCACATAGGCATCCCTACTTAATATTCTCCCTAGACAAAAAGAAAAAGATAACTTAGAAAAGAAACAAAAGCAAAATCACAATTTCAAACGCATGATTAGCATTAATTTGATCACAATTCAACTTTCCAGTCAAAAAGCAAAATCATCATTTCTCTGTTCATCAAAATCTAACAACTTTATAGTACTTACTGTTCGCGTGAAACCCGCAAGCGTACGGGATCGTTGTACAAGTAATAATATTTGTGAGTTAAGAGTATCGTTCCCATGAGGAATAAGGTCTAATTTGTAGTTCAATAACTACTATTAAATTCGAAGTGTGGTAATATAAAAAAAAGAGAGATGATTTGTATGTAATATATATTAATCATAAACTAAGAAAACAAATAAAGTGTTTATCTAATATGTAAATATTTGTATTGGAATCGTGAATCCCCCTATTGCCATTTATTTCAATTCTTAATTCGTATTCTAGTAAATTCATGCATTCAAAACAATCGATAATCCACTTTTATTCAATATCCTTTTCCAAGATATATTAAACCTATGTTAACACGACCCGATCCTATTTCTAGTCCGAATTCATATGAAAAACATGCATTGAATCACATGATTTATCACACATGATTACACATGCCATAGATATTATTCATAATACCTATTGTCCATGTGTTGATTTTGTCGCGTTCTAGACTTATTGTGAGTATTCTACACTGCAACAAGCAACGTACTATCTAATTGGTGATCAAACAATCAAATAGTTCAATGGGAATGCAAAACCAATCAAGAAAAATCAAGAAGTACTAAATTAATTGTCTCGAATTAAAATAAATAAGTAATATGGTTCATCATTCATCCAATACAATGAAAAACTAATCTAACATTCTTATAATTAAATTACACAAGAATAATTGGAAAAATATCACCCGAAAATAAGAAAGATGGAAGAAGTATGAAAAATCCACGTTCTTGATGTGAATCTTGAATCCGGATGAAAAATCTTCAATATCCTATGCAATTCGCCTTGATTCCACGTTGTTAGCCATATTCTTCGCCTCCAAAATATGTATAATATAGAGATTTTTAGGTCTAAGGAGGTTCTCCATATGTATTCTGCTGTCCTCTCTTTATAGGAGCCGAAAATTGGTTGAAAATCACGTCCAAATTGGTTTCTGCTGTCCTCTCAAATGCACCTAATACATTTATGCGGGTCATGAATCAGGCTCTTCGTCCATTCATCTGTAAATTTGTTGTCATCTACTTTGATGATATTCTGATTTATAGTGCTACCGATGATGATCATGTCCAGCACCTTCGAGAAGTTCTTTCAGTTCTTCGCAGGGATCACTTTTATGCTGCAGTGAAAACGTGTTCGTTCTTGACTGATCGTGTTGTATTCCTTGGTTATGTGGTGTCAAAGGAGGGGTTAGCGGTTGACACATCCAAGGTGGAGGCAATAAGCCAGTGGCCACAACCTAAAACTATTACCGAAGTACGCAGCTTCCATGGCCTTGCTTCATTTTATTGCAGGTTTATACAACATTTTAGCAGTATCATGGCACCTATTACAGATTGTATGAAGGATGGAAAGTTTCAATGGACTCCCAAAGCAGAGGCATCTCTTCAGTTGATTAAGCAGAAGTTGACTACTGCTCCAGTTTTGGTGTTGCCTGACTTTACCCAGTCGTTTGAGCTACATTGTGATGCCTCGAAGGTGGGTATTGGTGGTGTGCTGAGTCAAAACAACCGTCCCGTTGCATACTTCAGTGAGAAGCTTTCTGGTCCGAAGTCTCGGTACAGTTGTTATGATGTGGAGTTCTATGCAATAGTCCAGGCAGTTCAACATTGGCGTCACTATCTGTTCCAGAAGGAGTTCATTTTGTATACCGATCATGATGCCCTCAAGGACCTTGGTACTCAAGATAAGGTATCTGCTAGACACGCTTCTTGGATTGCTTACTTGTAGCAGTTTACTTTTGTGATTAAGCACAAAGCAGGTGCCCTTAACAAGGTGGTAGATGCATTGAGTAGGCGTCAAACTCTCCTTACAGAAATGCGAGTGGAGGTTCCCAGTTTTGATGGTCTTTGTGACTTATATACTACTGATCCATATTTCTCCCATGTTATTTGGAAGTTGCAGGAGGTGTACAGTCGGAGTTTGCATGGGTTGATGGTTTCCTTTTTCATGGCAACCAGTTATGTATTCCAGAGGGCAGTTTGAGGTTGAAGATTGTTTAAGAATTGCACAATGAAGGCCACGTGGGTCGTGACAGAACATTGCAGCTTGTTGCTGCTTCTTACTTTTGGCCATCTTTGCGCAAGGATGTCGGTAAATTTCTGGAGCGTTGTCGAACTTGTCATTTGGCCAAAGGCAAGGCAACAAATGCTGGCTTGTATATGCCCCTTCCTATCCCAACCCAGCCTTGGATAGACGTTAGCATGGATTTCGTTGTGGGGCTTCCCAAGACTCAGCGTGGTTTTGACTCTATCTATGTAGTGGTTGATCGGTTCTCAAAGATGGTTCACTTCATCCCCTGCAAGAAAACTACGGATGCTGTCAATGTGGCATTACTGTACTTTCGTGAGGTGTATCGCCTGCATGGACTGCCTACATCTATTGTGTCTGATCGGGATACTCGTTTCCTCAGTCACTTCTGGCACAGTTTGTGGCGCTCGGTCAATACAAAGTTGGACTTCAGCAGTGCATATCACCCTCAGACAGATGGACAGACAGAGGTTGTTAATCGCTCCTTGGGTGATTTACTACGTTGTTTGGTTGGTGATCACATCAAGTCTTGGGATCAGAAGTTGTGTCAGGCAAAATTTGCTCATAATCATGCTGTCAACTGGAGTACAGGTTTTAGTCCATTTCAGGTGGTGTATGGTCTCGTTCCTCGTTATCCCCTTGACTTGGCCTCAGTTTCTACTTCTGTTAAAATACATGGTAAGGCTGAGGGCTTCGTTCAACAGTTACAGCAGATTCACTCACAGGCTCATGATCGGTTGCAGGCTGCTGTTAATAAATATAAGCATGATACAGATCTTAAACGTCGATATGTTGAATTTGAGGTAGGTGACTTTGTTTGGGGGGTGTTGACAAAAGATCGTATCCCTGCTCATGAGTACAACAAGCTTACTGCCAAGAAGATTGGTCCATTGGAGGTCATTGAGAAGATTAATCCAAATGCTTATCGTTTAAAGCTGCCAAGTCATATTCGCACATCCGACGTGTTTAATGTCAAGCATCTGGTGCCATTTCGTGGTGATAATTCTGATGATGATAAGGCTTCTTCCTTGTCAAATTCGAGGGCGAATTTTTCTCACCCTGAGGAGAATGATGAAGTGCATAAGGAGTTAGAATTTATGATGAATTAGGATCGCAAAGCAAAATAATGATTTCATGATAACTTTGGGTTTGTCCGTTTTTGGCGAATTAATAGTCTAATTTGAGTGGAAATGAGCCAATGATCACAACTCATCGCCTTTGGCCATGATGTACGTTAGATTTCGGACAGATTCCATCGTTTAGGCTCTCGATTACGCGTTTTTGCTGTTTATGGTAATTTTTATTTTAGTAATATCTCATTCAATAAGATTCTGATTTTGATTCCGTTTGTTGGAGGACGATCCTGAATATTAGGAGTTTCCATTTAAATTAAAATCTCGAATTTTTCCATTTATGGAAAAATATCGTTTTTTTTTTATTTTTATTATTTATTTTCCGCAATTTACTAGGGTTTTACTATTTAAATCATTGTAAGCCCTTTGAGGCAGACATTATTGAATTGAATAAGAATTTTCGTGAGTTTATCTCATATTTGTGAGGTTGTTCATCTTTCCTATAATCTTCCGCTACGTCAATTTTTTAGCAACCAACCTTAAGTTGGTCGTTGAAATTCAAGGCAGGGATAAATCCCTCTTACTCTTTTGCGTCGTTTTTGGATGTTTCAGCGACCATGGAAGTTTGGTCACTTTTCCACCAGTGACCATTGCGTGGCCGTTATAATTGTTCTTTAGCAACCAATCTTTTTGTCACTGAATTGCATTGCAGGGATAACTCCCATGTTTCTTTTTTGGCATCGTTTCGGATGTTTCAGTGACCAAGGAAATTGGTCGATATAGGAGGCCCAACCATCAAACATTGTACGTTCGATGTAAGTATTTTTCAGCAGCCAACCTTTAGTTGGTCGCTGAAACACATGATAGGGTAAATCCTACGTATTTTTTGGTGTGGTTTTGGGTTATTCAACGATCAGAAGAATTTGGTCTCTAAATATGAGGCATCACCAGTGACCATAGTATGGTTGTAGTATTTTAGCAACTATTAAGAAAATAAAAAGGGATAGATCCAATATGAAAACATATTGAAGGAACTTGATGAAGGAATATGTAGAACACTTATTATTCATCAAATACTCAAATGTAAAGGTGAATACAGTGGGCTATTTATAGCCTAAAATCTAACAAACTATATAACAGAAGAAGGAACTAGAAGAAGCTAGAATCTAGGAGGCTGCTGAACGTGTGAGCTACTGAACATGCTGGGAACTTGAGCCGAGGACATGGCATGCTAAACATGAGCTACTTGAGCTGGAGCCAATCATGCACATATTCTAACACCCCCCTCAAGATGGACCATCTTGAACTGTAGAGAGAAGAGTAGAGATGCAGGCAATTGGTGGAAGATATCTATAGATCCATAACCTGACAAGGCATTGCAGTAACTTCAGAAAGCTTCCTGCAACCAGAACGTAGCTGTGGATGGGGTACATTTGCATTCTCTAGAACCTTGAACAACTCATGATGAAGCAGAGAAGGAATTGAAAAAAAAAAACTGACGAAGATGAATCCAAACAATATTGAAGTCTACTATTATAATTGCAGAAATTCGAACTAGATAAAAACATCAT
Organism: Fraxinus americana; assembly: GCA_035079005.1. NCBI lineage: Eukaryota > Viridiplantae > Streptophyta > Magnoliopsida > Lamiales > Oleaceae > Fraxinus > Fraxinus americana. The sequence goes on along the minus strand of JAVHZT010000064.1, from coordinate 291,958 downwards.
CAATGGCGGAATAACACATCGATGGAGATGACTGAGGACATCCTTCGTTGCAGGAATCGAAATCGGAGGCTCAGAGATTAAAAACTCAGGAGCAGCTGGAATGGACATCAGCTGTTGAAACTGAGTGAAAATCAGATGCTGAACGTAGTTCCCCCAATGGTAGACATTCCGGTAGCAGATCTGAAGTCAGAGTTATCTTCAGATCTCCATTCGAGAGTCTTCTCAACGTGAATCCTTACACTCCTTTTTATCATGGTGTTCTTACCCATAAGCACTACAGAATCTACCATTAAACCCTTCCCGATGTTCTGCAGCTGGTTTGATTCCAACACTGAGATTAGAAAGCTTCATTCCAGATTCGATTATTGAAGAAGAAGAAAATAACAGAAAAGAAAATGTAGACGGAAGGAGCATATTGCTCTGATACCATATTAAGAAAATAAAAAGGGATAGATCCAATATGTAAACATATTGAAGGAACTTGATGAAGGAATATGTAAAACACTTATTATTCATCAAATGCTTAAATGTAAAGGTGAATACATCGGGCTATTTATAGCCTAAAATCTAACAAACTATATAACAGAAGAAGGAACTAGAAGAAGCTAGAATCTAGAAGGCTGTTGAACGTGTGAGCTGCTGAACATGCTGGGAACGTGAAATACAATGTGCTCTATTTATAGACTAAAAAACTAACTAACAAACAAACTATCTAACTACATAGAAGTCTCTAGAATGAAGTTGAGTTGGATATTCTAACACACTCCCCTCAAGATGGACTATGGATATCAACAATACTCCATCTTGAAGATTAAAGTGTGGATTGTAGAATAGAATCGGGAAAAATTCCATCTTCTAGCATGTGTTAGTACAATGACATAGCATCCACAAGCCTTCCAACTTTGCAGTAACCACGAATAAGAATTGTATATGCTACTATATCCGGCATTAGTCCCATGTGTAGAGCAATATGAATGACAGAATATGCTTCCTCCATCAACCCTCTTTTGCAGGGACCATCAATCAAAGAACTGTACGTGACCACATTAGAAATAAGTTGTTGTTGAGAGGTGAGCCAACCACTAATTCTAGAACAAGGCTGAATCTGAAGCCATAGTCATCTTCTAATTTGGCATGAATTACAAACCATGAATTAACATCCGTAAAGGAGAAGAACATAGAAAATGGAATCGGAATAAATTCCATGAAAACATCTCTAGTACAAAGCTAGAGAGAATAGAAGAAACATCTCTAGTAATTGATCTGCTCCAGGAGATAGGAAAATGAACCAGATCCATCATCAATGGCGGAATAACACATTGATGAGGAAGAATTGAACAAATCATAGCTGGTGCAATAGTCGAAACTTTATCTCCAGAGACTTGCTTGAAGCGCAAGGCATAGCTGATGCCTTGAAAGTAGGTTCTGATCCATCACAGTATTCTGTTAATTTTGACCTTGACTTTATCTTTCTTTTATAAATGCATGGATTCTGGTAAAAAGAAAATTATATCTGATGAAATTTGAGCACTAAAGAAGAAAAAGTTCATTAAAATCTAAAAAAATATGTGGAAATTAGTTAATCGATCAGCTTCAAGTGAATATGAAGAGTAGCCGGAAGACGATTTATTGGATGATATGGTATCAGGATCGCCAATGCTATTGACCTAGCTGATAGATTTCTTCCTAAACTGCAGTCCTTGAATTGCAAACCTATGGTCATAACTTTTCGTGCCTACTCTAAGGATCAGATCATCACAATTCTTAAGCAGAGACAAATGGGACTTCCTTACACTATTTTCCAGCCACAAGCACTGGAGCTCTGATACCATATTAAGAAAGTAAAAAGGGATAGATCCAATATGATAACATATTGAAGGAACTTGATGAAGGAATATTTAGAATACTTATTATTCATCAAATGCTCAAATATAAAGGTGAATACAGTGGGCTATTTATAGCCTAAAATCTAACAAACTATATAACAGAAGAAGGAACTAGAAGAAGCTAGAATCTAGAAGGCTGCTGAACGTGTGAGTTGTTGAACATGCTGGGAACGTGAACTGAGATCATGGTATGCTAAACATGAGCTGCTTGAGTTGGAGCCAATCATGCACATATTCTAACAGCAACCAACAAAGCACTTAACGGGGTAAATCCCTTTCATTTTTTCCCATGATTTTCGATTTTCCAACTACTAGGAAAATTTGGTCAATGTAAGTATATTTTAGCAACCAAACTTAAGTTGATCATTGAAATACATGACTGGGTAAATCTCACGTATTTTTTTTGCTTGGTTTTAGATTTATTGGCGACCAATGGAATTGGTTGCTGTATAGGAGGCACCACCAACTACGATAGTATGGTTGTTGTACTTATTTTTTTAGCAACCACCGAAGCACATGACACGGTAAATCTCGCGTATTTTTTTTAGTGGTTTTGAGTTTTTCAACGACCAGAGAAATTTCGTCACTAAATAGGAAGTCCCACTAGCGACCATCATGTGGTCCTTGTGAGTATTTTTCAACAACCAATATTCAATTGGTCGTTGAAATGAATAGCATGGTAAATCTCGTGTATTTTGTCGTGTGTTTTTGGATTTATTGGTGATTGATGGAATTTGGTTGCTAAATAGGAGGCACCACCAATGAGCACAGCATGATTGCTGTAAGATTTTTCAGCCACACTGAAACACTTGGTAGGGTAAATTCTGCGTATTTTTTCTCGTGGTTTTGGATTTCTCAGCGACTAGGGGAATTTTAGGTCACCAAATAGGAGGCACCACCAACAAACATTGTGTGGTCGCTATACTGATGTTTCAGAAACCAAGCTTCGTTTGATCACCAAAACACTTGTCTTTAATGATAAGGCTTTCTAGTGAAATTTTTTTATTTTGGTGAATTTTTTTCAAAGTTTAATGAGCGATCAAAACTTGGTTCCTGATTGTATGCTTTAGCAATCAACTTTGACTTGGTTGCTGAAACATTTTCCATAGAGTTTTAAATGAGTTAATACCTATCAATCCAAAAAAAGTTGTTTGACCTATTATAAACAATTATAAATGATAGCCAAGCAAAGGTAATTGTTTTCAAATCTCATACAAAAAGTTTCAACTTTATTTTTCACGATATGAGACAACAGGTGGCATGGGTCGATTTTGGGCCCAATCAGATGATTTGGGTTAGATGCAATCCAAATTGAGCCACAAAAATTCGAAAGAAACTGATGAGACCATTTTTCTAAGGAAATATTAGGCCTAGTACCCTTTTTTATGTGGCAATTACATAAAACCAGACATTAAGTTTGACCTTTTTAAAAATTAGGTTTTGGTTTTATTTAATCAAAAATCAGGTTTTAATTTTACAATTAATATTAATAATAATATTTTAAATTAAATTAATTTATATACCCACCCTACTACCTACCCCACCAAATTTATTTTAACTATAAAATCCTAATCCATTTCATTTCATTTCTCTCCCCTCTCTCACCCGGTGCCACCACCACCACCGCCAGCCGCCTGTCCCTTCTCCCTCCCTTCTCCCTCCCCTCTTCTCTCTCTCCCTCCCATCCCTCCCGTCTCCACCACATGACGATCGCGACGCTGTTGCGGGGTCGCAACGACGTCGAGACCCGCAATGGCGCGGCTCGCAGTGACGGTAGCGTCGCTTCTATGTCACGTCAGCATCGACGCTGCTACCAGTGGGTTGGGTGGGTGGACCAAACAGCAGCGCCTTGACATTTTCCTCGCAGCGGGGGATTTGTGGATGTGGGGACGACAACGTCCGATCTGTTGCAAGTGGGGGTGACGACCGCCACCGCGAGAAAATCTCTCAGATTGCTATAGCGTGTGTCGGGTTTTGATGTGCTGGTGGTTGCGGTGGCGGTCCGTGTGGTGGCACTGTGGTGTGGTAGATTTTTGTTATTGTTGTGGTGACGGTTGTGTGGTGTTGTGGCGGAGTCGACGACGGCGATGGTGTTTTCTTGGTGTGGTGGTGCAGGCGGCGATGTGATGGTTGTTTTTTGTTATTATTATGGCAGTAGTTGTGGTGGTGTTGTGACGGGGTGACGATGGTGGTGTTGTTCAGGCGACGACGGTGGTGTTATTGTTGGTGGGTGATTTAGGGATTGGGGTCGGCGGCGAATGGGACAAAGTGTCTGTGACCAACTATTTGGTCGTCTGTGACCTATGACCAAGTATTGGTGGTGTTTTGGGATTGTGAGACAAGTGTTTGGGTGTATGTGACCAACTATATCGATCTGTGACCAATTATATAGTTCTATGTGGTTAACTATTTAACTGTGACATTAAAATTTGTTAATCTGTGACTTCAAATATAATCTGTGACCAACAAATTTTCTTAATTTGTGATCAATTAAAAATTTGTGACCTATAAATTTTTTCAATCGTGACCTTAAAATAATCTATGACCAATTAATTTGATAAGTTGGTGGAGGTGGAGGTGGAGGTGGAGGTGGAGGTGGAGGAGGAGGTGGGGTGGAGTGGGTCGATGGGGTGGGTTAATTATGTAAATATTATATTACAGTTAAATATTTAATTTAATAGATTAATTGTAAAATATAATTAATTAATTCATGGAAAAATCCGAGTTTTGTAAATTTAAACATTGGGGCCTGATTTTTGATTTCGTGAAAGATAATCCCTGACCTATGAATTTTTCCCTTTTTTTATAGGTGTTGATTAAAACCCTTAAAATCTAATTAAACATTTTAATGAAGTATTAATTACGTCCAATTGTTAAAACCAAAGCCCAAACTGCATTTCCTCCCTCCTCAGAAACGTATTCGGGACCAAATCGTATCTTCCCCAAAATCGTTTTTCAAAATTTTCATCAACATCATCCCGTTTTTCTCCAAATTTCTATGGGTTCTGAAGATTAATTATATTCCAACATCATTCATCCACGAATTTACATTTCCATCCATAAAAATTTTAAGAAATCAAATGTAAATTGGCTCAACTTTATGGGTTTCAATTTTTTTCTTCTTTTTCTTAAATTCTTGCTCATGGTTGGAATTTTTTGAGTTTTGTTGGGAGTACGGGAATAGTTGATGTTGGTTTTGTGGATTTGTTGTAGAATATTTGGATTTAGCATAGAATCATGAGAAAATTTTACTCATTTCAATTAATGTGCATATCAAGTGTTCAATTAATTGCTCCAAATGCATTTTTGTGTTAATTATGCCATGATTTTTGTATGATACATAGAATATACACACATAAATACTCACATGTCATTGTATCTCTCCATTTGTATGAATTGAATGACAATTTAGGGGGAAGCATATTCAAGCCTACGTTCCTTCATATGTCACTTTTTAAAATTTTGTCACTTTTTTTAGGTTTTTGTCACATTTTAAGTTTTTGTCACTTTTTAAGAAGATAAAAAAAGAAAGAAATAATATGTTATATTTTCCTAACATAATCAGCATGTGGATTGACCTGGACATGCTGATTATTTTAAGAACATGATTACACGTGCTGCACAATTGGATGATGCTATTTTGGTTGTCACTTTTTTGAGTTTGTGTTACTTTTTGAGAGTAAAAAAGTGACAATTTTTATAAAAAAAAAGTGACATTGTGTCACTTTTTAATTTTACACTATTTTTTACTTCTTAAAAACATTTCATATGATTTTTCAAAACATCTCTAATTTTAAGGTTATTTTTGTAAGTACCCCTTTTTCTAATTGGTTCTCTTGGTTTCAATTACCACAAGATGAAATAAGTTTCTTCTAATTTATAGCTTTTCTTTTATTAAACAAATGTAAATTTTATTAGTAATTGTTATATATGCAATCAAAAGTGGCTATTATTTTATGTTTCTTGTTAATTTCTTTATTTTTGTTATTTCTTTTGTGTGATGTTTTTCATATTTATTATTTTTTAAAACAATTAATTACTTACACGTGATTGATGAAAGTCAACTAAATCATTAGTCAAAATATTAGCAAAGATTGGTTGGTGAAGGTTTTGAGCCATTAAAAGGTTGCCGAACATCAGTGTAATGACCAAAATAATTCTACGAAACAAGATAGCTTAGATTAAAAGAACTAACATGTTAAAAATAAACAAATCATATGCTAATTAATAAGACTAATAATCGTATTGCCACACGCGCAGCATTGTACAATGCCTATTTTGTTTCAAACCTAAAAACTATTTCTACGGTATAACATTTTGTGGGTCTGTTTTAATGTGAATTAAAAACCAACAATTCAATCTTTGGCCTAAATTTTTGGGCTTTATCAAAGTGTTACTTGATTATTTTCTAACATGAAAGATATGGGTTAGCTTTTAGGAAATCGTATATGTATTTTGGTCAAGTCCCGCCCTTGAATGATAAAACATGTCATCTAAAAGCTTAAAGTATTAAATTGGGTTACTTAAACTTTTAAATGAGGTAATTTAAACGAATACTTACTGGATTATTTGCCGCTAGCCCTCCATCAACAAGATCAAAATGGTGCGTCTTTCCATGTTCATCTTGAGTCTCAAAATAGTGAGGTGGGAAATAGGTGGGAGCTGCAGAAGTGGCTCGGCATACATCTGATAGCAGTGCATTTATGGAAAAAAAAACTTGTTTTTGCCTGTGAACAATTTTAATAAGTGTAAGGAATTTCTCACACTTGACTAGACAGGAAATTAGAAAAACTACAACAAATATATTTAATTCAAACAATGTAGGATTTTACATCTTGTGTACTGAAAATAACTGGTTGAAGGCGCTTGATATCGAATGCAGGTATCATCACATTTGTTAAGGTCTGGCTCAACGTCAGATTGCCTAATATTTCCTTGACGCATGATTTTAGATATGCACCTAGGGCCGGTCCTGTGATTTCAAAGGCCCGAGGCGAACTCCCAAAAATGGCCCCCCCCCCAAAGATCAACGTAAATGCAAAATTCAACAGTGCATTATGCAACATATTGCTAACTTAACACTGACGAGTAGAACAACAAACAAATATAAAGAACAAAATATTTATATTATAAAGTAACAAAACCGACAACGTTCAAACAATCAGTTAAATACAATGACTACGTGCGCCTGTGCAATCGATCATACACGCTACAATCTAATATCATACAAGCCGACCATGCCACAATTATATAAGCCGACAAGGCTTCAAACATTTTCAATAACCAGTTAGAGGAAACCATTGCTTACTTGAGAAGTAGAAAATCGACAGAAAATGTGGAATGAAGCCCTACTCCAGCAGTAGCGTTGCATCTTAGTTCTTACGAGCCTGAAATTGAATCATTCACAAATCATTCATAGATAAACAACATTAAATAATTTTTTACATAATAAAGTACACAACTAAAATCCCTTTGGCAGGCTAGCAGAACCTTTTTGAATCTGAATGACAACAGTTGATATTGTGTGCCCTATTCTTTGGACTTGCCAACCCGACCATTGATACTATATCACCGGCACCAACACTTTCAACGAAGCAACACAAGTGCCCTTCTTTTTCATCGGTTTCACAACCTACAAAATAGAATACAAGTAAATAAACAAGGAAGCTGAGCCATCTTGACTCGCCAATATAGCATCGATTAAGGGAACCAATGCAAAAAGAAACTCATTTCTCTAATTCCACTTCATGTAAGGCCATTACTAGATATCCCAATAATGATATTACTAGTAAAACTTGTAAATGACTTCAATGTCTCAAAATTTTCATTTTTTTTAACTGAAACTTTCCAGTGGGAGAGTAAACGTGTTGAAGATCAGTTTTGATATGTTGAGCCTAATATTTCTATTCTAATTTCCTTCTATATCTCAGATTCTCAACCTCAACCTTTAGTAGCACTTTATATTGATGTTCAGCCTTATGAGTCTCCTAACCTCTAGTTAATTCATCCACTAGTTTTAATTATGGATTGTCTCCTACTGAAAGTTCTCAACTTTCACCTCTTGAGAGTGGTCGACTTCCATTTCCAATCACTGTTAGTCCACTTGAGCATGTACAAGATAGAAACTGTAACCTAAATGTTTACTCGAAGAAGGAATAAGACACAAATAATCTCTGCAACATCACCAATCACCCAAACCAAGCACAAAGATTCTAGTCTCTAGAAGACACAAGTAATTCTAGAATAATACGGACATAAAAATTTAAAATTCCCAAGATTCTGGAATAATACGAACATAAAAATTTAAAATCAACAAAATAAAAATTCATAGAACGGAAATGTAAAAACACAAACCTTTTAATAACTGATGAGAAAGCGAGGATCGAACTCGCAAAATTGCAGTCTCGACTCTCGCTTAGAGCAGTCGGCAATCGCGAACTCGCGGGTGGACGAATTGAACGGCGCAGTAAGTTAGGGAAAGCCGGTTGAATTGGAGAGTTGAATGTATTGTGGAGATTGAGAGTTGAGAGGTAGAAGCGAGCGGGGGAAACCGGGGAAGGAGATGGAATGTTTTCTGTGAAAGTGTGATGTTTAGTTTAGGTTAAACAAAAAATAAAAATAAAAAAGTTTAGGTTTAAAAAAAGGCCCAAAATTGTGAGGCCCTCCAGTGTTGGACTTGGGCTAGGCGGGCCTCATTTAAAATAAAAAAAAAAGGGGGGGGGGGGCAAAAAATGAGGCCCCCTCCAGTTTTGGGCCTGAGGCGGTGGCCTCATCCGCCTCGGCCCAGAACCGGGCCTGTATGCACCATTATACTTCGGCCCTCCAAACATATCTCTAATTTCTTTACGAATTCAAGCGCCTGGCCAGTACAATAGAGAAGATGTTAACTTATCTTTGTTCCGTAATATTGTTTAGTGTTGTACATTACACCTTACTGAACAAGGCCTCAAAGTTTTTTACGACAATAGTTTTAGCAGAAACGTCAAAACCACAGTTGTAAAGGGAGATTAATTACCTTTTACTGGGGAAAATCTAGAGCCATGCTCCAAGTAGAAACTGGTAATGTTGTTTGCCGCATATAAAGGGTGATTATCCTTACTAGAACCAGTTAGCATACTGGTAATTAGACCCCCTGTGCTTGTTCCTGCTATTACATCAAAATAATCTGCAATTCTTGCACCTGGTCCATCTAATTCCTGGCAAGCATAAACCCAAGATGATAATAAGTATGCATAAATTCAAACCTTAAAATATCATAATATGTTAGAAGAAATTGAGGTATAGGTGTAAACTCAATCAAGCCATGCCAACACGACCCTTTTATAGGCTTGACATATTCCTAAAATAGTCGTGCTACTCGTACAACATTCTTTACAACTTCACACTTGACAGGTATCACATCTATCCATTTTAAAAACTATTTTTAAATCAATAACACGGATCTTGACAACTCACTAGTTGTGAAACTAGTTGTACAAACTAGTCATACCACTAAATTAATTCTTCCTAAAATTATTTGAGCCAGGTTGGGGCTAGGGGCTTTAGAAAGATTTTGCACAATTTTTTTCTTTTTATCTTTTGTGCAGGCGCCTATCTCTATAGTCGAGTTTAGGACAACTCAGCTGTAGAGCCGGGCTGTACCTGAGTTGGGCTTTTTGCATGTTGGACCTCGATAGCTCCTCACATTTTGACACATGAGGGGGAAAGGAGGAAAAAGCTTGATAAACCACATGTAGCTTGGCTTCAAGATAAGCAAGAAGGGTGCCAGGAATAATGCCTCTAATGCGACCTCCATCAATACTCAACACTGTTATCATCCTTCTTCCATTAGACTGAGCATTAGTAATTGGAAGATCTAAAGTATGAAGAGTTGCTAGAAAAGTAAGGGGTTGTTCTCTTTGCCGTTTTCATCCCGTTTCTGTTTTCGATTTTCCAAAACAGTGAAAACACGTTTAATTACTTATTTTCAAAAACGAATTTTCAAAAACGAGTTTAAAATTTATAAAGAAAATCGAAAACGTCAAAAATGTCGTTTTGGGTGTTTTCAGTTAAAACCAATCCAAAATTTTCAAAAAGTATTTTGGTTGTTTTGAGTTATGCCACCAACAAAAACTACCGCCATCGCCGCCTGCACCACACCACCGCCGCTGCCGCACCGCCAAAATCGCCGCTGCCGACGTCGCGATCCAAAACCACTGTCATCACCACAGTCACAATAGTAGAAGAAGCCGGCGACGTCGCGACCCAACCACGACAGAAGAAGAATAGTAGAAGAAGCCAGCGACATCGCGACCCAAAATCACCACCACCGCCACAATAGCAGAAGAAGTCGGCGACGCCGCATTCAACCACCGCAGCCAAACCAACCACCGCATAAAAAAAAAAAAAAAGAGACGAAGAAGCCGACGATCGCAGGGAGCGCCGCTCATTGCTCATCGCGACAGCTCCGCCGTGGTCTTCGGTGCCGGCCGCCTTGCGAGGGAGACGATAGAGAGAGACGACAAAGAAGAGAAGATGGGAAGAAGAGAACCAGTTTTCCAATTTTTTATTTTTGAAAATAATTTTTCAAAATTACAAAAAAAACACATTTTCAATAATCTCAAAATGGACACCCAAAATTCAAAATGAATTCAAAATTAAAAAGGAAAAACTGAAATACGAAGAGAATAACCCCTAACTAATTCAAAAACTAGAGCCCTTTTTTCCGTTTTCCCTTGATAGTTGATAGGTATATCACTTCAGGAAACTTAATATCTGATTGCATGTATATATAAAAGGAAGAAAGCCAACAGCTCAACCGGATCCAAGGGCTAAATCTTGTAACAAAATTGAACTAGTCTTGAGTTGAAGTTTCCTCGTAATGTGTTTAACGTAATGATTTTTTATTGACATGGTTTTCAACTTATTACAAAATTGTATTAATATTAGAGACACACCTCACCTTTCTAATACCATCTGAGACTTTGTCTCAACTTTATCATGACCTCTGCTATTTTTAGATTTGATAATCACATAAATTCCCTAACCACTTTTGAGATATATCATTTAAAATTGATCAACGTGCCTTAAATGCCCTTATGACAAAAATTGATTTTTTTTTCTACAATTTGTTGCAATTTAATTTATTCTCTTTAATAATTAATTCAATAAAACTAGTTGTACAATGATTGATGACAACCTTGGTTGACAACTATATGTTGTCGAAATTCGGATCGTTGATATGAAAAACAGTTTTAACAATTTTTAAAATAAATGGATGTAAATTTATCATGAAACTTTAAAGTGGAAATTGTAAGAAATGTCCACTTTCCTCTAGCCACTTGCAAAAATGGCAACTTTCAAAAATCCTTGTAAAAATGGCCATTTTGGTATATTTTAGACCAAAATACCCATGGTCAACAATTTATGATTCCATTCAAGGACAATAAAATGGACATTTTTGCAAAAAAAATATTGGCTGATGAAATTTTGACACATAACCTGCTCCATTTATTGTAAATGACAAGATGTCAAATCACAATTAATGCTATTTTTTGCATTGACACAGAAATGTCGAGAACGACATTTCAAGTGTAGAGAAATGTCATGTTTGAAATGAAATGTCCTTCTAGACATTTAATATGTCGAGAATGACGTTTTGAAATATCGAGAATATTTAATATTGTGATTTGACGTGTGTACTATTGAAATATAAAATGGGATTCAAATGTCGAGAATGATATTTTAAATGTCGAGAATACGTAGAGATTCAAATGTCATTTTTTTTTTCATTAAGGGCATAATAGACAGTTTAGTATTAAATTTGAAAATTGGACACTTTTCAACTCACACCCTTAATTGTGGACATTCGTGAAAATACCCCAACTAAATTTCTATATTTTTATTCTGAGCATTTCATTTGCGAAGTTAATGGACATTTAACTTGAAAACCTAGTAGTGCACTATTTTTATCGTCACGTGTTGTAAAGATTGAAAAAAATAATTAATATATATATATTTCTGTTCAACTTCTTGTGAATTTTTTTTCATTTTTTATTACTGTTGGTCCTATATATATATATATATATATATATATATATTTTTTTTTTTTTTTTAACCTTTGGAGGACATAGTTGATATAATTTGGATAGAAGATGATCCATAAAATCTTCCCTTGAGGTCCCTTCAAAATCCTGCAAAGCAAGTTAATGAAAATAACTTAAGGCCCCGTTTGATTGCAAACTTTTCCATGGAAAATGTCGCATTCGAGGAAAACAAATTCCACTTTGGTAGTTTGATTGCAACGTGAAAATGGAAATCGAATTTCAAGGTATAACCACTTTAAGTTGCATTTTCTTTGTTTTCATGGAAAACGAATTTTTATGATTTTGGTGAGTTTTTATTTTCCAACTAACATGGAATTAGAATTCATTTCCACATTTACCTATCAAACGGACCTAATTGAAATTTTTCAACAGAAACATGATCACTTTGTTTCCTGAAATAAATTTTGCTTCAAAATAATTTATGTCATCGTTGTTTTTGTTATTTTTTTTAAATAAATAATGTCAACTCTAATTACTGGTTAATCTTTTTGGATGATTAAAGCCTGAAAATTATGTTACTATTGTTACTGCCAACTACGATTTCTAATGAAAATTGTTAATTAAAGGTTTTCTTTGAATTTCGTAAATTTCTGAATTTTAGTAAAACAAGCAAAAACAAAGTAATTACCGTTTTCATCCTTAATACTTTTAAAATCTAGGATGATAAGCTATGCCGACACATTTTTACCTGTTCAAAAAAATTGATTGGCGTATGTACCGTATCAAGCATCATAGCCGCAACAAAAACAGCAAAAGAAATCTTGTGAGGATATTTCTCCATTGCAAGAGCCATGTTCATGCCACCAAGACTATGTCCAACTAGAACTACCTTTTCGTCTGGTGGAATCGACTCTATTTCCTCGAACAACGGCAGTGTATAATCGAAAAATGTGCGAATCTCGTCTAGGTTTTTCACGTTGATGTCGGAGGCTGCAAGAGCAATCGCCCGTGACGCGGTGGCCCTCCACCTCCAACAGTGATTGGAGAGAGAGAGAGAGAGAGAGAGAGAGAGAGAGAGTTAAAAAAAAAAAAATGTGTGGAGAAAAACTTCGTAGAAAAAGAGATTCGCTAATATTGAAGAATATATCGTGGATGATTTGGAGGATATTTATTATTATTGAAAAATATATCGTGGATGATTTAATTGATCACTATAGGCATGTTTCCATGAATTGTTTATTTCATCTCCTTTATTTCCTCATCCTAGGTAATCTTGATGTAACATGGTTATGCGTGTCTCTCATTGTAAAATCCAAATATAAGTATATATAGCCCTTGAGCCCCATATTTTTCTTCGAAATATATTTTTGAACAGTGATTTGACTCCACAACAATTACACATTTCTCAATAAAATAAAATTACATGCAATCCCAAAACTCTTTCTTATTTTTTAATCACACATTTTTCATCATAACACTATTGAAAAATACATTTCTTTTGTAAAAAATGGTGCTCAAACACGCCCTAATCATCTATGTTTTCCCGTGGATGTAGATAGCTACAATGGTATTGAACCCCATAAATTTCCATGTTCTTAAATTTCTACAGAATTCTTCAAAGAGAATTCACTTGAAATTGAAATGGGAGTAGGGATTGGCCGGGTAATACAATCTTCGGAAAAAAAAAAGGGTCCATTACTCAATCTATTGTGAAGTTTCACGTCAATATTAATTTGTTTATAAATAATAGAAACTTAAATTTACTTTTTGTTTCAGGTGAATAATTTTAACTTTTTTTGTATCACAATGGTAGAGTCAGGGATGGCAAAAAAAGGGGGGGGTGGTGTCGGGGTCAGGGCAACCTCTCCTGCCCTCGGCCCCGTCAGGTAATTTTCCGTCCCGTACCCGTCCTATTAGAAGTGTCAATTCGGGTGGTCCGGGCCGGGTCGGCCCGCCAACATGTGAGCCCGGTAACGGCCCGCGCAAAAAAAAAAAAAAGCCCGCCCGCTGCGGGTTCCGGGCCGATTACGGGTTGGCCCACAATTTTGGACTACAACCCAGGCCCGCCCGCTGACCCATCCGGGTCGAGCCCATGCCGGTCACGGGTCGCGCGGGTCGCGGTTCGTTCCGGTTTGACTCGTATGATTGTATAAATAAAATTATAAAAATATAGAATTTTTCATATTTATAGCAAAAAATATTTTTTTTTATTAAATGTAAACTAAGAATTGAACAAAATGATAAATTCATAATTATATCAAGAAATTTTTGCATAGAATTCAAATTTAATGTTACATGAATTATTTATAACTTTGCAAACTTAAATTTAACTTAAACAAATAACAACTACATCAAAATGCATGTCTCATTATTATTATCAAATATTTATAGTATAAGTACATCCCAACTAGGTTGACACCTACTTAACAATAATTTAGTTGTTCAAAAATTATATTTTTGTTTTCCAATCAATCTTCAGGAACTGCAAGATTTTTGAAGTCTTCAGCAATATCATCAATAATTTTATTTTGTATCCTTCGATCCGCGAATATCCAATCTTTCACGCATATGAGAGCTTCCAAAATATTTTCTTTAAGTCTAGATCTTCTTTTATCCAATACCGAGAAGAAAGAAATACAATCAAGATGATGATGATATTTGCAATTGAATAATTGTAATTGTAGTAAGGTAGTAACAAGTATGAACTATGAAGTATAAATGTATAATAACTAATGAGAGGCAGAGAGGGTATTGTAAACATAATTGTAAGAATAAATTGGAATTTATAAATGAAGGGGATGATATTACCGTTAGAAAATTTATATTACCATTAGTTAAAATTTTAAAAAAAAAAATTAAAAAATAAAAAAAAATTGAATTTTTTTATTTTTATTTTTTCAATTTTTTTTGTTTGGGGCTCTCTCCTCTCCTTTTTTTAAAATTTTTGTTTTATTTTTATTTTTTCAATTTTTTTTACGGGCCACGGGTTAACCGCGGCCCGTGGGGGTGCAACTCGCAAAGCCCGCGGGTTACACCTCCTTGGCCCGTGAACCGCCCGCACGGGTCACGGGTCGGCCCAACGTCCCGATTTTCACGGGTCATGGCCGGCCCGTCCGTCTTGACACCTCTACGTCCTATTACCCGTTTAAGGTGGAGTGGGACAAGGTCTTTGCCCCATTTACTATCGATTTAATTTTTTTTAAAAAAAATTGATAATTCATACTATTGTCCACATTCAGTAAAATGAGATAATAATATTTTTTAAATTTTTTATTTATTTTTAAAAGTTAAATTATTCAAATATATTTGGTAAACTAAAACTTTTATTGTTTGTCATATTTTTTAGATAATCTTAGTTGCCATCTTTTATCAGAACTAATGAAATTTCGTGGAATTTTTCATTTAAAATATTGAATTCTTAAATAAAAAAATAAAATTTAATGGGGTGGGGCCTTTGTTACCCGTACCCGCCTCGTGGTAAAGTCCCCCACCTTGTCCCCGGCCCGAATACCCGATTAAGAGGGTAATCCACACCCCGTTCGGGGCGGGGCCTGCAGGTATCGGGTTTGACGAGTTTTTTTTGTCATACTTAGATAGAGTTGAAAGATCTCCATATCAATGCGACGTCCGATAAGTCGCTAAAAATCATATGAAATTTAATTGCGTGACCACTATTGTATGCAAATAATAATAATAATAATAATAATAATAATAATAATAATAATAATAAATTCTATTAGCTACACCAATCTTTAGTTTTACATGTCTAATATAATTAGAATTATTTCATAAACATGTCTTTTTATTTTATTTAACCTAAGTTCTTGAACTTCATCTTGTTTAATAAATCACTTTGTTAATTTAAATAAAAAAATCTTGAAACTTTTGCTGCTAATTAATAATTATAAATATGGAGCAATTCTTTCCTCGGTGAATTGATAAGTTGTCAACCCGTTATTATCATGTGGTCGCACATTAAGCATTAGGGCATAAATTAGCCCTGAATTTTTGTTCTATGCAATTGCATTACGTTACTTTATGCGACCGCATAGAGTTAACAAAAGAAAAATAAATCGACCCAGTTTTTTTAAATCACCCACCCACACCACACTTTCCCTTCTTCGACACACACGGCCACCCTGAAACATCATTCATGTCCACTCTCCAACTTCATTCACGAACACACGACATTCACTTAGCACCACCATCATCAACCCCCTTCAACACTCACCTCAAGAAATCCATGGTATGTCAACAACTCTCTTTGCCCTCTTTCTATACAAAGGGAACTTTTGTTGTTTTGTGAATAAAGTTGATTGATCGAGGAGTATGGGCATTAGGAAGATTGTGGTGAATTTGTTTGGGAATGACTTGTGAGTATATGGGTTGGATTTGAACTCAATTTTCCTCCCAATGTTGAATTAACTAGAGTTGCCTACTAGGTGTTTGATAAATTGCCTATGCGAACATTTGTGTTGAATTAGGGTTAATTTAGTATTTGACATTGTTGATATGTATTTTGGAGTGCTCTTTATGTTAAAATTAATTGAAAAAAGTATTGGAAAACATCAAAACCCAAATTGACACACATAGACATGCCATGGCTAGACATAATTGACTTCAAGTCACCTATTTCGTCTTTCCCTCATCTAATCCAAATGACTTCCGTTTGACATCAAATTTGAAGGTATGTAAGACCAATATGACTTCTTTCATATGCCTGAAGATCGCTAGGGAAACTTTCGATTTTTCTCGACGATACCCAAAGGCAAAATTCATTGGTTGCTCATGGATCCAAATGAGGAATTTGCATTGTTTGAGTTGTTTTTAGGTTTGTGAGTCTCACTTTGACTTTTTTAAAAATAATACCCATATTTCACTACATGGTTTACCAAGAATGGCATCATTACATCCCTTTATGCTTTGTTTGGATTCGTTACTTGAATTCATTGAATGCGAGCGTTGTATACATGCCTTTGACATAAGTTTGGGAGATTTAGTTACTCATGCTATTACCTTATCTTCAAGTGACATGGCATTCATTTATGCATCATCGATAGATTAATGTTTTTAATTTTTTTTTATGTTTGTGGGATACCTCCCAAGGAACCTACTAAAGGAAAGGAGAAAGATGCCTTCGCTTCTGGTACTACTCGTACCTGGGGACATGACGAAGGTATAAAAATGATTTTGAATCAAGAGTCCATGTCTAGATACTACGATATCATTAGCCATTGGCTATTACTTGTGGAGAGGCCGATTAAACTAGAGGACTTCCCAAGGTTTGAGATTGTTACCTTAATGCATAACTGTGGATGAAAAAAAGTGGTAGAGAGAACACACCCGATATACGAAGGACTTGTTCGGGAATTCTGTTCCAACTTCAATAGTGAGATAGTCACCACTCGATCTGAGCATTTATATGAGACATGTTAAAGGATAGGTAGATTATGTTCTCACTCGAGGTCATACATGAGTATTATCAGCTAACCCGAGACAATGTTGTCCCAATTCCAAGTGACTTCCATTGGAATGAGTTCGGGGATGTTTTGCTTGAGCGAGAGAACGCTTGGCCACTGGAAACTCCTGAGTGGCACTAGATTGAGATTACGCCTTCATTAGTTATTTTGTGGCTATTCATGAGCCACAATATTGAGCTTACAACACATCAGACCACATTCAATAATCTTATAGCTGGATTTATCTACCACTTGGTGAGGGGTCAGAAGATTGACCTAGCGAAGTTCATCTATGTGCAGATTTACTCCCAGGGGGGTTTTGGGATACCTCCATCGTTCTTTAATATTCCTAAGCCTTACCAGTGGGAATTACAAGAGCTCAGGCGAGAATATCCCATCTGGGGAAGTTCAAGAGAGACCTAACTCTTTTATTAAGCGCACTACATTTGAGGCTTAAGAAAGAGCTCGGGAGAAGCATAGAGAGCAGTTAGAGATGGAGTGCTTTAGACAGTAGCCAGCCGAGCAAGGTTAGGCTACTGATGATGTTGAGATGCCTCAGGCTCCACAACCTCCTAGAGATGTCGATACACAGTTGTTGAGACAAATGTTCGCTACTATGACTGGCTCTAGCCGGATATTCAGAGTTTTCAGCAGGCTGTTGGAGCTATAGGTGTGGATATCCAGACAGTGTGGAGTGATATGTTGACCACCAGGAATTTTATGACTACTGCCAGTAGGGAGTCTTTGTCTGCAAAGAGAGAGTTCGAGATTTTGAATAGGCGGTTGAGTACTTATGTGGGCAGAGTTGATGGTGTACAACTGAGGGCTAATGAGATATGAGACTGATTAGGTAGCATTAAGATTGAGGTTCAAAAGTAGTCGACACTACTTCAGGGTATACATGGGCATTTTGATGAGGGTTTTGGCATGATGAGGGGCTTACGAGCTCGCCCAACAGTTCGAGTTAATGAGACAAATTCTTACACGACAGTCCCCACCTTTAGCAGATGGCACATTTGGCTCAGCTTTCCCTCCACCATCTTCAGAGTCACATCTGTATTGATTAGGGGAATATTCGTCACCTCTATTTCGGTGCCTAATTCCGTTTTTATTCTAAACTTTTGCATTTAAATAAAACTACTACACATTAAGGACAATATTTTGTATAAGTTTAGGGGGTGACATAATTTTCATGACACCTTGGTCATTCATCAATTTTTTGTATAAATTTTTTTTTTTTTTTTGTGTGATTGTTTGTGAAAAAAATAATATAAAAATAAAAATTTAGTAGTTTTTATTTATTTTCTAGTATTTGCTTATTGTTTTGTGTACTTGTGTGGGTTTGATGACATTGTCGGTAATGATGTTCAATATTGGAATAAGTATGGACTATAAATAGTGGAAATATTGCATGATTAGATTAGCCAATACTTGTTTATGTGAAACATAAAATTCTTTGTGCACGACATTCATGTTTTACACATTAAGTTGGTGATTTGGCTCATTACTCAGAGAATAGTTCAACATAGTAAGTTAAACCAGAATAACCTCTAATGTATTAATCCATAATCCATTTATAGAGTAGTTTGAAGGTGGTTGAGTTGTTACAAGGGAACATTGAGATAAGTAGGGGTTCCGTGCATAAATTATCTTGTGTAGATTGTCTAAAACCAATGAGATGAAGACGAGGTAAAAATCTTAAATTAGGGATTGGTTTTAGATGTTAAATGTTTAAAAGAAAAAGGGACATAACACTAGTCTATGTGTAAATAAAATCATCTTTTCGAACCTGTATAACTCGAGTGAATAAGCCTATAAAGGTTTAAAACTTGGTGTCCTATAGTAATCTGACTTGAGAGTCATCGGCTTAAAACTCGCTACATGGGTTATATAGAAAACAAATGAGAACATGTTTGAAAAAAAAAAATAGTAGTTGAGAAAAGGCACAATTACATTGATTAAGCCCCAATACATTTAGTTGATACAACTATACCTTTGATACGAGGCAAGTAGCTTAGTTTAGTCTTAAAGATTGAGGCAGTAAAAAATATAAGAGAATCTCAAATTATTGAAGTGTGAACTTATCATAATAAGATCAATCCAAACTAAGAGAGGGTAAGTAGTAGAATTAAATAAGTTCAACTTAGGATCCACCCCGAGAAAATTGAGTGAAAAGAATAAGTTTAGGGTGAGTGTATCTCTTGAGAGAAGAAATGAAATATTTGAGTACTACGGGTCAGGAGTTTAACCAATCATGAGCTTGATATGTTTACATGAGTTTACACACACCCACATCACCCCGAGAAAATTGAGTGAAAAGAATAAACTTGGGGTGATTATATCTCTCTAGAGAAGAAATGAAATATTTGACTACTACGGGTAAGGAGTTGAACCAATCATGAGCTTGATATGTTTACGTAAGTTTACACACACCCACGTCATACATTTAACAGGCGGAGATTGATTTTATTTTGCACTTTTGAAGCTGTTCATTATGTTGATTACTAAATTTCAATTCTGAGACACGACAGGTTGTCAAACCTGTTTTGTTTAGAGTTAAACTACAATTTGTTTGATGACAAAAAATTGTTGAAGTTTGAGGGATTTGATAAGTACGTTTTATACACTTATTTATGGCACAAAATATGGACAATTGTTAGTAAATATATCGACATATGACTTAATTCTATATAAATTATGTTTTGTAGAATAACATAGATGAACATGGTGGAATTGAGGAAAAAAGAAGCGAAAAAATGACTAAAATGGAAGAACATCAAAGTTCAGGGACCAAAGTGAAAATAGCCAAAAGATGCTCTGGAAGAAGAAACGAAGATGTGAAAGAGTAAAAAAAACAATTTAATGAAGACATGTACTGTTGGAGGAAGAAGAAACGAGAAAAGAGATCATAAAACGAGAAAACGGAGTTTGGGGACCAAAACGCAAAGAATGAAAGTCTGCTTGAACTATGCTATCAAGGCTTTCTGGAACTGAAAATGGTTGAACTATGCTATAGCATTGAAATATACTATGCAATAGCGTAGTGTATTTTCAGAGGAAAAAATATGGTTTCCTTATATGATTTCATCTCTTATGAAAACAAATCTTGGGATGTTTTTTAAAGACCTATAGTAGTCCAAAAGTGGTTACCACGTATTACAATACATTTTAAGAGATTTTGAGTGCATAGAAGGTTGCAAGAAATACAAAGGTCGATTCCAAAACTCGAAGATTCAATTCAACATTTATTTGAGTGATGTCGATTCTTCATTATTTCTTTTGTTTTCTTTCTCATAACATGTTAGGATAGTTTTATTTGTATTAGGAGAACGATGAACGTGTAATATGAATTTTTAATCTTTAGTTTTACATACTTGACATTGAAAACACGTTTTTGGATGTTGAATAATTTATATGATTTTCTTTCCTCTACAATTATTGTGCATGGTAGTTGTGTGAAAGTGGTGGCCTATTTTATGAATTCAAAAGAAGGGAAATAAGTTCGATATATATAAATTGTCACGGGGTCCGATAGGAAATAGAAATATACCGTTATACTCTATGCAAATCTTTAAGTGTTCATAAAAATTCATACATTCTTGTATGTTCCCACCCGTCATAAAAATATAGTCAGTTTAACATTACGCGGGAGTGATTGTTAAATAAAATTGATTCGTAAAAATTCAATCGTGTTGTTAAAGTGTAGAACTAAGGTTAAAAACGGATTATTGCACGGGAATTTGGGATCCTAGTGCGTTTGTTATTTATTAAATACATCAATTTGCATTTAGTTTAGTTAATTTACTCATATTTGCGTAAGTAGATTAATTTATTCATAAATTTATCACAAACAACACATCATATTATTCTTGTTTCTATTAAGGTTATCATAATTAAAATTGAACTATCTATGGGACGATACTTAGACTCAAAATTCAATTTATTACTTGTTAACGAACCGTACACTTATGTGGTTTTAATTCGAAATATATTTTCGTGAACACATCACACATGAATCCATTAAGATTTAAGTCTTTCGACTTTCAAAGACTAGTAATACTCTTTGAGATCAAAATCCAAGTTTCATACTAGAGAATAAATTCATAGTTATTAGACTCGATCCTATAATTGACTCGAAAAATTATCGGGTCACTGGTTCAATCGGTGGGTCGTGATTAGATAGTAATTTTAATTAAAATGTATTTTTGAAATAAAAAGAAAATTGTTTTGCTCACATCATATTACAAATATTCACTCGTTTCCAAAGTGGTCAACAAGCAAAATTCCATGCTTGAGGCCTAGGTTCGAATCACTGCCATCACTAAAAAGAAAATTTACATTGCACTTTGATAAAAAATAATCAGATGTTCCTTCTTAAACCCATTCGAACCGGATGGTTATTGAATGTTGATAAGTACGTTTTACACACTTATTTAGGGCAAAAAACATTGATAATTGTTGGTAAATATATTGGAATATGACTTAATTTTATATAAATTATATTTTGTAGGATAACATTGATGAACATGGTGGAATTGAGGAAAAAAGTGGGAAAAGGACCAAAATGGAGTAAAGTTCAAAGTTTGAAGACCAAATTGTAATTATTAGTAGTTTATACAGACCACAAGACGATACTTTGAAATTTGATAGGAGACAATTGAATGGAATTAGAACTCAAAAATGAATAGAATATGATTAAAATATTATCAAAATCAATTTTCAATCGCAAAATTTATATTCTAGATTTTTAGCTGAATATTTAGACCCATTTTTGGCATAGTAAACGTTCGAATTGGAAATATTCTATTTCTATAAAAATTGTAACCCCTTGAGTTATATTTCTAACTCGATTTGAATCGCCTCAATCAGATATCAAGAAAGAAAGTTATGGCTAAAATACTAACTGTTATGCAGAGACAAAATCCGCGCACGAATGCAACGTTCCTTATATGATTTGAACTCTTTCGGAAACCAATTAGAACGTGATTTTCAACCAATTTTCTACCCTTACAAATACCTAATAGGATAATACATATAGGGACCTCTCTTATACATCTCATACTCCAATATTCATCAATTATTATCATCAAAAGAGGAAAATTCATAGTTTTTCTTAGAGGATTGAAGTGGATCACATATTAGAACAACATATTCTAAGAGAATTTTGAAGTAGAGAAGAAGCCAAGAACACGAGAATATATTTAAGAATTATATAGGGTGATGTCGATTTTTCAATATTCCTTTTATTTTCTTCTTCATAACAAGTTATGCTAGATTTCTTTGTACTAAGAGAACAATGAACCATTTAATATGAAGTTTAATTTTTAGTTTTATATGTTTGACATTAAAAACACGTTTTTGAATATTAAATGATTTATATGATTTTATTTTCTCTATAGTTATTGTGCATGGTAATTATGTGAATGTGGTGACCTGTTTTATGCATTCGAAAGAAAGAAAATAGGTTCGACATATATAAATTGTTATAGGGTTCGACAGAGGATATAAGTATACTGCTATGTCTTATGTGAATATTTAAGTATTCATAAAAATTCATGCGCTTTTATATGTTTGCATCTATCATAGAAATATAGTTGGATCATATATAAAAATAGGTTTAACATTACTCGAGAGAGATTGTTAAATAAAATAGGAACATTGATTCATCACATTCAATCGTGTTGTCAACGTGTAAACTTAGGGTTAAAAATGATTATTGTATGGGAATTCGGGATCCTAATATATTTGTCATTCATTAAAACATCAATTTGCATTTAGTATAACTTGCATTTAATTTAGTCAATTCACTCATAATTGCATAAATATGTTAATTTAGATATAATTCAGTCACAAACACATTATATTATTCTTGTTTCGGTTAAGGCCGCAATAATTATAATTGAACTAATCAATTCGAGCTCTTCCACTAGGGTTGCCTGCGAGTTTGATCCAGTGATCCTGGGATTTGAATCCACTTCGATGACCCCTTCTTCAGGGGCATCCGTCGTGTTGACGTCTTCCCCTTATTCAAGGATATGACCCTCTTCATGTTTGTCAACCATTTCATCATCCATCAAAATCATGTTTACACTACAAAGCTCGGATTTTCTTAGGAAACTAATGTAGCATTCCCTTGATCCAATCTGATCGCTCTGTACTATGGCAATTCCTTCCTTGGTAGGAAACTTCATGCACGAGTGATGTATAGATATCACAGCCTCGAGTTCTTTTAAAGCGGGTCATCCTAATACTCCATGGTAGGCGGATCAATGATCTACAACTAGGAACTCCATGAAGTGATGAGCCTTAAATGGGGGTTTCCCCATTTCCACTGCCAATGTGATCCTTCCTCTGGGGACGATGCTATTACTAATAAAATTGTATAAATGAGCGATCATGGAGGCAAGCTCATGATCCACCATCATCTTGTCGAAGGTGGTTCCAAACAGGATATTAACCGAACTCCCATTATCTACCAACATGCATCTCAGTCCATTTCTGGCTGTGACGGCTAGCACCACCAGTACATCACAGTGTGGGTAATGGACCCCCACAGTATCTGCTGTGGAAAAAGTGAATGATGGGGTGTTCCCAGATCCATGACCAGTGTTGTTGATCAAGTAGTTCGCCATATAGGGGTCTTTCGCTTCCCTTACATAGTTCTTTAGTTCATTCTTGGAATCTCCTCCTATCTGAGGACCATCTATGATGGTGTTAATCCCTCTGATGTGAGTGTTATCTGCATTTACTGGAGAATCTCTCCTGGGCCTCTGATCCCTTGTCCTATTTCTATCCTCCTCGTGTTCATGTCGAGGTAATTCGTTCCTATGGTGACGCCTCGCCTCGATTCGCTTAAGTCGGGGTACATTTCTTTATGTCTGATGGGTATTTCTACCCTCAATGCGGGAGACAGTTGGTTCTCCACGATATGGCCTGGATAGGCAATTCTCAGTACTATGGCTATAAGTTCGATGATATGTGCAGTACTGCCTATCTTGGGGCTTCCTTTTTTTTCCTCTGCCCCTTCCTCTGGATGGATTAGGCTGTATTTGAACTTCAGGCCAGATCTCCTCGTAGACCAAAGAGGCACTGCGTTTAGCATAGTTGTAGCCAATGCTTAGCCTGAGGTGGGGGCTATTGTGTGTCCTACTTTGGTCCATTGTTGGTCCACCAAGTGGGATACAGGGCCTCTTCACTTCTTTGAGGTAGTGGGAGCCCCAACGATGTTCTATTGCGATGATCTATCATTAACAATTTCACTTTTCGTCATCTCTACCAAAGCATCGTAAGAAGGGGAATTTCTGTTTCACACGTCCCTCCAAAATATGGTGTTCATGTTGAGGCCTCACCTTATGACAGAAAGGGCCTCTCTATCCATAACTTGTTCGCTACAGGTCATTTCATCCGTGAAGCGGGCCAAATAGCTTTTCAAGGTTTTACCCGCTTGTTGCCTCATGTCTTGTACCTCTGGATGGGGGCTTCTCCCTCTTTACTAGACAGATATTAGTTCAAGAAGGCCTTTTTGAGGTCTTCCCAACTTCTAATGCTGCCGACGGGGATACGGCTGTACCAAATTTCTGCAGCTCCTGTTAGCATGAGATGAAAAGCTCTGCATTTTAGTGCTAGTGAAGCTCCTTGTGGGGACATGTGGGTCTTGTAGTTGTCGAGATGCTTCGCCATGTCACCTTCTCCTTCGTATTTAGGTATCTTTGGGGGTACGAAATGACTTGGGACCGGGGCACTTCTCAATTCTTAAGAGTAGGGCAAGCTTTCGTCGTCGTCATCCAGCTCAAATGATCTGCATGGGCCATCAGAACCATTTTCTTTTGTCGGTAACGAGGGGGTTGTGACGTCCCTCCTTGATTTCTCATGTTCGCCTCGTCCCTCCTCTCTCGCCTATTTTTAGGTGGAGGAGGTATCCCCTGAGGTTCATATTCTTGGTACTGTTCTTGCTCTTTTTGAACAGGGGGTAGCTGATGGAACCTATTTCTAGGCCGGACGGTCCAATTCGATCGAAAACACTGTTGGACCTTTGAGTTTCGTGTTCTTGAGCGTATTCGGAGGGGAGAATCTCCTTGTTGTGGTAGGTTTTTGCCAAGTCGGCTCGTAACGTAGTTGGTGGAGGTATCTACTTCCACATCCCTCTCCACTGGGTGGTCATCCATGCCATGCATTTGAGAGTATGATGTTGTGTCGTTTTCTTCACCTTCTTGGGGAAACATTCCGCGTCGAGGCGCTGGTGCATTTGAATGAGTAGCTAGTGCATGGCAGCATTTTGTTAGGCCATGTTTCTCATGTTGGCTGCCATTTCCCCCACCTCTCTGGCTAGGCGTGCTGTAGTACTGCCTCGCATATGTTGGTGATGGGTGCAACACATGTTCACATTTGTATGGAGGACCTTTTTTTCAGAGGCCCCCTGCTGTCTACTTCCGCCATGTGTTCGTTTGTGGCTGGAACTCATCATAAATATCTGGTTTCGGGCCAGTAGCGAGTGTTTCTTTTCTTTTTAGACACTCATTCTTCACGAAGGTTCTTTTTTCCAAGGTCCCGTTTCAAACGGCTTTTACCTCAAGTTTGTTCGTGGTTATGGTATCAAAGGTTCCCATATACGGCTCCAATCTGTTGACCCAAAAAAACTGTATCAATGACGTGGCCAACAGATCTCCAAAACTTCTCGTGTCCACGTAAGCTGAATCCTAGCACACTTGTACCAGTTGTTGGTTAAGATTGTTGAACCAAGTTAGGGGAAAGATTTAGGAGGTGGGAGACCTTAGAACGTGAGATTCCGATTGAAAAAAGGGGGGTCGGCTTTGGATAAAGTATAAAGAGTGTATGTAGCAAGAATATTGGATTGAGAGTCTAAACTCGCATTAACCTTGAATGGTACTAAGTGTGGGCTTTTATACTTGGGTAGGAGAAACAAGGTCCATCGGAAATAGGACATGTGGCTTCATCAGAATCGATTGGCCCTTCTTGTTATATACATAAATTAGTCAATCAATCAGGGCATTTAATGCTAAGATCCCTTACGCATCTATGAATTCTGATTTGTGCAAGTGAGATTTGATCGTGTAGGCCTGCAGAGGTAGCGTTGGCAATGAGTTGTCTTGTCAATCACTTCACCACAAGATCTGTTATGGACTTTGCCACCGCCTCGCTAGAACTAGCTCTAACACGGGTGTCTATCCAAATGGTCTCGTTCACTTTCGCTTCATATGAAAGAGGTCGACTCCCTGCTTAGGTAAGGACCCTCAAATCCGTCCGCCACTTATGGGGTGATCATTTATATAAGTAACAGTAAATATTACATGAGTTTGGAATCATTATATTAGTTATTTTATTCAACTCGTATTTAAACAATTTCAATAGTATACTTTTGGACGATATGATCATCTCAAATCAATGCCACAACAATAATAGTGTAACTTTCACATCAAAATAGTGTAACAATAATTGACTGGATTCTTTTCTTCTTTTAGAAACCCAATAATTTCTTTTTATCTTTCAATCTTTAATCCCGCTATTATGAAAGGCTCAATAATTGATTGCAAGGACGAAAGGCGTAGCCTCTGTTTGGACTTGTATTTTTCACTTTATTTTTTTTGGAATCACACATTTTTCAAAAAAATAATATTACTCATAAGCCCTTTTTTTTTTTACCCATACATTTTATTACTCAAACAAGGGCGTAGCTTAGTTTTAATATTTATTTACTTCAAAAGATTGCTACAACTTTGATTATATGTTAATTGTATATTGTCTATTTACTTGCTTGACATTCATTTACTTGTACACCAATTTCTTGATTTAGAGACTATATGGAGATTGAGAGCATATATTTGTATAACGCATACAGTTACATAGATTTTGATTGAGGATTGAAAGATACCCTTATAGCCTATGTAATCTTAGATGAATTCTTGTGAATTAATTCATTTATATGTGTATGAATTTACATAGAGATATAAAAAATTTGAGTATGTGAATAATGTTGGTTATACTTCAGAGAAACTTTAGCTAAGATTTAATTAATTTGAAAGATACCCTTATAGTCTATACAATCTTAGTTGAATTCTTGTGAATTAATGCATTTATGTGTGTATGAATTTACATAGAGATATAGTACATTCAAATTCAAGCATGTGAATAATATTAGTTTTGCTTTAGAGAAACTTTAGCTAAAATTAATTAATTTGATTGTTAATATGTATGAAAAGGGGATTGAATGATGTCAATGGATGTTAATTGACCTAGGTAAATTCGAATTTCTAACCACTTAATCTCTTTTTTTTTCTCAAACGTAGATTAATTTAGTATAAATTAGTCATAACATAAAATCTTGAATCGATAATTGGTCACTGCGTTAATTTAGATCGAAAGAATTAGAATAAAAATGGATAGTGAATACATAGTCTCTATGAGATACATATACTATTACTACTATAATTATTGAATTAAAAATTACATTTAATTTACTAAAATATTATATTTATAATAATTTTTTCATTTTATATTTTTTGATAAAGCATTACCCTTAATATCACAATACATTTAACATAAAAAAAAATTAAATATAATTTATAAATTCTCACAAAAAAACATAAACTTGTAATTTAAATGTATTCAATAATTGTTATTTATTAGTTGATTGCAATTTATTGTAAATATTAATTAAAATAATAAAACCAAACTATTCAAATATACATACAATTAAATCATTAAGAATCAATGATATAAAAAAGGATATAATAGAATTTAAAATGTGTTGTAGTATAAAATGAATGACAAAATGACAAATAAATAAACTCTACAGATTACACCAAATGATCAGTCTTGCACAAAAAGTAGCACAACACTATTCAATACTCTAATTTGATGCCATAATTTGAAGTTCCGTTTAAGAATCATTTTTACACCAAATTAGCATTTTATATCATTCTGAAGTTGGGTTGTAGATGTTGATCGGTTAATTTTGCAAGTGTACAGATCTTGACAAGTAATAATAGTGGATGATTGAGTCAAAGTATTGTACCCAAAGAATCAAACTCAAAGACAAAGGCACAGAACCTGTTGAAGAACTAAATGAAGTCCTATCAGTTCAGATCAGCCCCAAAGAAACTCAAGATTGGACTCGAGCTATGTTGACCACTCCGTACCAAACTCGTAAGCTTCCCTAGCCAAAACCTAGATGCATTCGCATGGAGCCATAAGGATATGGAGAGAATTGACCCAAATGTTTCTTGCCACCGACTCAATGTCAATCGTTCAGTTCATCGCAAGCTACAATGACGACGGCCTCTCGATGCAAAAGGATATGAGGCACTTTAGAAAGAAGTAAACAAGCTACTAAACAATGAATTCATCAAGGAAGCTATCTATCCTATCGTGGTCGCCAACCCAGTACTTGTCGAAAGATGAATGGGGATTGGCGAGTAGGTATAGATTTTACCGACCTCAACAAAGCTTGTCCTAAAGATAGCTTTTCTCTCCCAAGGATAGATCAAATGGTTGACGTCACTACGAGACATGAATTGCTCAATTTTATGGACACATACTCCTAGTATAACCAAATTTCAATATATGAACCAGATCAGGAGCACACCTCGTTCATAATTGATAGTGGCCTATACTGTTACAAAATGATGCCCATTAGTTTGAAAAATGCCGGTGCTACTTACCGACGCCAATGCCTAGTTAACTCTATCTTTGCTAGACAAATAGACAAAACCATGGAAGTATATGTTGATAACATGTTGGTAAAAAGCACATCTATCAAAGACCACGTCCAACACATCTATGAAATGTTCAGGATACTCTGAAAGTATAAAATGAAGCTCAATCCCCTCAAGTGCACTTTTGGTTTAAGCTCCGAAAAATTCCTAGGCTGCATGGTGAATCATAGAGGAATCGAAGCTAATTCGAAGAAGATACGAGCTGTCGTGGAAATGAAGGCGCCAACCAGGCCTAAAGAAATTCAAAGCATAACTGGGAGGATCGCGGCCTTAAGTAGGTTTGTGTCCAAATCTACAGATTATTGTAAACCTTTCTTCGATATAATTTGAGGTGGAAAACAGTTTGAATGGACCCAAGAATGTGACAAAGCCTTTGAAGAACTAAAAAGGCAGCGGCCCAACTACCTCTTCTCTCTAAAGCCAAGACCAATGAAACCTTATTACTCTATTTGGCAGTCTCAGAGCCCGCTTTAAATGATGTTCTCATCAGAAAGGAAAACGAAATACAATACCCTATATACTATGTCAGCAAAGCTTTACAGATGCCGAAATACACTATTCCCATATGGAGAAGCTTTCTTATGCCTTGATAATCTCAGCTAGGAAATTGTGTCTATTTTGTGGATCACGCAATTGAGGTCTTGACCTGATACTTCATGACGTTTTGTAAAATGGGCTGTGGAGGTTGGACAATTTGATATCTTATAAAAAAACCACCGATAGCCATCGAAGGGCAAGCATTCGATGATTTCATAGATGAATCCAGTTCGGATCTGCAAACACGAATTCAAAAAGATAGCCCATGGGAACTATTTGTCAATAGATTATCCACGGATTCTCGATTGGGAACATGGATAGTCTTGATTAGTCCAAATCGTCAACATTTTTGCCAAGCCCTCACATTTGAGAATCATGTTGGGAAAAAATCCCTAGCTCACAAAGTCATTAGGCAGGATATTTCTGGCCTACAATAAGGCTAGATGCTTTGGACTTTGTCAGGAAATGTGACAAATGTCAATGCTTAGCCCCAAAGATCCGACCTCCTCCGGAGGAAATCATGTCTATTATTAGTCTATGGGCATTTTCCAAATGGGAAATAGACCTAATTGGTCCAATGTCTACGAGCAAAGGATGAACTAAATTTGCAATAGTGGTCATTGACTATTTCACTAAGTGGGTAGAGGCTAAACCTTTAGCTAAAATAACAAGTCAAAAGCCTAATGCTTTCATTTGGAAATCTATCATCTGTAGGTTTGACATACCTCATTCCATTGTCATTGATAATGAAAAATAGTTTGACAACACGCGGCTAAGAGGCTTTTCTGAGGAATTAAACATGAAGAAGCACTTATCTACCCAAATCATCCGCATGCAAATGGACAAGTGAAACCATTAACAAAATAATCGAACACGCTTTAAAATCTCGACTTGACACACTCAAGGGAGCATGGGAAGAAGAACTCCCAAGTGTGTTATGGCCCTATTGAATGACATGGCGTACCAGCACTGGGGAGATACCATTCTCCTTGGTGTTTGAAGTAGAAGCCGTTATTCCAGTTGAGGTTCGAGTTCTTTCGCTTCGAACCACTTACTTTAAAGAAAGTAAGAATGGGGATGCCCTACTTGTCGAACTTGATTAGCTAAAAGAAAAAAGGAAAGTCATTGAACTAAGGACAACTATTTACAAACAGCGCAACACGAGATATTATAATCAAAAAGTACGAATTAGGAGGTTCGAGTTGGCGACCTTATGTTGAGAAAGATTTTCCTAGCTAGCAAATATCTCAGTGCGGGATCCTTAGGATCAAATTAGGAAGGGCCTTATCAAGTCATTAAAATCCTACCAAAAGGGTCATACACGCTCGAAGATAGACAAAGTTACCCACTCTTACATCCATGGAACGCAGAACATCTAAAAAAATATTATCATTATAGCTACCGTGTGTACTTATCCATATAGAATGCCTTTTTCTATATAAATGGCCAATTGTTTCAAGAAGTCTTGATACGTATAATCCTTGGCTCTTCAGCAGTTCGAACTAAAGTTGTAAGTGTTACAACACTTTTGAAAAATCATAAAAACTTACTCTTCAGCAGTTCGAACTAAGGTTGTAAGTGCTACAACATTTAGCGAAAAATCATGCAAGCTTGCTCTTCAACAGTTCAAACTAAAGTTGTAAGTACTACAACACTTAATGAAAAATCATGCAAACCTGTTCTTCAGCAGTTTGAAAGGTTGTTAGTGCTACAACACTTAACCTGCTTTTCAGCTGTTCGAACTAAGGTTGTAAGTGCTACAAAACTTGGTGAAAAAATCATACAAACTTGTTCTTCAGCAGTTCGAAATAAGGTTGTAAGTCCTACAACGTTTAACAAAAAGTCATACAAACTTGCTCTGTAGCAATTCAAACTAAGATTATAAGTGATACAACACTTAGCAAAAACATTATGCAAAGCTACTTTTCAGCAGTTCAAATTAAGGTTGTAAACGCTACAACACTTAGCAAATATATATATAAAATCGCTCTTCAACAGTTCAAACTAAGTGCTACAACACTTAGTGGAAAAAGTTATGCTAACTTGCTCTTCAGTCGTACAAACCAAGGTTGCAAGAACTGCGATACTTGGTGAAAATCCCTACAAAATTTGGTCTTCGACAAGTCGACCTAAAGCTATAAATGCTATGACATTTAGGACACAACACGAAGAAAAGTGGCAATAATAAACCTTGTGATAGGACTACGTGAGTAAAGAGAAGTATTTCAATATTCAACACAATGTAAAAGTAGCCTAAAAATCATATATAGCAGGAGGCTGATCATCACAAGGAAATGGGATGATCTAAGCAACAACACTGATTTCAACAAGTGAGGCTCTTTGTTCATTTAGAGCTTCATACAAGAAGCGAACTTCAAACTCCAACATTTCGGCCTCAATGAGCCTTATCACCTCCGTTAGGCCCACAACATATGCATCCTGGGAAAATGCATCGTAAACGGGGCGACTTTTTCCAACTTGCCACATCAATTAGAGCTCTAGCTTCATGTTCATCAACCTTCTTCTTCTCCATAGCTATTTAGACCTCATCCCTATCAGCATGAACCCACTCCTCATTAGCCCTCGTCCCCTCTGTATCAGCACGAGCTCGTTCTTCTTCAGCATGAGCCTGCTCTTTAGTAGCTCTCATTTCTCATTTTCAGCACGTACAACAACCTTTTCCCCCCAGGTCTTCATCACTTTAAGGTCGTCTTTCAACTCTTCTTAAGCCTTATATTTAACATCCAGCTCTGCTCCTGCTTTGACCAGACGCTCTTCCAAAGCCCTCTTCTCCACAACATGACAAACTCTTTGCTCTTCAAAGGCAAAATGAAGATTCAAAGCTTCGTCTCTCAGACCAACCACCTTATCGAACTCATCTTTCACCTGTTAGAAAGTTTAAAAGGCCTTTATGCAAATGTTCCAAATAAGAAAGGCTGAGTAACAGATACCCTAAACTGAAAATTAATACCTCGTCGTAAATGGCCATCGTATACAGAATGGATTTATGACTAAGGAGTTCAGTAGTAGTGCAGCAATTTTTACTTACTGACATTTGCTCCAAATTATCTTGCTCATTCTGTCTAGCTCCTCAAAAGCAGATCTGTAGAAGTTGTTATTGGTGAAGGAAAAGCAGAAGTGATGTTTGAGCTAGGAGGTGGGGTCTTTAAGAAGTCTAGAAACACTTCTGGATGACGCCCTATCAGTGCATCAATCTCTAACCTCATTTCATTAGAATGCATCAAGGGTGGAGTTGATTGAGAAAGCGTAGAAGAAATTGGAATTTAAACTGGGAGGTTGGTCTAGCCAAACTAGTAAGAACGGGCAAAGTTTCGCCCTGTTTAGAGGATAAAATAGAAGCCTCGGATCAAGCCCTGTATTCCTAAGATATTTGATCTTCCTCTTTTTCCTCCTCATCCTCCTCAATGGGCGCCTTCCTCTTTGCACGCCTGACTCTTTGAGCCTCCACCACCATTTCCATTTTCTTGGAGGCTCTATAACCCAGCAATCTTTGCCTTGGTGCTGATCCAATACTCCCAAGTTCGGATCATCCCAACACCAACACCAAATGTGTATAATAAAAGGGAAAACTTTATAAAGCAAAGTAGATATGCTACCTGGAAGGGGAAGGGAGGATATAGACCTCGTCTGACGAGGAGATTGTCTTATTGGAAGAGTTGGAGACGACCTCACTTTAGCAAGAGGTGTTGATGACACCACAGAGGAGGATTGTTGTGCTACTGAAGAATTTTGAAGTAATGGAGAACTCCTATGACCCTCCTCAACAGGTTGAGGTGATGGTATAT
Organism: Fraxinus americana; assembly: GCA_035079005.1. Classification (NCBI taxonomy): domain Eukaryota; kingdom Viridiplantae; phylum Streptophyta; class Magnoliopsida; order Lamiales; family Oleaceae; genus Fraxinus; species Fraxinus americana. The sequence continues at coordinate 258,513 of JAVHZT010000064.1, read as the reverse complement.
TAGAGAAGGAAGCGGCAAAATTGGAGGAATTTCTCTAGGTCGGTCTGGAGTAAGAAGGCATGCACTACGTAAATTAGTAACAGTAATAAAGGAGCAGGAATTGAAGATGTGGGTTGAACCATGTTCAAAGGTATTGGGCTTAGAATTATGCTTACTTCATGAAGGTCAGAACTTGAAGAAGTGGTAGAAGATGCTTGTTGAAAAGGAGACAGTGTTAAGCTTATATGTTCCTCCTGGTTATTTCCCCAAGAATGAGAAACTGAGTCCTCTCAACTCATTATATAAAGACAAAGAAAGAAGGAATTGGAAAGGAAGAATACTTGTGACAAATGAGTCATGAGCAAAAAGGTTGAAATCGCTAAGCGTTGCAGTGCAGAAATTAGGATGTGTTTGCTTCTTTTATAGAAGGAGGATTTGAAAAGTCTCCTTCTCGTAACCGTTGTGAAAAGATGAAAAGGCAGGAAATTTACCACATTTCTTAGTATCAATTTCCAGTTAAATCTACAACAAAGCTAGCACCGAAACCCTCTTCCCAATCAATGTCTCCAGGTGGCGCAGAATACCGATGGTCGTAACCCCCCAAAATGAAAAGCGTCGTCATTAAGCTACCCTTTAGCCATTTATTAGCTGCCACGTAGGAGCAACATGATTTCAATTGCACCCGCCAAGTCTAGAAGATGAGTTTTCACAAGGCTGAATTATGAAATCAAATAAAAAAATCTACTACAAAGGCGGGTATGCTAGCAATCACACCATTTAGGGGGACAAACCGTTGACATGGGGTTATTAATAGAGGATTAGCCTCTAAGTAACACCCCTAGAATGAATTATTTAACCAAACATTCACATTGTCCTAACAAACAGCTCGGAAGCTTTTATCTGATAGCTCGGTAAATCCCGCCGTGATTGTGAAACACAATGATTAATGATTTGACTATGATGACTTCGTTACTTTACCTCGCCCAACCTCTTTACAATGATTTGACATGTGGCATGTGTTGGAATTAATTGATTTATTTGGATCATTAAATATGTTATTTAATGATGTTTTTTTGGGTCATTAAATATGTTATTTAATGATGTGGGCCGTTGTAATTAATTTGGGTGAATTGGAAAAGTCTCCAATGTAGGCCCATATGTTATAAGCCCATTTAAGTGTCTTATATATGGTAAGGAATCCCACATCGAAAGTTTACAAGAAAATAGACTTGTTTATATAGTGGGATATGTGTATAAGTTATAATTTAATAAGTGACCTACAACTTGAATAACTATTAGCTAGCCAAAGGCTAGCTAACTAGTCACCATGAGAGTGGTGCTTCGCACCACTCACGCCACGCCCCGGTCCCGGTCCCGGTCCGGGCCCGCGCACGTCGCAAAGTACGCATTGGGCGCTTTAGAGGCGCACTTTGCACTTCGCATCGTCGCGAGGAGCTGAGGAGCCTTATAGTTTTCAGAAATGGAGTCATGGTTCGATGACATGGCGATGAGAGGCTCGATGAGTTGGCATCCTAGGTGGCACACACGTAACAGGTCACGTCACTTCGTCCTGCATGGCGGTTGGTCCTGTTGGACGTACGCGTAACTTAGCTAACGTGGTGGTGACTGTTCAGAATTGGTGAATAGGCATGATGAATGGACACTACATTTCGTCGTTTAATCTGGTCCGTCAGATTATGAAAGAGTGCGATCCAATGGCTAAAACAGATCAGATCAAGTGGTGTACCAATTTATGAAATGTTACACACCCTTTCAAGGAGACACTTCAATCTCTATAAATAGAGACCTCCAAATTCGTTTTTTGGACACCAAAATCAATTAATATATTCTTGATTTCTAAATTCTTCTCGCTCCATATTCTGCTAAAATTCCTTCGATATTTTCGTGATTATTTCGTTCGAGTACGATCATTACTTGGTTCGACCGTCAAGGTTGGTATTGTGCAATATCGATTTTGGGAAAAGCGTTGTATCTTGGGAGACAGACGTCCATAATCCTGTTTGCACTTTGTTGGGGGGCGAAATCTGTCTTAAGGAGATTTGTTTTGGCATACCTCGCTTCATCTTCTTCTTTTTTCCGTTTTTCCTATTTTTTTATTTGTTCTTTCGATTGGGATAGTCGAATTTCCGACAACAATCTTAAGACAGATTTTCATTTCCTTTCTTTCTTCTACATTTCTCTTATTGATTATTTTCTGTAATTGTTGTTTTACAGAAAATGGCTAGTACTAGTGGAAATAGTACTAGTGCTGTGATTGCGCCAAATTCTGGTTCCAATCAATTTGTCATGCCATCGGCTTCACAATATGAGAAACCGGAAAAATTCAATGGTATGGATTTCAAGCGTTGGCAACAGAAGATGTTATTCTATTTGACAACGTTGAACTTGGTAAAGTTTCTGCGTGAAGAATGTCCCGCGCAAACATCAGAGAATGCTACTGATAAAAATACTCAGTTAGCCATTGAAGCATGGAAACATGCAGATTTCTTATGCCGTAATTACATTCTCAATGGTTTGGATAACACCTTATATGGTGTGTATTGTGACTACAAAACGGCTAAAGAACTATGGGAGTCTCTTGACAAAAAATACAAGACTAAAGATGCTGGAACGAAGAAATTCTTTGTCGGCAAATTTCTGGATTTCAAGATGACTGATTCAAAGACAGTAATGAGTCAGGTTCAAGAGATGCAAGTTCTACTTCATGATATTGAAGCTGAAGGTATGACTTTGAGTGAATCTTTCCAAATTGCTGCTATGATCGAGAAACTACCTCCACTATGGAAAGATTTCAAAAACTATCTCAAGCATAAACGCAAAGAGATGACGATGGAGGATTTAATTGTTCGACTTCGTATTGAAGAAGACAACCGGGCTGCGGAAAAGAAGAATAATGTGCACAACATGGAAGCAAAGGCTAACATTGTGGAAGACTCGGGGTCTAAGAACAAGAAAAGGAAGCGTTCTGGCTCATCTATGGACAAAGGAAAAGTCATCAATGCAAAACGGTTCAAAGGAAACTGTTATATTTGCGGGAAGCCAGGACATCGGGCTAAAGACTGTCGAAGCAAAAAGAAGGATACACCGAAGAAGAAACAGCATCAAGCCAATATAACCGAAGTAGATTATATCTCTACAAATGTTGGAGACATCAACCTATCTGCTGTTGTTTCTGAAGTTAATTTGGTATCTAATGCCAAAGATTGGTGGTTAGACACAGGAGCCACTCGTCACGTCTGTACTGATAAGGGTCTATTTTCTGAATATAAGACCCTGAATGATAATGAGTGCCTTTACATGGGCAATTCTACAACTTCCAAAATTGAAGGGATTGGAAAGGTTATTTTGAAATTCACATCGGGAAAGGAATTGACGCTGAATGAGGTTGTACATGTCCCAGAAATCAGAAAGAATTTGATTTCAGGAGCTATTCTTAGTAAGAAGGGATTTAAAATTGTGTTTGAATCTGATAGATTTGTACTTACTAAGGCAGGCATGTATGTTGGGAAGGGTTATTTACTTGATGGTCTATTTAAGGGCAATGCTGTTGTAGTGGACAAAAAATCCACATATTTGTATCCGCAAGTTATTAATAAAACTAATAATTCTGTTTACTTGCTTGACTCTTCAAATTTATGGCATAGCCGATTAGGACATGTAAATCGTGCTTCTTTACGAAAGCTTGTAGGTTTAGGTCTTATACCTAAACTTGAATCCGAAGACAAACATAAATGTGAAATTTGTGTTGAAGCAAAATTTGCTAAAAAACCTTTTGACTCAATTGAAAGGAGTAGTGAACCGTTATGTTTAGTACATAGCGACATTTGTGATCTAAAATTTGTTCAAACTCGAGGTGGTAAAAAATATTTTATCACGTTTATTGATGATCACAGTAGGTATTGCCATGTTTATTTATTAAGTAGCAAAGATGAGGCGTTGAATGCATTTGTTACTTATAAAAATGAAGTTGAAAATCAACTTGGAAAAACAATTAAGGTATTAAGATCCGATAGAGGTGGTGAATATGATTCATCTATGTTTAATGAATTATGTGCTAAGTTTGGTATTATTCACCAAACAACAGCCCCTTATATTCCACAGCAAAATGGGATTGCTGAGAGAAAAAATAGAACTTTAAAAGACATGGTTAATGCTATGCTTATAAGTTCTGGATGGCCACAAAATTTGTGGGGGGAAGCAATGCTAACTGCTAACTTTATTCTGAATAGAGTTCCCCACAAGAAAACTGGTTCGATACCTTATGACATTTGGAAAGGTAGAATGCCTTCCTACAAATACTTAAAAGTGTGGGGGTGTCTAGCAAAAGTGGCTATTCCACCTCCTAAAAGGATTAAGTTAGGTCCTAAAACTATTGACTGCATTTTTATCGGATATGCAATAAATAGTAGTGCGTACAGATTTCTTGTGCATAAATCTGATATAAGTGACATTCATGTCAATACGATTATAGAATCTAGAGATGCTGAATTCTTTGAAAATGTGTTCCCCAATAAAAGAGATATTGTTACGAATACTCAAAAGAGAACACGAGATAGTGTTTTGGAAAATAATATAGAACCTGAACCAAGAAGGAGTAAAAGAGCAAAAGTTGCTAAATCCTTTGGTCCAGATTTTATATCTTTCATTTAAAGAGGCCATGACTAGTCCAGAATCTGTATTTTGGAAGGAAGCTATAAATAGTGAAATTGAATCCATTATGAGTAATAATACTTGGCAATTGGTTGATCTTCCTAAGGGAACTAAACCAATAGGGTGCAAATGGATCTTCAAAAGAAAATTAAGACCTGACGGTTCAATAGACAAATACAAGGCTCGACTGGTTGCAAAAGGATATCGTCAGAAAGAAGGGATTGATTTCTTTGACACATATTCTCCAGTAACTAGAATTACTTCTATTCGAGTTTTAATTGCTATAGCAGCCTTGTATAATTTACAAATACACCAAATGGATGTTAAGATTGCGTTCTTAAATGGTGATTTAAACGAAGAAATATATATGGAACAACCAGAAGGTTTCATAGTAAAAGGACAAGAGAACAAAGTATGCAAACTTGTTAAGTCCTTATACGGGTTGAAGCAAGCTCCTAAACAATGGCACGAAAAGTTTGACAGTACCATGATTAGGAATGGATTCATAATAAATGCATGTGACAAATGCGTATATTCGAAAAGATTCGAAAAGGCATACGTACTTGTCTGTTTATATGTTGATGACATGCTTATATTAGGGACTAATATAGAAGTCATCAATAGAACGAAGAATATGCTTACCAATAACTTTGACATGAAAGATATGGGTGAAGCAGACGTGATTCTAGGAATGAAGATATCTAGAACATCAAATGGAATATTCTTGTCTCAAACCCATTATGTTGACAAAATAATTGAGAGGTTTAAGACTCATAATATTAAAGAAACGAGTAACCCATTTCTTCCTCATGTAGTTCTTCACAAGAATAGTGGGAATGGGAAACAACAATTAGAATATTCTCAAATTATTGGTAGTGTAATGTACTTAATGAATTGTACAAGACCTGATATAGCTTACTCGGTAAGTAAGCTCAGTCGTTACACAAGTAACCCAAGTAATCAACATTGGGATGCATTACTTAGAGTTTTGGGATACTTGAAACGGACCAGAGAGTATTCATTATGTTATAAAAAATATCCTCCAGTAATTGAAGGATATAGTGATGCCAATTGGATATCAGATACAGACGAGTCTAAGTCTACCAGTGGCTATGTATTTACTCTTGGTGGTGGCGCCATATCATGGAAATTTTCTAAGCAAACGTGTATAGCTCGATCTACTACGGAATCTGAGTTTATTGCTTTAGATAAAGCAGGAGAAGAAGCAGAATGGTTAAGACATTTCGTAGAAGATATTCCTATATGGCCAAAGCCTGTACCGGCTATTTGTATTCATTGCGATAACCAGGCAACAATAGCCAGGGCCGAAAATTTTGTGTATAACGGTAAGTCAAGACACATCCGTCGTAGACATAATACCGTTCGTCAGTTGCTCTCAAATGGAACAATATCAATTGATTTTGTTAAGTCAAAAGAAAACCTAGCGGATCCGTTTACTAAAGGGTTATCTAGAGAGCGTATAGACTGCGCATCGAGGAAAATGGGTTTAAAGCCTAAAACCCAATAAGTCATCTTAGTGGAAACCTAACCTAGCAATTGGAGATCCCATGGACTAGGTTCAATAGGAAAACTAATTATGAATGACTCGATAAGAAGCACTTAGGAGTTTAACTCCTTCCCATTTCTATGATGCAAAAAGTGCTGACTATGAAGTTGATTAAGGATAAGCTTTTGCTTTTAATGATGACTATAAAGGTATTCTTTGTAGAACATCACCTATGTAAGTGCGAACTTGGCCGGTTCTTTGAGAATTTACTTAGGCGAATTCTCTAAAGCACTCGCAGACCCCAAGTAGTTCAGGGCCAAAATAATGAACACAATAGAGAACCAAGTTTGATATGAGAGATAATGTGTTTGGTCTATTGTCTGAGCTTGCAATAACGGCTGATAGTTCAAAACGTTGCGTTCACTGATTAGCCAAGTGAGTTCGATAGATTCTTACTAAAGAAGGTTCAAAGCGAAAGCTACCTATCTTGATGCGTTATCTTTCAAATAGTACTCTTCTTTTATCTTCCTTGATATGAGTCGACTTCTTCCATTCATGTGGGGGATTGTTGGAATTAATTGATTTATTTTGATCATTAAATATGTTATTTAATGATGTTTGTTTGGGTCATTAAATATGTTATTTAATGATGTGGGCTGTTGTAATTAATTTGGGTGAATTGGAAAAGTCTCCAATATAGGCCCATATGTTATAAGCCCATTTAAGTGTCTTATATATGGTAAGGAATCCCACATCGAAAGTTTACAAGAAAATAGACTTGTTTATATAGTGGGATATGTGTATAAGGTATAAGTTATAATTTAATAAGTGACCTACAACTTGAATAACTATTTGCTAGCCAAAGGCTAGCTAACTAGTCACCACGAGAGTGGTGCTTCGCACCACTCACGCCACGCCACGCCACGCCCCGGTCCCGCTCCTGGTCCCGGTCCGGGCCCGCGCACGTCGCAAAGTACGCATTGGGCGCTTTAGAGGCGCACTTTGCACTTCGCACCGTCGCGAGGAGCTGAGGAGTCTTATAGTTTTCAGAAATGGAGTCATGGTTCGATGACATGGCGATGAGAGGCTCGATGAGTTGGCATCCTAGGTGGCATACATGTAACAGGTCACGTCACTTCGTCCTGCATGGCGGTTGGTCCTGTTGGACGTACGCGTGGCAACTGCGTGGCTGGTGACTCGTTCGCACTGGTGAATAGGCATGATGAATGGACACTACATTTCGTGGTTTAATCTGGTCCGTCAGATTATGAAAGAGTGCGATCCAATGGCTAAAACAGATCAGATCAAGTGGTGCACCAATTCATGAAATGTTACACACCCTTTCAAGGAGACACTTCAATCTCTATAAATAGAGACCTCCAAATTCGTTTTTTGGACACCAAAATCAATTAATATATTCTTGATTTCTAAATTCTTCTCGCTCCATATTCTGCTAAAATTCCTTCGATATTTTCGTGATTATTTCGTTTGAGTACGATCATTATTTGGTTCGACTGTCAAGGTTGGTATTGTGCAATATCGACTTTGGGAAAAGCGTTGTATCTTGGGAGACAGACATCCATAATCCTGTTTGCACTTTGTTAGGGGACGAAATTTGTCTTAAGGAGATTTGCTTTGGCATACCTCGCTTCATCTTCTTCTTTTTTCCGTTTTTCCTATTTTTTTATTTGTTCTTTCGATTGGGATAGTCGAATTTCCGACAACAGCATGACTGACCTAAGCACCCCAAAGTCATCCAATCACAATATAGCAATGATGAAAAATAGCAACGCCCACCCAAACATCATGATAAGCTGCTAAGGTTGACCTCGTCCTCCAATAAAAAATCCTTTAGCATAATGATTTTGGCACACCAAATAAGAAAAACTCTATAGCGAAGTCGGAGGCCCATCTAAATATCGTAGACGACGTAATGAAATCAACCCATTCTTCTATGTTTAGCTATAAAAGGCATCCTATGGTCCCCTTTGATGGACACGAATCTTCAATCTTTCTACTTTTAGTACTTTAGCTAATTCAAAGAAAAAGCCACTGGGAGCCATTCTTTCTTCAAATAATACATTTTTTCTTTCACATCAAGTGGAGTCCATGGCTGGAAAGAGACACAAAAAAGGTGTGATTTGACACAAAGAATGCATTTTTTGTAGAAAAATGGTTATCAAACGGAGGCTAAATATCCCATTTCACTATTTCAGTTAAACAAACTCATCTCTAATACATGCTAAGTTGGTTAAACTCGTATAAACCAAGTTCAAACGTCAACAATTTCTAATTGAGTTTTCTTATGATTCTAACAGTTGTGATTAGTGTAATAATTGCATACTACAATTTTAAAAGATTCTAAGGTAGTTAATTTACACAATTAATTTCAAAACAGTAATCAAGTAATGATAGAACTGGTTTTTGATGGATCTAATCACCCCTAAACTTATTTCTAATTGAGTTTTCTTATTATTCTAACAGGTTTGATTAGTATAATAATTGCATACTACAATTTTAAAAGACTCTAAGGTAGTTAATTTACACAATTAATTTCAAAATAATAATCAAGTAATCATAGAACTGGTTTTTGATGGATCTAATCACCCCTAAACTTATTTCTAATTGAGTTTTCTTATTATTCTAACAGGTGTGATTAGTATAATAATTGCATACTACAGTTTTAAAAGATTCTTGGTAGTTAATTTACACAATTAATTTCAAAGCTAGCTATCCATAAGTGTAATCAAGAATAAATGTACTCTCAATTTGTTCAAAAACAAGTATAAAATAATGAAAATCAAGTAATAACTAAAAATTCGAGAGTTCACACAAATCAATTCATATTTTGATTTTAGATAGACACAGTATTATCATTGACTATGATTTACATTATTCAAGGCAAGTTCGCATACAATCACGCAAAATATAGCTGCAATTTTTATTTTTTTAATCGAATTTTAGTTTTTTTTTTTCATTCAAACTTAAAACCTAGGTTAATCACACACAATCCAATCGTCCAAATTAAATTAAACGAAAACTTAGAATTTTCATTCCAAAAAACTTGATCGATTGATTTCGCAAGTGTACAGATCGTGACAAATAATAATAGTGGATTATAAGTCCAAGTATCATTCCCACATGGACTAAGTATTTACCAGTGATTTTTCCTATTCTAGCTTAAATATAAGTTAATTTAGTAACCAATTTATAATTCAAGAGTTTATGTTTTTAACTAAATTATACTAACTAATCTAAATTAGTCTATGTTTAATGAATTTTTGTAGGATTTTTGGTATTAATTGTTCAGGAATTTCAATTTTATTTGGGTTATCTAACATTTATCTAATCCAAATCAATCAGCTAAGTTTTTCATATATATTAACAATTGGATTAATCATTTTATTTAGTAATCTTTCTGAGCAAAACTAACTCTGTTCAAATGTCCAAATGTACTATATTTCTATATAAATTCATAAACATGTAAAATCATTTAATTTTAATAATTCAATTATGATAACATACGCTATAAAAGTTTTTGAAATGTAAATAGTGTGAAGGGTATTTATGTCTTTTCACATATTCAATTCAGTTTTGTTAGTTGATGCTGTGTATAAATAGGGGCTGAGCCTCATCTGTAAAGTGTGCGAATTCCATTTGATCAATTAGAAAAATTCTCCCCGCCATTTGTTCTCTCTTTACTCTAGATCTTTCCTCACCAATTCAACATGGTATCAGAGCAGGTTGTGCTTGCCAATCAGATCCTGATTCTTGCAATTTCGATCAGATCTATTATTTTTGGTGATGGCGAACGATTCTAGTGTTCAGGCTGAAGTTCAAAGTAAATTCAATAAGGCGAATGCGGCGAACACTTTCACCGATTCATATGCTGAAGATTCAGCTGGAGGGGATGCGATCTCGATGATCAATCGCCTGATAACAGATCCTAATAGCCCATATTATCTTCACTACGGAGACAATACCGGTATGTAGCTTATTTCTGTTAGTCTCACTGAGGATAACTATGCGACATGGAGCCGTGCAGCAACTATGGCACTTAGTGTTAAAAATAAAGAAGGTTTTGTAGATGGAACTATTGTTAAACCTTCGCTGAATGATACTTTTTTTGCTGCTTTGAGGAGATGTAATCATGTTGTCTCATCTTGGATAATTAGTTCTATACCTAAAGAGCTTTATCCAAGTGTAATACACAAGGATTCAGCTAGAGAGGCCTGGATCGAATTACGTGATAGGTATAGTCAGGGCAATAGACCTCGGATCTATGAGTTGAAGAAACAAATCGCCTCAATTTCTCAGTCGAACAACTCTGTTAATTCCTATTTTAATAGGCTCAAAGGATTATGGGAAGAATTGGAGAATTATAGGCCGACTGTTGAGAATACTGACTATAAATGTGAGGATCAGATTATGCAATTCCTCATGGGGTTGGATGAACATTTTGCTGGTGTTAGAGGTCAGATTCTGCTAATGGATCCTTTACCATCATTGAATAAGGTGTTTGCTCTTGTCCTACAAGATGAAAGGCAAAAGAAAATTGTTGCTGGTAAACAAATCACACAAGATGCTGCTGCATTTGTAGGGAAGGTTGTGCAGAGATCATTTAATCAGAGGTAGAATTTCACTAATCAGAGGAGGGAGAGACATGTGTGCTGTTACTGTGGTTTGCCTGGACATATCAAAGGCAAATGCTATAAGCTGATTGATTATCCTCCTAATCAAAGGTTTGGTAGAGACAAACTTCCAGTTGTTAACGCTGTTGGACAAATTTGTCATGGTCAAACATCCACCAATGAAGTGTCAGGAGCTGTGAATTCTATTTCACAACTTACTATCACCCCTGTTCAATGCCAGAAGATTTTATCCATGTTGATGCCTCAGTTGCAAAACCAATTTGCTCAAATTCAACAGCCTCAGAATGTGAATGCATCTTCACCTACTGATCCTGATGTATTTTCCTTCTCAGTTAATCAGAATAAATGTTCATCAGTTGCAGATAAATGGATTTTAGACACTGGTGCCTCAGAACATATGGTATCTTCTATCAAGTAATTGGCTGTTGTGACTAGAGTAATTGGTGCCTCTGTAAGATTTCCTAATGGTGACAATGTGGTAGTCACTCACATTGGAAAAGTGATGTTGTCTCCCACTATATGCCTCAGCAATGTGCTTGTAGTGCCATCTTTTAAATTCAATTTGATATCCATCAGCAAATTGACACTTGAACATAATTGCTGCCTGATGTTTTTTCTTGATTCTTGTTTTATTCAGGATCTTTCAACGTGGAGGATGATTGGAATGGGAAACCTTGAGCATGGACTATACCATTTTCAACAATCTAAGCCTCAGATCAAAGTTCAGCCTTCATTTCCTCATTAACTCAAATCTGATTCTGCTGGTTTCAACATCAGACAACCTATTGTTATTCCTAAAGTTGTCTTCAATTCTAGTTTCCCTTTTACTTGTAATAAATTTGTTCCAGTTTGTAATAATATTGATGGTACTAATGTTAAAATGAATATTGATATTTGGCATTGTCGTTTGGGACATTTACCTGCATCCAAACTTTCCATTTTGCATAAATCCATACCTAACATTGATGTCAATAAGGAGATACATTGTACTGTCTGTCCTTTAGCCAAACAACACAAATTACCCTTTCCCAATAGTGAAACAAATACCTTACACAAATTTGAGCTCATACATTGTGACATTTGGGGCCCTTACTCAATTCCTACCTTAGATGGCTCACGATACTTCTTAACTATAGTAGAATGACACGGACTTACCTTATGAGAGACAAATCTCAAGTTAGAACCCTCATTCAATCCTTCTATTATCTCATTCAAACCCACTTTCATTGCAATATAGGGACTATCAAATCTGATAATGGTCCGGAGTTCAAAATGCCTGAGTTCTACCTCTCTAAAGGTATTATTCATCAACTTAGTTGTGTTGAAACACCACAACAAAATGGTGTGGTTGAGAGGAAACATCAACACTTACTCAACATAGCTCGAGCCCTCAAATTCCAAGCCAATTTACCAAAACAATTCTGGGGAGATTGCATTCTCACATCAACTTATCTTATAAACAGGACACCTGCCAAACAGCTTCAAAACAGATCTCCTTATGAACTAATGTTTCAGACCGTGCCCTCTTATAATCATCTCAAGGTATTTGGGTGCCTTTGCTATGCCTCTACTCTAAAAAGAAATAGAACCAAGCTCGATCCTAGAGTTGTACCTTGTATTTTTCTTTGTTATCCATTTGGAATGAAAGTTTATAAACTACTCAATCTTCATACCAAAGTCCCTTTCATAACCAGAGATATCTCGTTTTTTGAGAATATTTTTCCTTTCCATTATCCTATATTTCTTTCATCTATATCTAAACCAAACACTACTATTTCCACTCATTTTCATCTGTTTCCAGTTAATCATCAGCCTTACATTGATGAATTTCATTCTGCTCATTCTTTTACTATCAGAAATACATCTGAACATCATGAATCTCCTCCTGCAGACTCTTCCATTTCTTTACCTCTACCTTCACCTGCAGATCATTCCTTGCCCCAACTTATCCTTACCAGAAAATCTGCTAGACCTAAGCGTGCTCCTTCATATTTAAAGAACTATCATTGCAGTCTCATTTCTCAGGTGCCTATCTCCCAATCAGACTCCATGAAGGAATGTTCTAAGTCTAGCAAGCAATACCCCATTGAGGATTATTTGGGTTATCATATGCTATCTCCTACTCACAGGACTTACACTTTGGCTTTATCCACTATCTTTGAGCCTAGAGATTACACTGAGGCTTTACAATACCCAGAATGGATTGCTGGAATAGATACTGAGTACAATGCCTTAGTGTCTAATAATACCTGGGATGTCACTGAACTCCCTGCTCATAAAACTCATGTTGCCTGCAAGTGGATTTTCAAGGTTAAGATGAAATCAGATGGCACAGAGGACAGAAAGAAGGTACGTTTGGTTGCAAAAGGGTTTACTCAATAGTCTGGGTCGGACTATGAAGAAACCTTTTCACCTATTACAAAGCTAATTACTGTTAAGACCCTTTTGGCAGTGGCAGCCTCTAGCAACTAGCATCTTCTTCAATTGGACATCAATAATGACTTTTTACATGGAGAATTGAATTAGGAAGTTTATATACTTATGCCTCCCGGTTATGAGCAGCATGGGGAGCAAGGAAAATAATTAGTAGACAAGCTAAACAAAACTATTTACGGATTGAAGCAAGCTTCGAGACAATGGAACATGAAGCTGACATCCTATATCGTATCACAGGGCTTCAGGCAATTTAAGTCTGATCATTCTTTGTTTAGCAAGACAAATGGCTGCTCATTTACCGCCCTTCTAATATATGTAGATGATATCATAATTGGAGTAGATGATCTATCTTATATCAAACAATTCAATGATGAACTGAATGGAAAGTTTAAACTAAAAGATCTAGGAGTCTTGAAGTATTTTTTGGGGCTTGAAGTTGCAAGAAGCTCTACAGGAATAACAATTTCTCAGAGAAAGTATACCTTGGACGTATTGGCTGATGCTGGTTACCTTGGAGTAAAACCGTCCAATAGCCCTTTACCTTGCAATTTGAAATTGAGAAAAGATGAAGGTGAAACTATTGCTGATCCTAGTTCTTACAGAAGACTTATTGGGAGAATTCTATACCTTACTATAAGAAGACCTAATTTGTCTTATGTTGTTCAAGTTTTAAGTTAGTTTCTTCAATCACCTAAGTAACAACATCTAGAGGTAGCTCATCACGTTTTGAGGTATCTGAAAGGCACACCAGGACAAGGCTTGTTTTTCTCCAGTAACTCTGATCTTCAGCTGAAAGGATATTGTGATGCTGACTGGGCTACGTTCTCTGATACAAGGAGATCAATTACGGGTTATTGTATATTCTTGGGAGACTCCTTAGTGTCTTGGAAATCTAAAAAGCAACACACAGTTTCTATATCTTCGGCTGAGGCAGAGTATAGATCAATGGCTGCTACAGTATGTGAATTTGTATGCCTGAAGAACATATTGAATGATTTGAATGTTGTTCATACCAAACCAGCTTTGTTATTTTGTGACAATCAAACTGCTATACACATAGCAAGCAATCCCGTCTTTCATGAAAGAATCAAACATATTGAGATTGATTGTCACTTGGTTCGAGATAAGGTTCAAGCCAATGAAGTGAATGTGTTACATACTACTTCTCAACAGCAACTTGCGGATCTGTTAACCAAGTCCTTGGCTGGAAATCACTTTACCACATGACTTAGCAAGATGGGAGTGCTTAATATACACTTGTCATCGTGAGGGGGAGTGTTGAAATGTAAATAGTGTGAAGGGTATTTATGTCTTTTCACATATTCAATTCAGTTTTGTTAGTTGATGCTGTGTATAAATAGGGGCTGAGCCTCATCTGTAAAGTGTGCGAATTCCATTTGATCAATTAGAAAAATTCTTCCCGCCATTTGTTCTCTCTTTACTCTAGATCTTTCCTCACCAATTCAACAAAAGTATCTCTCGATCTCTTATTAAAACTTATGTTACTTATTGCACAAACTAAATAAATATATGTCCTCTCGATCTCATTATCATCCTTAAATCATACAATTGGTGATCAACCAATTTAATGTCAACTAAACACATAATAAATAATTAATACACTATCAAATTTGCATGAAATCGATTAAACTAAATATATATATTAAACCTAAGCTCCATTTTTTCATCCTAATATTCAATTATTTAGTCAATCATATAATTGGAGTTAAATAATAAAAAGATGAAAAATATTAGCAGGTTCAATACAATGAATAAAGAAAATAGTTATAATAGTTGTTGTTCTTTAGCACCCAATTCTCTACAATGGATAATCATTCTTTTCTTCAAAGCTTGTATACCTCCCGACCAATGGTTTTTATCAATATTCAAATTCCAAATTGAGATACAAATTTTTAGGATTCAATGTATTTTGATGTATAATCTTGTCTCAAGATTGTATTTCTAGCCTCCTCTTTTTGTTTTCCATCCATCATTATATTTATAGACATTAATTTATGTCTAATTCCGTACCCAAAAGTGAAATTAATTGGAGTTTGATCATAATTAGGAGTTCTTGAAAATTGCACTTTGGGTCCTTATGATTTCTGAAGATTGGGGACTGCTGCTAAAAAATTCAAATTCTTTTAATTGTTCCGCCCATTAAATCCTTTATTTGCTATGCAAGTCCTTCAATTTTGAAAATTGATATATTGGTCTCCGAATTCCAGATTTCATCCAACGTAAACCCTTTTTGATAGATTCTCATTCATTTTCGTTCATTCTCAATCAATACCGGGTTTTCCCCTAAAATAATCAATTAACAAGTATAATTAAGTATCAAACTCATCATAAACACTCTCAAATGTTACATTTTTGAATTTGAAATTGCATAAAAATTGATAATTTCATTATACATTTTTGAATCCACACACTTTAACGTTACAATGTGATACACCACCACCTAAATAAAAAGAAGTTTCAAAATGAAATAAAATGTTTAAATTATCTTCTATGGCTGCTTCTCTGGCACTCCATGCAGACCAATAAACCACGGGGTATCATTATCTGCTTGTGCAGAGCCTGCGAATTACATTAAACTCAACTGTAAGTACAAATTCATTTCATCTTCTATACTTTCTGTTAAATATATAAGGGTAATAAGAGCAACACTTCAGATTCTTTCTACAGGGAAATTGAAGGTCTTTCAAGAGTCAGGCATCCAAATTTATGTAGTCTTAAAAATCCTTTAATCTGCACAAACGAAGAATAGTTACTTTTTGAGGCCACACAAGTGAATAAATTGCATCCCAATATGCTCAGCACTTACAAATCCAAAATACAATTCACGCGAACAACTAATAAAAATGGATCATGTTTTTTCTAGGCAAATTAAGTTGAAAACTTTAAAAGAATGAGTGGCAATGTCATAATTCTTCACAATATTTTAGTCACCATGAGCTTGTAACAGCCATTGTAGGCCGTTCCAAACTACTCAAAGGTTGCTCGGGGTGCACATGAATACAAGAATTATTCACTAGACAGCACTTAACACTAATCATGGTGCTTAAAGACCATCTCGTGAAGTCTATTAACCATGCCATCTGTTCTTGACCTTCTGGAAGATTGAGTATGGCATTTTCTATGAGATAAACCAGATGTTTCATCTGGTTATCTATTGATACTGTATTCTGCAAAGATATAACAGATTTCATAATCTTTTCATCGTCTAAGAAAATAGAGATGAGAGCTACATTTAAATACCTGCATTCATGGTCTTAGTATAAGAACGGTCCTGCCATGACGATCATGAAAATTAGCTCTGTATACCTTCCCTGTCTCACCTTCGATTGCAACTTCAGGCTAGCAGGTTACAAGCATTTAGATTATCAATATAGCTTTAAGCCATCTTAAATATTAAAATCACAGAATGAAGAACAATTAGGGGAGATGCCATAAATTATATATCATCAGCAAGAAGAACTACAATTTGTATATGTAATCCAACAAAAATTAATGGTAACAATTAATTGTTAAGAAATGAAACTCAATATTTTAAGGCTCAGAAATTTTGCTACTCAGTGAAGATAACATACTGGCTAGTGGCTACATATTTTAAATCTCCTTTCATTTGCAAAATACTAAATAGCACAAAAAACATAATTATCAATCTATATAAGTAAATGCGGTGGCCATACGACTAGATAGAAATTCGGCTACAAAACCAGAATTTACCAGAAATTAGGCTACAATCCCCTTCGCTCCCTCATTTCTGAATCCAGGACCCCTTCCAGATTGGAACCTCCCCCTAGTGTTCCCTGCAGCTTTTGAAATGAAATATTCCCAAAAACAATTTAATCTAACAATAGTTAAAAAATCAAAGTATTAAAAGAAATACTGCTAGAACAAAGACAAAATAAGCAAAAAGGTCATCTAGCTAAATACAAAAACACCAGTGAGACATTTTATCAAACACTTAGATTACAATAAAATGAAGTTATACATTACTTACATTTGAGAGCCCGGACACGACCAGATCCGAAGTGAGCCTCATTGAGGTGTGTGGATGAAAAGATTACTCAAGTGAGCCCGGACACGACCAGACCGTCGACGCGGGGGTGGACGATAGAGAGGTCAGGGTCGGAGGGCCAGAGTATGTAGATGGCGCGATGAGGAGGGGAAGAATGGCGGCAATACAGAGTAGGCGGCTGTGGAGGCGACATTGGGCTCTTCGATTTGCAGGTCGGGCTCTTCAATTTGCAGATCGCCTGAGTGCAGGATTGGAAATGGCGCTGTGTGTGTGAGGGTGGGAGGCGGACTGGCGGAGACGAGAGGAGGAGGAGAAATTAGGGCGTTTAATATTTAACAAAGTTTTGACATTTTTGGTAATGTAAGGAAAAAAAATGACTTTTAGCAACGTTTTTAGAAACGTTGCGAAAAGTGACCATTCGCAACGTTTTTTGAACGTTGCAAAATGTCTCACTTTTCGCAACGTTCAATAAACGTTGCAAAAAGTGAGACTTTTCGCAACGTTCCAAAAACGTTGCGAAATGTCACTTTTCGCAACGTTGACTTGAAAAACGTTGCGAAATGTCATTTTTCGCAACATTCACCCACACGAACGTTGCAATTGACCCTTTTAGCAACATTTAATCAATGAATGTTGCCTTTTAAGTGTTGTCAAAGCCTATTTTTGTTGTAGTGCTATAAAAAGAGCATTTATGTTGATCAAATTATTTAGGTTAAACATGTTATAATCATCACATGTTAATTGTATGAAAGGTTGATGACCTTTACTCATGTTCACATTTATATCTTTAACTTTTTTAATCGTATTTTTATCATCAACCTTCTATTAATTAGCACATTATGATATTTTTGTCCAAAATTTCCGTTAAGAGAGTAAAAAATACTTATTTGTCTTTCGTATTCTTGAACAAGCAAAAATTAATAATAAATACAAAATTGCTACCCGATTTCAAAGTATGATGATAGAAGTTAATTAATGAAAAACTAAGGATAAAATTATCATAAAAAAATATGATGAAGGTGTTGTAACAAATAGTCCCAAATAACATCAATCACATAACAGAAAATAAAGAACACCAGTGATTTTTTGCCCTTACATCCGGATGTTCACCCTAGAAAGAGCTAATCACCATGTCGAGCATCCACCAAAATGGTTATCGCTCTAATCCACTAGAAACCAACAAAGATTTTCAATACAAGAGTCACAATACAAAAATCCTAACGGATTTAGCCCTCAACCCAATTTCTTCTCTCAAGAACACTCAACTCCAATTACACCAAGTAACCAAAGGTTACTGCTCAACCAATAACAGAATCACCAAAATTATACAATAATCTATACTAGACTTCACCAAGAATATCTAGAACCAATAGATTACAGGCAAAAACCAAGAGTTTTCATAGAGAACCAGTGTTCTAAAACTCGTGAAAATGCGCCGCCTAGGCGCGACGCGCTGCCAAAACGCGTCAATTCGGCGACGCGCGGGAAAATGCGTTTTCATCTAAAAGGCGACGCATAATGCGCGCCTAGGCGGGATTAGGCGCGCATTATGCAGCACAATTTTATTTTTTTATTTTTTTGGTAAAAAAACTATTTTTTTTATATAAAAATATATTTAATGTCTTAAAAATACGAAACGCATTATGACGCTTATTCTTCACATTGACACACCTAAACTTGTGATTCTTGATTCTCGGATTCAACGCATCGCAACGCATTACGCATTTTAGAACACTGTAGAGAACACATAGAGCAAAAGAGAGAAAACCCTGGAGAATATCTCCAAGCATCGTCAAAATGAAGAGTTAGCCAAAAAATACAAAGGTTAGAAACATCCAATGGTGGCACCATCTCCAAAAGGCATCATAAGGCCATCTAGAATGGGTTACATCATTGGGCCCAAAATGTTAATCACAGTGTTTAACATTCTCCACCTTACTTGACATCTTTAGGTTTCATTATAGATTAGAGGTTAACTCCTCATTTGATTTCATTCACTGTATGTACCTGCAAAACACTCAGCTAGTAATAACATTTAGGAGATTTAAACAATCCCTAAATTTATGCAATGGAAACATTTTTGTTCCCATATCCGTTGGATTACACTTAGTTGAAACCTTTTCAATTTTCATAATCTCATTTTCTATAATATCTCTTATAAAATAAAATATAACATCTATGTGTTTTGCTCTATCATGAAAAATGTGATTTCTACTAAGATTTATAGCAGATTGATTGTCAGAATATATAACATCATTATTACCAGAGTAACCAATCTCATCCAACAAGGTTTTAAGCTATATACCTTCCTTTATAGCATCTGTAGCTGCAAGATATTCAGCCTCTGTTGATGACAGAGTTACTATCTTTTGCAGCTGAGATTTCCAACTTATGCAGGTATCATTTAAAGAAAAAACATATGCGGATGTAAATTTTCTACTATCACAGTTACAAGCAAAATTTGAATCAACAAAACCTCTTAGTCTAATTCCAATTTTACTCATATTGAACATTAGTCCTAAGTTACAAGTTCATTTTAAGTACCTTAACAACCATTTCATGGCTTCTCAATAACATTCACCAGGATTACTCATATATCTACTTAAAACACTTATAGCAAAAGTAAGATAAGGTCTAGTAGATACCATTATATACATAACAGAGCCAACAACATTTGCATAAGGAACTTTCTCCATCCTATTCCTTTCTATTTCAATTTTAGGACATTATTCTACATAAAATTTAAAGTGACTGCCAAGAGGTAAGGTTACTTCTTTTGCCTTATCCATAGAAAATCTAGATAATATTTTTGAAATGTAAGACTGTTGAGTAAGAAACAAATTAAAATCACTTCTATTTCTTCTAATTTGCATTCCAAGAATCCTTTTTGCTTAGCCTAAATCTTTCATTTCAAATTCATGTTTTAACTTTTGCTTAATATGTTTAATCTCAATTATATCACATCTTGCAAGTAACATATCATCAACATATAGCAAAAGATAATAAGAATTAGGACCTCCATTTTCTTTATAATAAAAACATGTATCATATTCATTTTTACTGAAATCAAGTCCTTTTATGAAAATATCAAATATGATATACCATTGTTTGGGGGCTTGTTTCAAACCATAAAGTGATTTTGTAAAAGACACACAATTTTCTTTTCCTTTTTGTTCAAAACCTTTTGGTTAAGTCATATAAATTTTCTCATCTAAATTTCCTTGTAAGAAGTCTGTTTTAACATCTAATTGTTCTAATTCAAAATCCAAAAAAAGAGAAAGCAAAACTCTTATAGAGCTATATTTGACTACATAAGATAAAATTTCATTGTAGTCAATTCTCTCTCTTTGGTTAAAGCCCTTAGCAACTCATATGGCCTTGAACCTTACATTTTCACCCTCTGAATCACCTTCTTTTATTTTATAGATCAATTTACAATCAATAACCCTTTCACTTTCAGTTTATTAACAAAGACCCAAGTCTTATTCTTAACCAATGAAAGGATTTCATCTTTCATGGCTGGCTGCAAGCCAAGAGCTTGCATTTTTTTCCTCAATAGCCTCCTCATAAGAGCTAGGTTCATTGTCTAAATAATTCTGAACATTAATGGAAGTAATGAATTCAGATTCATCATATCTTGATGGTGGCCTTATTTCCCTTCTTACTCTATCCTTAGCTAGATGAGATAATCTTCTAAGGGATTTTCATATTGATCAAGTTCGGGTTCAGTTTCATGTTCAGGTTCATTCATTTGTTCCTAATCAGGCTTCACCTCAAACTGATCATTACTTTCAGGATTTAGGTAACCCTGAAAAGTTTCAAATTCCATAAAAAATTTATTTTGATCAGTTTCAGGGGCAACAATTCCTTTTTCTTTTATACATGGCATGTCCATCTCATTAAAGATAACGTTCTTACTAATTATAATTCTATAACCTCCCTAAGCCTTCAACCAAATCCTATAACCTTTAATCCCTTCACCATATCCTAAGAAAATTCATTTAAGAGATCTGGGCTCAAGTTTTCTTTCATTTTGATGTACATATGCAGCACAACCAAAAACCTTTATTTTAGAATAATCAATTTGAAGACCACGCCAAACATGATTTAGTATATCATATTTCAATGATTTAGTAGGACACTTATTTATAAGAAATGAGGCAGTTTTAACAGCTTCTCCCTAAAACAATTTTGGAAGACCTGAGTTTATCAACTACATCTTACCCTTTCTAACAAAGTTCTATTCACCCTTTTTGTAAGCTCATTCTGTTGTAGAGTATAGTTGGTTGTCATATGTCTAAGAATCCCATTATTTTTATAGAAATTATCAAACACTTCATTACAAAATACAAGGTCATTATCAATTCTAAGTGTTTTAACACTCTTGTTTACTTGATTTTCAATAAGAGTTTTCTATTCTATAAGTGTCAGGTTTATTTTTCAAAAGAATAACCCAACTTTTCTTTGGAAAATCATCAATAATGAGCCAGAAGTATTTAAAACCAGAATAAGTACTTACAGTAGCTGGCCCCCAAAGATCAGCATGTAAATAATCAAGAATATATTTTGATTTATGAATGCCAGTAGCAAAATTCAATTTCTTTTGCTTCCCATAAATGCAATGTATACAAAATGACATTCTTTCAATCCTTTAAGTACCCAAAAGACCTTGTTTCTTAAGAATATGTAAATTCATATCACTAATATGTCCAAGTCTTTTGTGCCAAAGTTTAGATTTATCTGACTGTGAGACTGTAGCAGCAATAGATTGATTTAATAAAGGCAAAGCTTTCGAAACATAGATCCCATTTTATTTTCAACCTGAATAACTTTTGCAAAATCCTTTTGAAGTGTCATGATACCTGTATTTATAATGGTATCAAAACTTTCATCATCAAGTGTACCTAAAGAGATTAAATTTCTCTTTAGATTAGGAATGTACCTGAATATTCAAGATCAGTACATTTCCATCATTTAGTTTTAAAACAATCCTACCAATTCCTTTAATTTTGCAAGAAAACTTATTTCCCAATATTACTTGTCCTCCATTAATTTCCAGAAAACAAGAGAAGTATTCTTTACAATATGTCATATGAAAAGTATACCCTAAATCAATAATCGAGTCATCTTTAGTTGAAATGACCAACTTTTCCACAAAAGTAACATTTCTTTCATTTAACCATATTATTATTCTTATTGAATTTAAATTTGCCCTTTTTAGAGTTTCCTGAGTATTCTTTTGGTTTTCCAAAATTTTTATTTAAAGAATAGTTATTGTTTCTTTGAAAGAAATTATTTCCTTTAACATTATAACCAACTCCATTTGTGGATGATTTCAAATCACTTTTAAATTCAAGTTTTTTGTTCCTTAAAGAAGAAATAATGATATCAGCAGTGATATAAGTTTTTCCATAATAAAGGGCATTTTTCAATTCCTTATATTTTTCAGGTAAGGATGATAATAAGGCTACGGATTGTTGATCATCAGAAATAGTTTCACCACTATTGGTGAGATCTTTGGATAGTTTAAAAAATTGTTTCCACAAGTAACATTTATTAGGAAGTGTCTTAGTTTTATAAAGGGATTCAAGCTTTGTCCAAATTTCAGCTGCAGTCTCAGTCTTCCCTACTTCTCTAATAACACTATCAGACAGATGCAAGAAAATAGTGCTCCATGCAATTTCATCTTGTTCAATTCTTTTATTATCAGCAACTTCTTCACCCCAAGATTTATCAAGGGCTTTAGCACATCTATTATGTACTAAAAGAGCCTTCATTTTTTGACTCCAGAGATTAAAATCTCATTTGCCATTCCAAATTTCAACATCAACTTTTGTACTTCCCATATTAAACTTTGAAAAACAATGAATGTTTGACAGTTTTTAAAAAATTAAGACAAATTTTGATATACAGAGTGCAGAGAAAACCAAATCTAGAAATGTACACACACGAAGTGCTAATGTGTAGAATATATTCACACAAATGTACAAGTTTATGAACAGATAAACATGTAACTCCAATATAACCAAATCACAGAATATACAACCTTCGAAGAAACAGAACTTAGTATAATCTTGAAGAAACCGTTAATCTTACTCCCCTCAAATTCTAGGGTTTTCACATGAAACCCTAGACAAAGGAAGATCCAAAAGGATTTCAACCAAGAGATCCAATAATATCTTCAGATCGAATGATTATAAGAGAGATAGGGTTAGAAACTCGTTACCAAAAGTTTCAGTTCGACGGTGTAAAATAGTGAATACCAGTACTATTTTACTTTCTCCGTAGAAATGAAGATCTAACCCTTTCTAGTATAGATCTGAAAAGATTTAGGGTTTTGATAGTAAAAAACACCAGAAAAACTTAAATCAAAAGATTCATGGCAGATCGAAGAGCTCTGATACCAGTGTTGTAACAAACAGTCTCAAATAACACCAATCACATAACATAAAATAAAGAACATCAATGATTTTTTGCCCTTGGGCTCAGATGTTCACCCTAGAGATGGTTAATCACCACGTTGAGCATCAATCAAAGTGGTTATCGCTCTAATCCACTAGAAATCAACAAAGATTATCAATACGAGTCACAATACAGAAATCCAAACAGATTTAGCTCTCAGACCCAATTTCTTCTCTGAAGAACACTTAATTCCGATTACACCAAGTAACCAAAGGTTACTGCTCAACCAAGAATAGAATCACCAAAATTATACAGTAATCTACACTAGAAAATATCTCCAAGCATCGTCAAAATGAATAGTCAACCAAATAATACAAAGGTCTGAAACATCTAACAGTGGCACCATATCCAAATGGCATCATCATAGCCTTTAAAAATAATAATCAAAGTCGCATTTCAGCAAATGGCGACAATACACAGAATGGAAATGGGCAGCGGAGTACATTCTTTCAAATGGGCTGGACTCAGTGTAAAACCAATTAATGTGATCCAAATAATATTATTAATAAATTAATTAAATGGTTTATTATTGTTAAAATTCTATTGGTCAATTGAGAAGTTGCAGTTTTTATAGCTATCCACTTTGATGAAAAATTAATAGTTTTTTCATGACCCTTGGACTGCCTCTCTCTGCCTATAAATGTGAATGAAGCCCATCAATTATATTATTCAAGAACAGTAAGGAAAAGAGTGAGAATAGTTTCTAGATTTTATTAGTTCATATTTTGCAGTTTTAAATCTTTCAACTATTACTTTGGATCAATGCATGTTTCTTGATCAATTAATCTATATGTGAAAATCATGAATCCTAAAGATTTTGGTATTAAGGTTATATAATTGTTTACATGTGGTATCAG
Organism: Fraxinus americana; assembly: GCA_035079005.1. NCBI lineage: Eukaryota > Viridiplantae > Streptophyta > Magnoliopsida > Lamiales > Oleaceae > Fraxinus > Fraxinus americana. Next base: position 233,922 of record JAVHZT010000064.1, on the reverse strand, counting down.
AGCCAAGTTAGGGAATTCTTGATTTTCCATTAAAGATTATTTTTATTTTTTTCGCTTATTGATTTATGGATCAAGATCCAGAAGATAATTTGAAGGCAATTCTTGATTTTATTTTTAGCTGTTACATCAATTCTCGTTAATTTCCTACATCAATTAGTGCTTCTCTTATTTTTGGAATGCCGTACTGTATATATATATACACTCCTGCCATATACGTTGAATTATTATTGGTTGGAGAAAAGATCAGTCCCTTGCTTTTAATCTTTCTAATGACTGTTGGTTGACATATACAAACCAATTAATTGGAGGAAAGACATTACTGGTACTCATTTGCCTAAGGATTTTGGATGTTTATAATGGGTTTATTTGTTTATAATTGAATATGTGAGAATGATAGAATTTTTTTATGCATCACTGATTATGGAATTGTGCCTTGTTTATTTATCATCAATAAACAATAAGTAATAAATGTTTTGTTTATGTAATTAATGTTCGATTAATGTTGTTTGTTAGTCACCAAAGTGGCCAAACATTATGATATTGCGAATGCTAAATTACATAATTTATTTGTCAATTATTCTTGATGGTTTGATGCTTATAAATAGAGATGACATTATTATTATTGTTGTCAAGAGTTTATTGACGTTCATAGATTAAAAAATTGTTATGGATCACCAAAAGGCTGATCAATTAATTTTATTAATCTTGAACATAATCGTAGTTAATTGATATATTTAGTTGGATGTGTTTTGTATATCCAAATATGACAGACATGTCTGATTAAGATATATTTAACTACCAATTACGTGAAATCAACTAGTATCATTATATTTATTATGATGGTATAACGTAGTATCACCCAAAGGAGAACTATGGTATACATTTAATGTTATATGAATCTGAATTTAAGTGTTTAAGTCAAAACTCAAAGCATTAATGTTAGAGCATTTTATATTTTGCAGTATCTGTTCCCGTTTCTCTGCATTCGCATGCTTCATCTGTACCACTATTCAATGGGCTCAATTTCTTTGACTGGTGTGAACAAGTGCAGTTCAACTTACGTGTTTTGGACTCAGACTTGGCACTTCAAGTTGAGAAACCTTCCGATCTCACTGATGAGAGCAACGTTGATGAAAGATCTTTCCATAAGGCTTGGGAAAGATCAAACATATTAAGCCTAATGTTTATGCGGATGACCTCAGCAAAGAATATTAAGTCCACTATCCCTAAAACTGAGATTGCTAAGGAATATATGAAATTTGTGAAAGAACGTTCGCAAACAGCTGACAAATCACTCGCTGGCACACTGATGGGCACCCTAACCACCATGAAATTTGATGGTTCACGTACCATGCATGAGCATGTTACTGAAATGAGTAACACTGCAGGAGGACTTAAAACTCTTGGGATGACTGTGGATGAAAACTTTCTAGTACAATTTATCATCAACTCCTTGCCTCCTGAGTATGGTCCATTCCATATGAACTATAATACCTTAAAAAGGACAAATGGAATGTGAATGTATTGCACAATATGCTGGTGCAAGAGGAGACAGGGCTTAAGAATCAAGGAATTCATTTTGTTCATCTCGTAAATAATAAAGGAGCTGGAAAGAAATATAAGAAAATATCTGGAAAGAGCATTAAGCAAGGGCCGCTCAATATAGATGAGTCTTTTGCCCAAATCAATAAGGAACGAAAGAAAGATACGTGTCATTTTTGTCGTAAACCTGGGTACCATACAAAAACTGTCTAAAACGTAAGGCATGGTTTGAAAGTAAAGGTAAGATTATTTCTTATATATGTTTCGAATTTAATTTGGCAGAAGTTCCTTACAATACTTAGTAGATTGATTCTGGATGTACCACTCACATTACCAATACGATGTAGGGATTCCTTTCGATCTGGACCATAAATCAAAATGAAAAGTTTGTTCTCATGGGCAATCGAGTTAAAGCTTCTGTTGAAGCTATAGGAACCTTCCGTTTGATTTTAGATAATGACATCATTTATATTTATTTCAAACTCTTTATGTACCTTATATTTCCCGCAATTTAGTTTCCTTATCAAAACTTAATTCTTCTGGACATTTCTTTAATGGTGGAAATAGATGTTTGAGTTTGTTTAAAGAAAATCATCTTATTGATTCTACTACTCTTTGTAATAGCTTATATAAATTAAAGCTTGATAACCTCTTTGTCGAGACACTTTTAACATTGCATCATAATGTTGGTACTAAACGTGGTTTATTGAATGAACAATATGCTAAGTTGTGGCATAAACGTTTGGGTCACATATCCAAGGAAAGTATAGAACAATTAATAAAGAATGAAATCCTTCCTGACTTGGATTTTAGTGATCTCGAAACCTATGTGGATTATATTAAGGGCAAACAAACCAAACACGCAAACAAACAAACCAGGCAAAATAATAATTTCATTTAATTTTGGGTTTGTTCGTTTTTGGCGAATTGCTAGTCTAATTTGATTGGAAATGGGCCAATGATCACAACTCAGGGCATTTGGGCCTGATGCACGTCAAATTTTGGGCAAATTCCATCGTTTAGGCCCTCAATTAAGCGTTTTTGCCGTTTGTGGTAATTTTTGTTTTGGCAATATCTTAGTAAAAAAAATTCGGATTCGATTTCCGTTTGTTGGGGGATGATCCTGCTGATTAGGAGAATCAAGATCCGTCATTATCTCAATTTTTTCCATTTTTGGAAAAAAAATAATATTTTTTATTATTAGGTAATTTCTTTCCGAATTTTATTAGGGTTTCGCTATTTAAACGTTGTAAGCCCTTTGAGGCAGCTCAATTTTGAATGAAATAAAGTTTTTCCTTGAATTTCTCATGATTGAAATTCATTTTGTGAGATTTTTGTCTTTCCTATAATCTTCCCCTGCATCAGTTGGTATCAGAGCCGAAGTCGTTCCTTCACCATGCCGTCAAGGAGACGTCAAGAAGCCTGTGAAGCCTTAGTAGAGAAGATACATAGACGTGATAAGATTGGACAGCTGCGTCAACAAGTGGAGTTGCTAACACAGCAAGTTGCTACACTTATGCCGCAGCAACATACGTCTAGAGGTCGTGGTCGTCGTGGGCAGGTTCCGATTGAGGAAGTCCAACACCGTAATCATAATATTCAGGATGTCACGATTGAAGACATTGAAGAAACAATAGAGGAGGAAGAGTTTGATTATGACGGTTTGCCTGTATTTGACAATGAAAACATTAAAGAAGCAACAGAGGAGGAAGAGTTTGATTATGAAGGTCCGCCTTTATTTGACAATGAAGACATTGAAGAAACAACAGAGGAGGAAGAGTTTGATTATGAATGTCCGCATGTATTTGACAATGAAGACAATGAAGAAGCAACAAAGGAGGAAGAGTTTGATTATTACAGTCCGCTTGTATTTGACAGTGAAAGTGTAGAAGAGGCAGCAGAGAATGAGGAGTTTGGGGTTCGTGATGTGGGTTAGGCATTGGTGGTGAGACGGAGTTTTCTGACTTCCCTGAAAAATAACATTGACTGGTTGCGTACTAATCTCTTTCAGTCGACGTGTACTATTGGGGAAAAGAAAAGTGTGCTGCTTCCAGATAAGGGCTCGGTAAAAACAGTTGGGGATGACGCCAATTTACTGACCAGAGTAAAGTTCGAGACAAATATGGAAAGATATGGGATAGTGTATGTGCTGGTGGAAAAGTCAGTTGATAGTGAGTAGGAGGTCACTCGCAGGATTCAGTCATTGTTAGAGAAATTTCATGAGGACTTCCCAGAAGAGCTTCCAGATGGATTGCCGCCATTTCGTAGTGATAATTTTGATGACGAGGAGGTTTCTACCCCGTCAAATTCGAGGGCGAAATTTTCTCAACCCGTGGAGAATGATGAAGGCAAAATAATAATTTCATTTAATTTTGGGTTTGTTCGTTTTTGGTGAATTGCTAGTCTAATTTGATAAGAAACGGGCCAATGATCACAACTCAGGGCCTTTGGCCCTGATGCACGTCAAATTTTGGGCAAATTCCATCGTTTAGGCCCTCAATTAAGCGTTTTTGCCGTTTGTGGTAATTTTTGTTTTGACAATATTTTAGTCAAATAAACTCGAATTTGATTTCCATTTATTGGGGGATGATCCTGATGATTAGGAGAATCAAGATCCGTCATTATTTCAATTTTTTCCTTTTTTTTTTTAAAAATATTTTTTATTATTAGGTAATTTCTTTCCGAATTTTCTTAGGGTTTCGCTATTTAAACGTTGTAAACCCTTTGAGGCAGCTCAGTTTTGAATGAAATAAAGTTTTTCCTTGAATTTCTCATGATTTAAATTCTTTTTGTGAGATTTTTATCTTTCCTATAATATTCCTCTGCATCAAGGTTTTTCAATTGAAGGAAAGGAACACATGGTGTGTAAATTAAAGAAATCAATATACTGACTTAAACAAGCTTCTCGTCATAGGTATCTTCAGTTCAACGATACCATTACTTCCTTTGGATTTAAAGAAAACATCGTTGATCGATGTATATATCTAAAGATCAGTGGGAGTAAATTTATATTTTTGATTCTGTATGTTGATGACACCTTACTAGCTACTAATGATCTCAGTCTATGACATGAGACTAAGAAATTTCTTTCTAAAAATTTTGAAATGAAAGATATGGGAGAGACAACTTATGTGATTGGAATTGAAATATTCCGAGATAGGTCACAAGGATTGTTAAGGTTGTCTCAGAAAACATATATCAATAAAGTTCTAGAGAGATTTAAGATGGAAAATTGCTCAGCGAGTGTCGTTCCAATTCAAAAAGGAGACAAATTTAGTCACATGAAATGTCCTAAGAACGATTGGAACGTAAACAAATGATAGCTATTCCTTATGCATCTCTTATGGGAAGTTTAATGTATGCTCAGACTTGCACCAGACCAGACATCAGTTTTGCTGTCGGAATGTTGGGCAGGTATCAAAGTAACCTAGGACTTGATCATTGGAAAGCTGCAAAGAAAGTGTTGAGATACTTGCAACGAACGAAATACCACATGCTCACTTATAGGAGATCTGATAACTTTGAAGTCATTAGATATTCAAATTCAGACTTTGCTAGATGTGTGGATACTAGAAAGTCCACATTTGGCTATTTGTTCCTCTTAGCTGGAGGGGCTATATCATGGAAAAGTGCGAAGCAGTCAGTCATTGCTGCATCCACTATGGAAGCTGAGTTTGTGGCATGCTTTGAGGCTACAGTTCAAGGAAATTGGCTGCGAAACTTTATTTCAGGGCTTGGAATTGTCGACAGTATTGCTAAGCCGCTGAAACTTTATTGTGACAATTCTGCAGTAGTCTTCTTTTCAAAGAACGACAAGTACTGTAAATGTGCTAAACACATGGAATTGAAATACTTTGTCGTTAAAGTAGAAGTTCAAAAACAAAATGTATCAATCGAGCATATTAGCACCAATCTTATGATTGCAGATCTACTAACGAAAGGATTGCCACCAAAGACATTTAATGGATATGTCAAAAGAATGGGCATTATTGGAAATGATCATTGACGTTATGGAATTTAAGTAATTGACACTTTGAGCTCGTTTATGTATTGTTTTTGACAAAATATTATTTATGTCATAATAGTTGGTATATATACATGAACGGATTATATGAATGCTGACAGGGACAGTCTTTTCAAAGACATTATTGAAATACAGTTATCGAACTTCTCATTACGTGTCATGTTAGGTAGGGACTAATATTATAGTACATGGAAGGAATTATGTTGAAATGATGATGTAAAACCGCCATGACTCTTATTTAGTCTTTACTTAAGGATGATATATTAAGTGACCAATGTACGGGGAATTTTAATTTTTCATATGCGAATTATGTTATAGACCACATAACGATGTAATATTACATGGACCAAGTGGGAGAATGTAAAACCAATTAATGTGGTCCAAATAATATTATTAATAAATTAATTAAAGTTGTTTATTATTGTTAAAATTCTATTGGTCAATTGAGAAGTAACAGTTTTTATACCTATCCACTTTGATGGAAAGTAAATAGTTTTTTCATGACCCTTGGACTGCATGACTCTTGGACTGCTTCTCTCTGCCTATAAATGTGAATGAAGCCCGTCAATTATATTATTCAAGAACACTAAGGAAAAGAGATATAACAGTTTCTAGATTTTATTAGTTCCTATTTTGCAGGTTTAAATATTTCAACTATTACTATGGATCAAGGTATGTTTCTTGATCAATTAATCTATATGTGAAAATCATAAATCCTAAAGATCTTGGTATTAAAGTTATATAATTGCTTACACTCAGTTTAATTTGGGCAGCATCATAGGACCATCTAGAATGGGTTACATCATTAGGCCCAAAATGTCAAGCACAATGTTTAACAGAAGGTACCTGCCACATGAATCTTAAATGTTCGTTGTTGATTGGTGTAGTAGAGTTGAAACTCTTTTATATATATAATTATGACAAATACTCTTTCCGACTGTTGACAAAACTTGTTTTACATAGAAGCATATTGTTAGATGTTGGCACGTTGCTCTTGATTACTCTCTTGACTTGGAATGAAAAGGGCGTTCACATGCATCATAAATGTGTCCTCTCGATTCTTGTCGTTCTAAGTTGTGAATGTATATAAAATAAAATTTTAAATGACTAGAGAGGTTTAGGAGACCTGATCGTAAACCTGGTCAAAAGGGTGTACACGATTTGTCGATGGGTCGGGTTCCTTGCATAGTGTTGAATTTGATGGGTTGAGTCCAAATAACTTATAGTCATTGAACTTTAAATTTCACCAAGTTCGTTGAAATACTTATTAAGCGGTATGATATACTACTGCTTCCAAAGGTATGGATCCTTGGATGGATTTTGGTTTTTTGGAAAAAGATGAGCCCACTAAATGGGTGGGAGGTTTTGAATATGTCCTTGAGAATCCAAAAATTAAAATGTTGGCCGACCACGATGCTGCCCACCATGGACAAGACTAGGATGAACCTAGACCATACTTATCTCGTGTTGGTGCCCGAACTCGAGGTAGGTCGACAGATTTTGACACCCTTATAACTTTAGTTTCACTTTAAAATGGTTCGAGATGCTAATCGGGTCCATAATTTATATTTCCCGAGCTCGCACGTAGAAAGAACATCTATTTTACACATGATTACACTTCATAAAATGTGACCATATATAAACCAATTATTGTCTTATCATTTTTCCTTCCCTCGACACATAAACCTTTTTCAATAGGTATATTTTGACCTTTAATTTTTCATTCATCTTAACATCGTTTTGACAAGTAAATATATATTTTCGATTTCTGGACTACTTTGATATTTCAAAATGAAAGAATGATACCCCACTCAAAATTATGTCAAAATAGCACCGTTTTCCAACATTTATTACATAACAATAGTACCGTTCCAAACCATCCGTCATAGTGCAACATATAATGCAAAAAGAAAGCAACAAAACAAGAACATAGCAGTATGAACGATCAACATCACTTGAACATTTTTAAGCATATTTTTCGGCTACCTCAACCAAACATTTGCACAGTTCATCTGGCTGGGAAAACATTGGCATATGGTCTGCACCTTTGATCTCCTTCACCTCCTTAACCGGATTGTTTTCGATCATCCACCGTTGAAATTCCGCCGGTATCGTTCTGTCTTCCAACGCTACTATATAAACCCGAGGCACGGATCCAAATTTTTCATCAGTGAATTTATCTGCCTGAAGTAAATCTTCTATGAACAATGACCCTGGCCTCACCAAAAGTTCCCCTAGTGCATGATCCTGTAAAATAATTTTACACGTAAAATTATATAATAATAGTCGATGGTCAATCACGGTTGTGATTGTATCCGTTTTGCAATTAGTAATTTTTAAATATAGCCAATCTCGGAGAAAATGTACCTCGACCGGAGATAGGTGGTAAAGGGAATTTGATATAAATTTAGGACCCACGGTTAATGCTGTTATGGGTGGATCACCGTAGGCTGAAAATTGGGTGTCTAGCCATGCGTCCAGTGGAGTCTTGCCAGAATACTTTTCAAAAAATTAAAATTGTCAATTAGTATATCCACATAATAGTAAAAAACAATACGCTTTTTTTTTTTTTTTTTGGTGTTCTTGAAAATTACCTGCTCTAATACATAGGAAGGGCTGTTTTTGGAGTCTGGCATAATTGCATTCAAAAACACAGCAACGGCAATCTTCTCCGGGTACTTCTCCATGCCCACGGCGGCGCTCATTCCGCCACCACTATGTCCGATAAGTATCACCTTCTCATCCACAGGAACTGAGGCCAAAAAGTCCAACAGCGGCGTTGTGTACTCGGACAAAGAACGAACCTCCTCCAGTTTCTTTTCATTGACACCAGCGGCAGCCAAGTTAAGCGCCGTCAACCGGTGGCCAGCCGCCTCGATACGCGGTTTCAGCTTGTAGTAAACCCAAGCTCCATGGCCAACACCATGCACTGCAACAAAATGTGCTTTTGGCATTATCCCTCCCAATAAATTATAATCAACTTTTAATTTTTCTTTCTTTTACTGAATCACTTGTAAATTTTCATTTTGTGCTGAGGTAATTTTATAGTGCTCGTGACCTATGAATAGTTGCAAAATCCAAACTTTTTGTGGATTATATTCCTAGAGGAGTTTTTTAATGGAGCGCGAGGGGCACGAGTTGTCTTGTAGAATAATTTCAGAATATTTGTACTCCATTAGTTTTTCTAAACAGAAGGTCCCCAAACCTTTCAAAAAAGTGCTACAGGACCCAAATCTTTCAGTTTTGCTCCGAACACCCAAACTCTTAAAAGAAAGATTAAAAAACTGAAAGATTTGGGTCCCATAGACAGTTTTAGTTCAAAAAATGACAGTTGACTAAAAAATTAGGGATGAACTTTTATTTGATCAATTTAAAGAAGGGCAAGATGGTCTTTTCAATATATCCTATTTAAGGGATAATTGTGGCCACGAGGCCCACGACCTTAAACCTTTTGATTTTTTTATTTTTTATTTTGCAGGTTTTATCATAAGCTTTGATTTGTTGCACTCATGGCCCCAAATCTTTCCAGTGTGTGCAATTGGATGACAAATAGATGAAATCCGTCCAGATCATTGTTAATTGACCAAAAAATGATTTTGAGCATATTATTGACTAATTTAATAATGGTAAAATGGTAATTTTATATATTTTCATATAACAATTATAGTAATTAAATAAAAAATGAAAAAAAAAAGGGAAAAAACGTAAAACCTTTTCTCTGGGTTGGACAAAACACTCTAAGTGTTGAACAGTTCAGTCCAATTCTTCTTAGTTTAAATACCCGAATGGGTACTAGAATTAGGAATCGACGAATTTGGTTCGATTCATTATTCTAGACCGAGAACCGAATAAATGAATCTCCTAATTTTGTTATTTTTTTTATATTGAATAAGCCAAATTATTTTAATGTCGATTCTCAATTCTAGACTAATAATTGAATAATCGAATCTCATTATTTTTTCAATTTTTTTATATTGAATAAGCCAAATTATTTTAATTTTTTCTAAATAAATTTATCAGTTAACTAATTAATTGATTAACTTAAGTGCCCAAGGCTCCAACTCCTACGTACCAAACTCAACTTGAGCCAACATATTATTTTTCCTACAAATTTTGTAAAAGTTAAGGTTGAGCATATCATTGGTTGGATTTATGTAATTTTGTGTAAATGTTAAAAAAATTTAATTATGGTATAGAACCAAATGAAATCTAATTTGAACATGACAGTTCCACTCTCTAAAAATCCAACAATTCTAGTTCGGTTCGATTCGATTCCCGTAAAAATTGAACTGATCGAACCATGTCCAAGCCTACCTTTTCCCCAGCACCCCACCCCCACTCCCACTCCACCCCCAAAACCAAACTAGGAAAACCCACCACCACCATTGGCTGAACGACCACCCTCGCCCACCCAAGAACTGAATTTCAAGTTTCTCCAACTACCTCAACAATACCCAACATATTTTTTTTCCTACAAATTTTGTATGAGTTAAGGTTGAACATATCATTGGTTGGATTTATGTAATTTTGTGTAAATGTTAAAAAAATTTAATTATGGTATAGAACCAAATGAAATCGAATTTGAACATGACAGTTCCACTCTCTAAAAATCCAACAATTCTAGTTCGGTTCGATTCGATTCCCTTAAAAATTGAACTGATCCAACCATGTCCAAGCCTACCTTTTCCCCAGCACCCCACCCACACTCCCACTCCACCCCCAAAACCAAACTAGGAAAACCCACCACCACCGTTGGCTGAACGACCACCCTCGCCCACCCAACAACTGAATTTCAAGTTTCTCCAACTACCTCAACAATACCCAAATAATTGTCGCGGAGCCTCACAAATCCTCCTCCACTTTCTCAACCCTCTTTTAACAAATTTTCCCCGAAAGCAAAACCCACAAATCCTCATCCATTGATGCTACCTTATCACGACTCCGACCACCATTCCACTTACCAAAACCACATACAGCTACACCAAAATCTTGCTCCTGAGGCACTCTACGACCCCCTTCTATGTTCCATAGATAACCATCAAAATCACGGTTGAGGATGCAAAGCAAAGAAACGAAAGAAATGCATGGAAATTATACTCACCTCTAATGCTTCCATTACTGTTATCTTACTTTCGTCCAGTTTCATACAGTTCTTGAAATGATACTTTGGTTTTCCTAACGTACAAAAGGTGATTGTGGGTAAGGAAATTTTGGGAATATGGGAAATAAGTTTTCAAATTCGAGATTAAATATGCGAAATTGAGGGATTTTAAGGAATGAATTCGTTAGATTGTGAGTTTTCAGTCCGGCGACGGTTGGCGATTTGGCGTGGTGTCGATGGTGGCGGCGATTGAAGTGTAACTTTGGGTGGGTAGGCAGCGATGGTCGTCTGTCCCATGGTTGGGTGAGTTTTCCTCGTTTGATTTTTGGGGTGGGGGTCATGGGGAAGAAGGTTTCAATGTTTTGTCCTTTTCTCTAGACGTACACACTTGAAAAGTTTTGGACCATGGGTGTGCAACAAATGAAATATTAGAGTAAAACATGCAAAGACTTGAAAAGTTTAGGATCATGACTGCAATTATTTCTATTTAAAATAATAAAAAGGCTGCCAAGAAAGGAAATTAAAAATAGAAAATAAATAACTTTAAAAAAATGGTCTTTCCTCGTGCAATCCCCACCCATCATCGTCCCTCAACCTAACTTGTCATAAGCATCCCCATCCCCATCCCCATCCCCATTCGACTACCACCAACCAATGAAACTAGATATTCTAACTTATTTTGTCGAGAAAGCAAATATGAGGTCTGGTTTGGCAATGAATAGAAAGACAAAAACTTGATTTGCAAAATCAAAGTTTGTTGCAAAAACACCAAAGATGCAGTGAACCAAACTTTTAGATCTTGTTTCACAAAAAAAGAAATCTTTGTTTCATCATTAAACCTAATTTGGTGGTGGGGAGATAAAGTGGTCTATGGTGGGGATGAGTAATGCAGTGGAGTGGTAGTGGCCACCTGGAGGTGGGAGGGGTTGAGACCGTTGACTAGGGAACTAATTTCATTTTTGAAAATTTTATTTTTCTATTTTTAATTATTTTCCTACTATGTTTTCTATTTTATTAATTTAATTAAGATAATTTGAAAGACCATTTTACCCTTCTTTAAATTGGTTAAATGGGTGTTCATTCTTAACTTTTGGTCACTAACAGACTTTTCGATAATCTAGCACTATATATTAATGAGAGATTTTCATAAATGTCACTAAATTTGAAAATTCAAAAAAAAAATTCATGTGCACTAAATTTGTTTAAAAATGTCACTTTTTTGTTGTCAAATGTCCAAACTACCCTTGATGTCACATTTGTAAAAACAATTAATACTTGATTGGAATGCCATTAATAGTTTGATGTGATAATTACATTTTGATTATTTTATTCATTTTATATATGTATATTTAGGGGAAAAAACGTATTTTCTTCCAAAAAATAAATAAAAGAAATTCAAAACCTAATTCCCAAACCTAAGTCCTACATCCTCCTTCATTAACACATAATTTCTTCCAAGAACTTCATTTTCTTCATTCATTCTTCAAGAACACATGAGTATTTAATTGATCATCCATTTGAAGAGGTTAATTATTACAAATTGTTTGTAATTTCATCTCTTAGCTCATTATTTTGTAAATGTTAAATACAACATGGTGATAATAAACTATTACTCATTGATTTCTTTGATTTTTGAAATTTGTTTTGATGGTAAAGATATTTGGAATCGTTTATTAAATGTGATCAATTACATATTTAATGAAACATTGACTTATTTTTTAAAAATACATTGTTATGTTGAATGAGAATTGATTATCACCATTAATATTTTGTAATAATTTCCTCCTAAAAATTTCTGAAATAACTGTTTTGAAACCAACCCGACAGTTCGTACTGAAATGATCGAATATAGTGTTTTAAACCGTTGGACCCCGACAGTTTACAAACTGTCGGGATACACAATTCAACTGTCGATTTCGACACTGAGAACTGTTGAAAACTTTGATTAGCTGTTTTCCACAATTGATGGTATTCAATGTCGATATATTGATTGTGCAGGCTTCTTACAATTACAATCTCAACATTTCAAGTATAAGTAATGATTTAAGATTCATCGTCTCTTACGGGGAAATTTTGCAAATGTGGACGATGAATGGAAGTGGAGAGGGGACAAAACCACTTCCATTTTTAATGCCGACAAGTATTACGGTAGCCGGGCTTATTTTATAGTTGAAGAAAAAAACTTGGTATTCTTGATCCCTGCACCGATAAGCGATCCAGATACGAGTCTACTCGTTGTGATAGAGTTGGTCATAACTAGACCAAATGTTCGAACCCCAATGTAACACAACTCACGTAAACCGACTTCATGTCCGGATGTGGTTGAAGTTGTAATACAAGATGTTCCCCCTTGCTTTGTACATTTTGAACTTATATTATCATTTTCTTTTCATTATTACTCGTTATGTTCGCATAACAATTACGTATCCTCATGTCAAAGTATTGCACTACATGCAACACTTCAACTGTCGATCACGGTCGATTATTTGTGTCATTTTCCAAATAGCATGGTGTTTCCCAACACATTCTCGGCTTCCATTTAACATTTGAACTGAAATTATGATTATCATTCCACTATCGTTTGCGAAGAGTAGAAGAGATGTTTTAGATACCAGCATAATACGTATACATAGATAAGACATCGTATAACATCCCGACAGTTCATGTGTCGTTCCCGACAGATTGTCTCTGCCGTTCTCGACACTTGGCACATACTAGAAATTGTAAGTACACATACGATGCATAAGGGACATGCTTTTACCTCCCGTTCGGTAAAGACTGTTATTAAATATATCCTTGACAAAAAAACGTAAAAATGCAAAATATTGATCCACATACAAAACATTTCATATCATCCTAACATTTCATATGTCATTCTCGACAAATTGTCTCTGTCGTTCTCGACAGTTGGCACAGACTGCAAACTACAAGTACACATAAGATGCATAAGGGACATACTTTTGCCTCCCATTCGGTAAAAATCGTTACCAACTACATCCCCGACAATGGCTAACTAAAAATTAAAAAGGAAAATACGGTTCCGCATACAAAACATTGCATAACGTCCCGGCATTTCATCTTCCGTTCTAGACATATTGTCTATGTCATTCTTGACAATTAGCACATACTGCAGATTTGTGACACATACGAAGAAAAGAGACATGCTGGTGCCTCCTGTTTGGTAAAGATCTCTACCATCTGCCAAATTCATCCATAACAAAAAAAACAATTATTCCAAGAGCTGCAATATTCATTAATAAATTAAAAATAAGTTACAACATTATTAAAGTCACATAATCTCAATCACAACCTAAATTAAAATTAACCCAAACTACAAGGACTAAAAATTAAATTATAAATAGAAACAACAATTAGCATTGAAGCCCTGAATTACTTGTTTTGTTGCAATCAAGCCCCTACCGGAACAGCCACGACTTGCTTCACTTTCGGTGGTTTTCCCCGGCCTCTTGGTACTTTACTTGTTACTCAAATGGAGGTAGAAGAAGACGAAAAGAAGCTGTCCAGTGGAGCATCTGAGCATGATTTTGGAGGGAGTGGATCATTAGTCTGGTGTTCTTCACTCGCCATATCTACAAAACTAAAAACCTCAAAATAAAAAATTTCGAATTGTATGGAGAAATAGAGAATTTTGAGATGGAAAATATTTTTAGGTGAGGGAACCATGGAGCTGGTGAAAATTTGTTGGGCAGTGGAGTGAGTTTAGGGTTTTAAGTTTTTTGTTTTTGTTCTTTTAAATCTCCAAAAAATTATGACAACTTACACATTTTTTGTTCAAATGTCTAGTTTAGTCAAATCTTATTTATTGAAGGCATGTTAGGTATTTGATTTATCTACAAGGGTAAAAATGTTCAAAATTGACAATCTTGCAACTACTCTAAAAATGTGACATTTTGGTAATTACATGGTAGCAAAATGACATCCAGTGTAATTTCCTCTATATATATTAATTTAGAGTTTTGTACTTTGTGTGCAAAAATGAAAGGTTTTGGAAATCCAAGATACCTTTTTGAAAGGTTTGGAACATCTTAAAACAATTTACCCTTAAAAGTGTGAACGAATCTGAATCATGTTAATAAATTGAAAAAAAAAATGCCAACAATCAACTTGGAATTACTTACTAGGGCAAGAAGCCAACTAAATTTTTTTCTTCACATTTTTCTTCAATAGAATTTACAGTTTCATTAAGTTCCGATAATTTTGCTAAAAAATCAAAATTTTAGGAGATTATAGTAAAAGTTAATAAAATGTGTAGTGGAAAATCAATGAAAGTTATGGATCTCATAAAATCTGTAGTCAAAATTAATTATTGACTTTGACTCAAACTTTTATAAATATTTTTAGCTAAACAAAACATGGGTTAAATGAGTAAATTAATATTCAATAAATAAATAACATGTTCGTTTGGCGTGATATAATTATTTAATTAATAGTTTGGTCTATAGCATTTTTATCCACATAAATTACTACTAATGTTATTCATAGTGAAGATTACGTGACATTTATATGTTGCTTTGGTATTTGATACATTAATATGATAGTTTTTTATTGACTCGTACATTTAATAACCAAGCGACACATATATATTACGTAGGGTGACTCCGATAGTCTTCACTATGAATAACATTATTTTTATTTCGTTTCTTGTTAAATTTTTTGTGGTCAGAAAATTAAAGGTGAAATCGTTTTGACAAAATCCGACTTTCTCAACTATAATAAACGGTTTTGGCAAAATTGATCAGTCCGATAAAAGTGACTCGAGAATGGCCCGTAATCCAAGTAAGCCGATTTACGGGTCAGTAGATTTAAAACGGGAGAATTAGGCTACTCTAAAAAAACCAATTAGATTAATGCACTTAACATAAATTTAAACTTCTAATCACAGTAATTTATACTTCCCAAAACCCAACCCATTCAATTACATACACACAGACACAAAGACCCGACTTCTCTCACGATTTTTTCAAAATTTTCATCGACACCATCCCTTTTTCTCCAAATTTCGGTGGACTTTGAAGATTAATTATATCCCAACATCATTCATCCACGAATTCAAACTTACATCCATAAAAATTTCAAGAAATCAAAGGTAAATTGGTTCAACTTTATGGGTTTCGAAATTTTTCTTCTCTGTCTTAAATTATTGCTCATGGTTGAAACTTTTTGAGTTTTGTTGAGAGTACGAGCGTAGTTGATGTTGGTTTTGTAGATTGGTTGTGGAATATTTGGATTTAGCATAGAATCATGAGAAAATTTTACTACTTTCAATTAATGTGCATATCAAATGTTCGATTAATTGCTCCAAATGCATTTTTGTGTGAATTATACTATGATTTTTGTATGATACTTCACAACTTGTTTTCCGTTTTCCATTTGGTGTGTTTGGTAGAGTACTTAAACAAGGAGGAAGGTTTCTTTGCCTTGAACTGAGCAATGTGGAAGTTCCAGTGTTCGAAGTATTGTCAACTACTGCTCTTTTTGATGAACCAAATAAATGCTGTTGCATATCTTCTTTCTGTGGGAATTGAATTTGGGCTTCATTGTATCAACATAGTTACGTGAAGCAATAGTTTGGAGTCCTATAAACAGACTAAATTAATAATGTGTAGGTTGTTTGTTAGTTGAAAATAACTGGTTGCTTAAACTGTACTTTTTTCTTTAATAATTCCTTGATAACTCTAGCAAGAAGCTCCTTAAATACTACATATTTAAATACATATTTTAGTTAGGCATGATAGCAATGAGAATTTAAATTCAACTCAATATGTGAATCAAAGCCTTGGTGGACAAGACTGCAGTATTTGGTGGCAGCATTATCTCACACTAATACTTTGCGGTCTTAATCAAGCATAAAATCTAA
Organism: Fraxinus americana; assembly: GCA_035079005.1. Lineage (NCBI taxonomy): Eukaryota > Viridiplantae > Streptophyta > Magnoliopsida > Lamiales > Oleaceae > Fraxinus > Fraxinus americana. Next base: position 217,377 of record JAVHZT010000064.1, on the reverse strand, counting down.
TGTATCTATGGACATCTTTTTGTGATAAAATCTAATATTTGTTTTCCATTTAACGCCCCATGTTCTTTATTGCTAACTAGCTATTGCTTTTTTTTAAGTTCCATCACTTTTTTTGAGTTTCAGTCACTTTTTATAGTGATTGTCACTATTTTCTATTACTTTTTTGATTTTTTGGTCACTCTTTTAACTAACAAAATCACTTTTTTATAATAGTAAGATTTTGTCACACAGTCATTTAATTTTATGCATTGCCATTTATGGATGTCAAAGTCACTCGACAATTTTATAAAAGTGAAATTGTGTCACTTTTTAAATTTTGTCACTTTTTTTAATTTTTTGTCACTTTTTAAGAAGATAAAAAAATGAAATAATATATTATATTTCCTAACATAATCAGCATGTGGATTGGCCTGAACGTGCTGATTATTTTAAGAACGTGATTACTAGAACTGAACAAATGAATGGTGCTATTTTGGTATTTGTCACTTTTTTAAGTTTGCGTCACTTTTTTGAATTTGTATCACTTTTTGAGAGTGTGTGTCACGTTTTTTTTAATTTTGTCACTTTTTTTGAGTTTGTGTCACTTTTTTTTTTAAAAAGTAAAAAAGTAACAATTTTATAAAAAAAGTGACATTGTGTCACTTTTTCATTTTACATAGTATTTTTTACCTCATAAAAACTTTCATGTGATTTTTCAAAATATCCCTAATTTTAAGGGTAGTTTTGTAAGTATCCCATTTAAATTTTGGTTCGGGTTGGTTAAAATGAACAGTCAAGTCCATTAATATTAATTTTTTTAAGAAAAAAATATAATAGATTTTTGAAGTGAAAATTACACTATGGAAGATTTTTAAAGATTATAGTTCAAAATTCAGGTATAAAGTTTGTTTATTCATATATCAGATGATAATTCAACAAATAATAATAATAATAATAATAATAATAATAATAATAAGAAAGAGGGTGTTTAATGGATATTATTTGGGTAGGGGATATGGCAAAGAATTTTGCCTCGGGACGGGGACGGGGTAACGGGTACCCTTTTCCACCCCGTTTAATTTTTTTTTTTAATCATTATTTAAAATGAAAAATTTCATGAAATTTCATTAAATCTAATAGAAAATAACAACTAAAATTATCTTTAAAAAATATGACAAACAATAAAAGTCTTAGTTTGCCAAATATATTTGCATAATTTAACTTTTAAAAATAAGTAAATATTAACAAATATATTATTGTCTCATTTTAATAAATGAGGGCAATAAAATGAATTATAAAAAACTTTAAAAAATAAATAAATAGGGTAGTAAACGCAGATCAACACTAATACGAGTGTTCAAACATAGATTGTGAAGTGCAATTTCAAATTCAAAAATTGTTGGTTGATCATTATGCACACATTATAGAAAAAAATAACAAACAGCATTTAAACCCTCGTCGGACAATGTACTTGATTACAAAATCAACAAAAAGATAAAGCTCGGGGGAGGAGGTTGAAACCTAGTCTAGATCATCGTTGGTCAGGGGCCTGCTAACTTCATCTTCATCAACACCAGCCTCGTCCTCAATCACCACACCCTCAGAAGATGAAGGCTCAAGGCTTTCGATAGTCCGAGGAGCAGGCATCAGGTCATCATGGTTGACGTCGAGCAGTTTGGAGTGAATGAATGTTCGGGATTGTTTGAAAGCATAGTTGTATGACCCCAGGGCAATTCATCCTTCATTACCCTGAACTCCTCGAACTTCTTGAAGTCCTCCACCGCCTTAGCTCGAGCCCCTTCAAGCTTAACCTCAAACTCTTTTGCTTTACGCTTGAGCTCGAGCTTGGCCTCGTCAGCTTCGTCCTTGGCCACTCCTACTTCATCTCGAGCCTACCACAAACTAGCATTGAGCTTAGAATTTTCCTTTGATCATTGAGAAGCCTCTACCATGAGATAAGTTATATATTGGCCTAGACAGTTAATCTTTTTCTTGAGCGAGACCACTTTCTCAACCTTGCTTTCCCCCTTCTCGAGTAACAATCAAAGCTCTCTAGATGGTCACATGTTTTCCTACTTTCGACTATGAATGTAGCTTTTACTAGACTACTTGCTCAAATCATTAAATTACGAGTGCAATTCTTCGATTATTCAATCAAAACTATTCGTCTTAACAATGCTAGTAAAAAAATAACAATGTCTGTGTTTTCATAAAGGGAACAAATATTGTATTTGTAATTGTGGCAACTTATGCTGATGATTTAAATATAACTGGAATTTCTGAAGAGTTCCACAAAGCTGCAAATTATTTGAAAAATAAATTTGAGATGAAAAATTTGGGAAAAATCAAATTCTGTTTCAAGTTACAAATTGAACATTTCCCAGAAGAGTTATTTGTTCATCAATCTACATATATAGAAAAAGCCTTAAAACATTTTTATATGGATGATATACATCCATTGGCATCACCTATGGCTGTTCAATAAGTCAAATGTGAAAAAAATTTCATTTTTATCCACTTGAAGATGGAGAAAACGTTCTTGGTCCTAAAGTACCATATTTTAGTGCAATTGGAGTATTAACTTATCTTGCAAACTGTACTCAACCTGACATGCCTTCTTTTTTTTTTTTTGTAAATCTCCTTACAAGATATAGCTCTATACTAAAACAAAGACATTGGAATGGTATTAAACATATTTTTCGTTACCTAAAGTGTACTATTGATTTGAGATTATTTTATTTTTAAAAGTCGGGATCTGCTTTAGTGGGATATGCAGATGCATGTTATTTCTCCGACCCTCATAAAGCTAAATCACAAACAGTATACATGTTTACATGTGAAAAAATAACTATATCATGTACATCGGTGAAGCAATCCTTGACAGCAACATCCTCAAATTATTCTGAAATTATTGTAATACACGAAGCAGACCAAGAATGTTTATGGTTGATGAACATGACCCATCATATCCAAGCATCATGCGGATTAATTCAACAAAAGATAGTCCAACAATTTTGTATGAAGACAATGCTGCTTGTATTGCATAACTCAAAGGAGGTAATATCAAATGTGACATGAAGCATATTTTTTCAAAATTCTTTCATACACATGAGTTCCAGAAGAATGGTGATATCGATGTTCAACAAATTCGTTCAAGTGACAATGTGGTTGATTTATTTACAAAAGTACTGCCAACATCTATATTCAAGAAATTGGTTCATAAGATTAGAATCGTTGATTCAAAGATTTTTAGTGATCAACATCAAAGGGAGTAACTGTACTCTTTTTCCTTCGTTTATCTTTTATCCCACTGGATTTTCTAGCAAGGTTTTAATGAGACAGCATTTATATTTAATACCCAAAATAATTGAATTATTTTTCTTCGTTTGATTTTTTTGTCCCATTGAGTTTTTATTGAACAAGGTTTTAACGAGACATAAACGTTGTAATGCGTCATTCAATGGGGAGTGTTGTAAATTGTAAGTTTATTGGTGAATGATAATTGTACCCTTACAATCCTAGAAATTTTTACCTTTGTATCCTAATCCTTCCCTATAAATATAGGCCTTTGATTCTTTGCGGAGGTCCGGTTTGGTATTCATTGGGTAAGAGGAAAGTTTCGCCTCATGTAGCAATTCAATAGTACTGGTGGATGTTTGCCTCATGTAGCAATTCAATAGTACTGGTGGATGAGAGTGATGTTTACTTAACAAATAAAAATTCAACTCCCCAGGTAGTGTAGGTTTATAGAAAGTAATCCTCATTTACATTCTAAATCATACTTTGTGACACATTGACAATCAAATGCCTAGAGTACTCGAGGAGTAACACAAGCCATTCGTCAAGACTTTCCATGAAGATGGCTTAAAACATTTGAGGATGACCTAAAATCATGTTGACAACTTTAGACCCTTGCCCAAATAAAACAAAAGAGAATTTGACGACGTTTCTAACTACCTAGACAACTATTATACCTAGTGATCTTGACATGGCTTAATCACAACATCAGTTGTTTGATAATAGATTATACGTGTTAATCATCCTTGAGTAATCTTGAAAATCAATGTAGGAAAGAGCTTATAAGCAACAAGCGTAGGAGGAAAGAGGTAATCACATTTATTATACTTTGTGGATTCCTTGAGTCTGAGGATTATTGAAACACCTTGCTCACAAGTTATTTTGTGACAATGTAGCAAGATGTTGAATAAAAATAACAAGACCTAAGTTTTCATTTGCTTGGGAGAGTTTTCAAAAGATATTAATATTAATACTAAATTTAAGATTGACTATACATGTTATTTTTCACCCATTTCATACATTATGCCTAGTTTTCAAAATCGTAAAGTGAATGGCTGGTCCAACCCAAAAATGAACAACCTAACTATGAAACAAGGCTCAACAAGACCGGGCTTCTTATAAATAACCTGATCAACAATGGTCTCAACCAGTCAAAGATTAGTTCACTCGAACATCTTTGTAAATCACGTTTAGTTGCGGAGTTAAGCGCCTGGCAAGGTGACGTTGTTGAAACATGAAGCACAAGCTAGGGAGAAGCACGAGCTAAAGGAGAAAGGGAGCTAGCACCCTAATCACCCAATGTAGTACCATCAGCTGCCTAGTCACCCATCCAGCTTCATCAAGTTCTGATTGTGCAATGGAAGATACTAGAAGACCTGATGCCTCAAAATCCGTTTTGGCCTTGCACATGGTTTTTGTTAGGAGAATATTCTTCCACCAATTTGTAACTAATTTTGTCTTTTACCTCATTCAAACGTGTATATATGTTTTACTTTGTATCCTGTATTTATCATTAAGTAGAATTCAAGAATTAATTTCATTGTAAATTTGATTCATTCATCTCAGAATTTACATGGTATTAGAGCTTCTATGGCTGAATCAGATAATCAATCATCAAACATTCCACAAAACACTAACCAAAATGATAATACTTTGGTACATGATCCAACACATTTCAGTAGCCCATACTACATTGGAAACAATGATGGCACTGGATCTATTCTGGTTATTCACGTTCTTGACGCCAACAATTACCACTCATGGGCGAGGTCAATGAAGAGATCTCTCGGGATAAAAAAAACAAGCTGGGATTTGTAGATGGAACCATCCAAAACCTCAGGAACTCATTGGCCCACTGATGGAGGACTGGCTTTGGTGCAATGATATTGTTATTACCTGGCTCCAAAACACCATGGCTGTGGAAATAAAATGCAGCACTACATATGCTGAAACAGCCTATCAATTATGGCAAGAGTTAGAATAGAGGTTTGCACAACAAAATGCACCTAGAATTTTTGAGATTAAGCAAGTCATCACAACTCTGTCACAAAGTCAGGATGCTGTAAGTGTATATTTTTCTAAGTTCAAAACATTGCTTGATGAACTATGAATCAGTTCCTAGTTGCACAAGTAGAGGTCCGACGACTGTGATTGATAATCAGAACCGATACTGGGTAATGAAATTCCTAATGGGGTTGGATGATTCTTAAAAAGCCATTAAGGCACAAATCCTTTTGAACAAGCCATTTCCCTCCCTGAATGAAGTATATTCTATAGTCTAGCAAGAAGAGAAGAGAATACATATATCAAATGATGGTGCCATCAATGAAATAATGGCTTTGCTAGCTAAATGAAACTTCAAGGATAATGGCAGACAAAATTCCTTATCATAGAGAAAAGATAGGTACTATTGCACTTACTGTAAGGTTACAGGTCACTTACTTGAGAGGTGGCTGAAGGATCCAAGCAAACCCATATGCTCCTACTGTAAGATACCAGGCCACACTGCAAACAAGTGCTACAAGCTGCACGGATATCTACCAAGCAATAGATTTGAGGGAAAGAAGAGGTACACACAGGCAACAAATTAGGCTTCTATTTGCCTATCCACAAATCAGGAGCATCAAAGCAACAAGGCCAATGTGTTTCTCACTCAAGAGGAATATTCTCACTTGATGGCTATCCAGAAATCATCAGCAAATCAAAACACAACTTACTCATCAAACCAAGTTCAAAGTATCATTCCCTCAGATTTAGACAATGTCATCCCAAAAATATCTGGTATATCATTTTACTCATCTGTTTTAAACTCTTCAAAGTCCAATAATTCTACCATTCCTAGGATCTTGGATACGGGAGCAACAGATCAAATGATCTGCAGTCCATCTTTTCTGTCCTCCATCAAATCTAAAGCTGATTGTTCAGTAAGTTTGCCAAATGAGATTAGAGTCCCAGTAACTTGTGTTGGGACTGCACAAGTCGCAGATAAATTAGTATTCGAGGATGTGTTATGTGTTCCCTTTTTTCCTTCAACCTTATATCTGTTAAGAAGCTCACTCAAGCACTAAATAGTTGTGTCGTTTTTCTCCCTAATGTCTACTTTATACAGGACCTTTCAACTTGGACAACGACTGGAATGGGTGAAGCAAAACTTGGCCTCTACCAAGTTCTGCCCTCAGGAGTCTCACCTATGGCCTTTCAGGAAACTTTCAGTCATCTAAGCAGCACCTTTCCTCTTGCAGCCTCTGCTATTAATCATGATAAGGAGTTCGACATTTGCCACTACAGAATGGGACATCCATCTTATTTTGCACTTGCACTTGAAGACTCCATACCTAAATTAACCTCACAGAATAAGCCTTGCTCCATATGTCCTTTAGCTAAGTTGCATAGGCTTCCATTCCCTGTTAGTCAGCACAAATCTGAAAAATATTTCGATTTAATACATTGTGATATCTGGGAACCTTGCAATGAAATTGGTTATGATGGATCACATTATTTTTTAACCATAGTAGATGATTTTAGTAGGTGCACCTGGGTATATATGCTGAAAATGAAATCAGAAGCCACCAGTGCTTTACAAAAATTTTATAAACTGATTGAAACTCAATTTCAAAGCAAAATCAAAGTGGTGAGAAGTGATAGTGGAGCAGAATTTAATATGAAACAATTCTACCTAGATAAAGGAATCATCCATCAAAGAACTTGCGTTGAAACCCCTCAACAAAATGCTATTGTTGAGAGGAAATATTAACACATATTAAACGTTGTAAGAGCACTTAGATTTCAGAGTGGCATTCCATTGAAATATTAGAATGAATGTGTCTTGATTGCCGTCTATCTAATTAATAGAACCCCCACAACACTTATGGAAAATAAAAGCCCCTTTGAAATGCTATTTCAGAAGAAACCCTCATACTCTCATCTAAGAGTCTTTGGATGCTTAGCCTATTCCACAACACTCATGAATGGTAGACATAAGTTTGACTCTAGAGCAAAAAGGTACATTTTTCTAGGATATCCATTTAGCATTAAATGTTACAAACTATTCGATTTGGAAACAAAGATGGTGCTCATATCAAGGAATGTTATATTCCATGAATCCATTTTTCTATACAAAAAAGCTAAGGTCACCAGTATGCACATCCCACCAGATCTTGCCAATCTGTGCTTTCCTCAAAATCCCATGTTCTCTATCCCAATTGATTTTTACAAAGAGGGAGAAGATGGATCTGATCAAACTCCTGATCCTGCAGAACCTGAAGATAACTTTCACAATGATAGCTCTCAAATTAATCCTACTTCACAACAGCCAAACCAGCAGACACCTGATAACAATCAGACTACACCACATCTGCCTAGAAGATCTACCAGAATTTGAAAACTCCCGCAAGGCTACAAGATTTTGTGTGTCAACAGGCCAGTTTTCTTTTTCCATTCCAAGCTTTGAACAAGGAGGCAAGTTCTATCCCTTTAGGTAGTCCTTATCCTCTAAATTCCACTGTGTCATATAAAAAATTGTGTGTGCCTCATAAAGCTTTTATCTCTTCAATAACTACACATTATGAACCCAGAACATACCAAGAGGCTATCAAATTCCCTGAGTGGTGTAAAGCCATGGAAAGTGAGATTAAAGCTCTTGAGTTGAATAACACATGGGTCATGGTTGATCTGCCGTTCAACAAGAAGGCAATAGGGTGTAAATGGGTTTACAAAATAAAATTCAATGCTGATGGAAGTGTGGAAAGGCACAAAGCGAGACTAGTGGCAAAGGCTACACCCAACAAGAAGGTTTAGATTATCATGAAACCTTCTCGCCTGTAGCAAAGTTTGTCACAGTTAGAACCCTGCTTGCTCTTGCATCTATAAAAGGATGGTTCCTTTACCAATTAGATGTAAACAACGCCTTCTTGCATGGAGATTTGAATGAAGAGGTATATATGGAACTACACCCAGGGTATAACAATCTTTATGGATCAAATGTGTGCAAACTTCGCAAAAGCTTGTATGGACTCAAGCAAGCCTCAAGATAATGGTATGTGAAATTATCCAACTTTATCCTTCAGCACGATTTTACTCAATCGAAAGCTAATTACAGCTTTTTTGTTAAAGCTACTAAAAATTCATTTGTTGGAGTCTTAGTATATGTGGATGATGTAATTATAGCAGGAAATTTCTTGGAAGCCATAAGCAACCTCAAGACAGCACTTGATATTCAATTTAAAATTAAAGATCTGGGAAAACTGAAATACTTTCTGGGTATTGAAGTGGCCAGATCGGAAGAGGGAATTCACATTTACCAAAGAAAGTATACACTGGATATTTTGGCAGATTCAAGAACCATAGGGTCGATGCTAGCAAAGGTTCTACTAGATCAAAACATAAAATTATCAAAAGAGGAAAGGAAAGTGCTTAATGATCCATCTATCTATAGACGACTCATTGGATGCCTGTTATATTTAACTATACCTAGGCCAGACATATCATATTCAGTCCAGAGTCTAAGCCAGTACATGGATCAGCCGAGAATTTCCCATCTCAATGCAGTACACAAGGTGTTAAGGTACCTTAAAAGAGCCCCGGGGGTTATTTTATCCTTCTACCCCTGAGCTCTAGCTAAAAGGATACTCATATTTAGATTGAGGGAGTTGTCCAGACTCTAGAAAGTCAGTCATAGGTTATTGCCTTTTCATCGGATCATCTTTAGTGTCCTGGAAGTTGAAGAAGCAGAGTGTAATATCAAGATCATCTTCTGAGGCAGAGTATATGGCGATGGCTAATGTTTGTTGTGAATTAACTTGGCTGAGATATTTGTTTAAGGATTTAAAGATCCAGTACACTCAAGTTGCCAGCTTATTTTGCGATAATAAATCTGCTATCTACATCGCCACAAATCCAATTTTTCGCGAAAGAACTAAATATATAGAAATAGATTGTCATTTTATCAGGGACAAAATACAAGCAGGAGAAATAACCACAGAATATGTACACACGGGATCTCAAGTTGCAAACATTTTGACTAAGGCATTAAACTCCACAAGTTTCTATCTTCATATGGACAAGATGGGAGTAGCAAACATCTACTCTCCACCTTGCTGGAGGCTGTTGAAACATGAAGCACAAGTTAGGGAGAAGCACGAGCTAAAGGAGAAAGAGAGCTGGCGGACTAATCACCCAATGTAGCACCATCAGCTGCCTAGTCACCCATTCCAACTTCACCAGGTTCTGATTGTGCAATGGAAGATACTAGAAGACCTGATGCCTCACAATCCATTTTTGGCCTTGCACATGGTTTCTGTTAGGAGAATATTCTTCCACCAATTTGTAACTGATTTTGTCTTTTACCTCATTCAAACGTGCATATTTGTTTTACTTTGTATCCTGTATTTATCATTAAGTGGAATTCAAGAATTAATTTCATAGTAAATTCGATTCATTCATCTCAGAATTTACAGACGTGACCACCCTTGCTGGTTTCACCGAAATTTACAATCGTTGTTGGAAATTTACAAAGAATGGATGAGGGGGATAGCGTGTGGAAGATGACAGGATCGGGCCAATTTTTATTTTTTTATTGTGGGCCTTTTCTTTTGGGCCTCTTTTTAAAAATAAATAAATAAATAAAAAATTAAGTCCTATTCTTTTGGACAATGGACATGACGGCTTCTTCGTTAGTTCATAGTTGGTTTAATGGGTTGTATTTGTTTCACAATTCAATTGCGAAATCAAATCACAAAATCTTATCCAATCAAATTTCAAACCCTCCCTTCCTTGCGCACTCATCTTTATCGGCTGTGCCTTGTGACCCGCTCTACCTGTCGATGATGTCGAGTCATCGCTACCCGCCGATAAAGTTTATGGTAAGTGGTAATCTTTCTCTTTTCCTCTTGTGTATGTAACAATTAATTAGGCAATTCCAATTTTGGGTCAAGTTTTTTATTTTGGGGATCTAATATTGCGTAGTTGCATTTTCCTTTTTATTTTTGAATATATTGATGTTATTTGTCATTGTTGGACTTTTTTTCAATCTTGCTCTTTGAGGATATGTCGATGCTGGAATATTTTTTGAATCTTGCTAAGGATTATGATTTATGAAAATTGGAAATTTTGTGAATTTGAAATATGAGATATCTATGTATTTTTTTTTATTTTTTTTGTAGAAGGGGGGCGGTACCTCTGAGATTTTATTAAATTATCCTCACTTGTGGTGGAAGAATGCCGTGGTTTCAAATGATATCAATGAAATCAATAAATGAGGAAGTACTACTTTCCTTACAGTGAAAGTAAAGAATAATAGGAAAGTAGATAGGGGGAGAGTCAAAGAAATACCAAAAAGTATAGCAAGATGTATGTCATTACGCCAATGTAACGGTCGAAATAGTTCACCAATATGGAGGAAGGATATCATATGGCAAACTCTCCAGATAATACGTCTCAAGCTCATACGTATGTTCTCATGCTTTGCATTATTCCTCTCAGTCCAAAGAAACCAGAAAATCAATAGAGGAATAATGATGCAAATGTGCCCGATCCTTACAAACTGTCCAGAATAGCTCCATCTCAGAAATCTCTGTCTGACACTCTCTCCTGTACTCATGGTAATCTGAAATGTTGCCAAACATGATCTGAAATTCTACTACCAGTAAAAATATGAGTGATGGTCTTAATCTCTGAACAACATTGACATCGAGAAGTCAACTGACTACCGATCCTCCTCTGGATAATTGCATCAATTGGTATCAAGTCCTGCCATAATCTCCAACAGAAGAATGAAACGGTAGGAGGTATGATAGGGCTCCACAATATGCGAAATGAATCTTGCACTAGCCTGCTAGAGCAAATCAGCTGCCATTCTGATTTAGTATTAAATCCGCCATCTGATGTGACCCTCCAGAAAATGCGACTCGAGATATCAAGACATAGTGGAATGGTCGCGATCTGCTCTGCCTGTTGATGGAAGAGCCTGTAGTAATTGCCCAAAATCCCATCTAGTCTCCTCGAAAAAGTCCTGCACCATTGCAGATGTATGTTATCTATGTGGAAAAATGGATGCCAATGTAGAATCACTCATCCAGTAATCATACTAAAAGAAGATCTATCCTATCCCAAGGCGCAACGTAATGTGTGTCTCGAGGCATGGTCCAAATCTTTTCAGTCTGTTCCAAATAGGAGATGCTGAGTGAGGAACTGATGCAAGTGATAGATGTATCCCTCTACAATATTTGCCCAGTAAAAACTGGGCCTAAAGAGAACTCTGAGACCTTAACAACTACCATAGCTTGAATGAAAATGTGTCCACTGTATCTTGTAATCGTCTAAAGCCCAGACTTCCCTCGTCAGTAGGAAGGCAAATCGCCTTCCAACTCCGCCAATGTAGACGACTCGCATGATCCTTAGAATCTAATCGGAATTGCACAAATATACTTTCCAGCCTTTTCAGAATGACCTTAGGAGGTTTCATAATCTGGAATAGATACAGTGGTATAGAGGAAAGAACAGACCTCAGTAGAGTAATCCTACCATCAGGAGAAAGAAGGCATGCATCCCATCCAGATATCTTATTCCTGACCTTCATAATGTGATCATCATACAGAAAGCTCCTCTTAGCCCCTTTAAATAAAGGGACTCCCAGATATGTAAACGGTTGTCCCTGATGCGAAAATCTAGCAAAATCATTAACCTCCGTATCTGAATATCATATGCCCGCCTAGGCAATATAAGACCACTCTTGTGTCTATTCACCAATTGGCCAGAGACCCCTTCATAGTGCTCCAAACAATCGATGACCCTTCTGATAGATCACTTCTGTCCATTGGTAAATATAATAATATTATCAGCAAAAGCAAGATGAGAGACAAGAGTACTACCTCCATATTGATATTTCATACTAGGATATGTCTGAAACCTTTGAGTAAGCAATCGATAAAAGTAATCCGTAGTAATAATAAATAAGGATGGAGAGATATGATCTCCCTGTCTGAGTCCCCGCGATGAAGAAAAGAAACTACGTGGTCACCCATTCAGAAGTACTGAGAATCGACACTCTGATATACAACATTTGATCCGATCAATCCACAACTGGTCAAAACCAAATGCCTCCAGAATAGAATAAATGAATCCCTAATGCATACGATCATATGCTTTATCCATGTCAAGCTTCAGTATAACATTCTCTCCACGCATTCTATTATCCAACGTATGTAGAAGCTCTTGGGTCAACAAAACATTGTCCCCAACAAGTCGACCAGGGACAAATCCACCCTACTGAGGGAAAATAATACAAAGCAGAAATGAACTTAATCTGTTGTTCAATAGTTTTCTTATAAGCTTATTAAATATCGTACACAAGTTGATAGGTCGATAATTTGTCCATATACAAGTATTCTCCATCTTCGGAAGTAAAATAATAGACGTAGTAGTAAATCCTCTCAGCAAATGACCACCCTCAAGGAAATCAATACTGCACTATATACATCATTTTATATAATATCCAATAGTGTTGGTAGAACAAAGATGAAAATTCATGAGGGCCCGCAGCACTATCAGCATAAATATCGAAAACAATCACCCGCACCTTATCAATCAAAGGGAACAGGTTCAGCGTCATGTTGTCTGCCTCTATCAGTATCCTCGGTATGATATCAGGATGAATATACCTCAGAGGCTGTGAAGGAATTGATAATAAGTCCTGGAAAAAATAGATTGCCGAGCTCGGAATATCCGCTGGAGTAGTAATAACTTTCCCTGCTTGAGTCGTGATGGTCCTGATACGAGATTTGATCTTTCGTCCATGTACCAGGGAATGAAAATATCTGGTGTTACGATCTCCTTACATACCCAATGAGACCGGCCTTTTGCTTCCAAAAGCCCTCCTCATTAGCTAAGGTTCGGTTCAGATCAGCCTGTGCATGATGAAGTGATACACGGTGCTCCGGTGTAGGATCAACCTCAAAATCAATCTTTACCTGGTCCACCCTCTTCTCAGCGTCTCTAACTCTCTAGAACACATCACCAAATACCCGTCGATTCTACCACCTTAGTCCCTTTTCAGCTTAAAGAATTTCTCCCAGAGAGCAGCCACTCAGTGACCACTTTTGAGAAACGAAGGCTGAGAAGTCATGATGTTTGGTCCAAATATTGAGGAATATAAATGGTCTAGGACCTAAATCATCATCAGGAATATACTGTAAAAGTAGAAGTGAGTGATTAGATGAAGTACGGTTCAGATGAGTCACGGTAAGCTGTCTATCAAAGTCTGTCGCTAAAGAGTTAATCAAAACTCTATCCAATCTCTTACTGACCCTGTCATTCGTCTAGGTAAACTGAGACCCAGAAAAGTCAGCATCTTCTAAGCTACAGTCTAACATCATATCGAAAAATTAGTAGAACCACGATCTTGACGACTATGACCAGTACGCTCAACATCATGTGTAATAACATTAAAGTCACTCCCAACAAGCCAAGAATCATTTATAGAGAGGGAAATGTAGTGAAGTCCCGCTCAACATAGGCCCGACAAGCAGCATAAACAGAAGTCAAGTAAATAGGTCGTGCTAGTCTGAGATCCACAACTCTGACATGTAGGAACTTGATATGATCATCAATAACAGTAATGGTAGTACCCACATTATAGAATACCCAAATCTTATTCGACTCATTCTGAACCTAGTGTTGAAATGCAGATAATGACGAACAAAATCAAACCTACTATCCAAAACCATAGGCTCCAAAATAACTAAGATATAAACATGATGAAGCTAAATAAGTTTTCTCAAGCACTTGCGAGTAGCTACACTAGTTACACCTCTCACATTCCAGATGATGGCACTCATCGGATGTACGTGAAGAGGTATCCTGCGACCGACTCCTGGTCATCATCCTGGGCAGTGAATTGTCAGTAACTTTCGAATTTCTCTTTCGACTTACTGGGATAAATCCATCTTCCTCTGTCCTCCCAGCCAGGCCTGTCAAATCATCAGAAGAAGATCTACGAAAAGGACACTGCTGATGAACTTCAACCTCAGGGAAACCCCCTGAATCTGATTGCTCAGTAGAAAGAGGAGCCTCCATATTCTGCTGACACTGTGCGATAGGCACATCCATACTACTGAAGCCCTACGGCCTCTCGAGGATATCCATCAAGAGAGGGTCAAAGTATGTAGGATTAACTGCCATAGAAGCACAGCTGACAGAGATCTAAAGTTGAATACCTGAATGATCAACTGATGTAACAACAGGACTCTGAGAAACAACCACTTGAGGAGTAACTGTAGGATGATATAGTTGCAAAGAAGTAGTAGTTCGTAGATCAGTGGTACTAGTAACATGTGAAGCAGTAAAAGTAGTAACTAGGGCGTCTACATTCCAAGTCAACCTCAATACATGGTTACCAATAATCACCCCATTTTTCCCTCTCAATCCAGACTCTGTCAGGGAGTCTGCATTCCAAGTCAACCTCAATACATACCCTGGCTTCACTAGGGTGATGAAGATCGGAAGTTACTTCGTCAATGCGAAGTGGAAGTTCAATAGTCTTTGCTATGGAAAATAGTGCACTCTTAGCCTGAAAATGAATAGGAAGCAAAGAAAATGACTCCCAAACAGGAGCAATAGGAACCACATAATGTGGACTGAAATCAGGCGTCCATTTAAAGACACGCATAGGGCAACCATCAATATATCAAGTGGGTTTGATGAATAATTGTGAATAATCATCATCGTGCTCCATATGAATAATAATGTGTGCATCATCAATAAGTCCAATCTCATAATCACCAATAAATCCAAAATGTAAAAAATTTTCACGTACCTTATGCATGGAGGGTTTGCGATGCACAAATTTACCACCAAGCGTAAATCTGTGGGCCTCAGCTAAGAATTGCTCATCTAATTCATCAAAGAATACAACAGGCTCACCAAAGTGGATATATGATTCCATGGTAACCAAACTACAATGTTTGGAGTCCTCAGGAGCACGAAGGACATGCGCAAATGATTTCTTCTGACTCCTATCGGCCTGTGTATTCGTAGGTTTGCAATTGAGTGCTGCAGTGTAAGATCGAGGAGCTTGGGAAGCTCTCGCAACTCCATATGGATGAACATATGGTTTAACTGAGTTCTAAGTTGGCAAAGGAGAGCCAGGTCTATTCTGCGCATTTCTGGTCAACTTAGTCCGAGTCTGAGATCCATTTCCCAATTTGCATACGACATGATCAATTTTGAATGAAACCCGTAGAGGGCGTTCAAAGTTAGAGGTAAGTGTTGTCGAGCTATTGGCCAATTGGATTGGCATCGAAGTTGTATTGGTAGAAGAAGATTTCAATGTTGGGGTTGCTATATCAATTGTAGAAGCCAAGTTAGCCAACTTTGGAATTGGGGGAAGTTCAATTGCAATCCCTGACCAACCTTCACGCTTAAGCTCCATTGAAGAAATCAATTCAGAATTTTGTGGGTTAATTGGATCAATTGTTGGATTACCCATAGTGTTAGTAACCTCACTTGGAGTTATCCTAATTGAATTGAACGTTTGCTGCAACAAGGATTCATCAATTTCCCCATTTCTGAATTTTTAGCTAAGAACCCTCATTCTTTCAACAAATTCAGCAAGGTTAGGATGAAATTGACCTGACCCATGGTTGGGTTAGGGGCGCCAGAGGGTGGGGAAGCTACCCCAGTTGGTCCGCGACCATGGGTCAAGGTGACGGTGCCGAAATCATTCTGTACTGTGGTTTTTCCCAATCCAAATTCGATATGCTGTGTTGTTGTTTGAGATGAATTGAAACCATGGTTAGGTGCCCCTTAGGGTGTGCTACTAGATGGTGTTGGTTCGCGGTCGAATTGCCTTACGGAGGTGGGTTTTCCGGCATTTGACTTAGTTTCGCCTCGCTGTTTTTCTTTGCTGATTTTTATTGAATTAATGGATGAAAATGAGACTTGTAGGGTGGGAATTAAAGCTGAGGTTGAGGAGATTATGTTGGTAGCCAAGCCGACGGTTTAGGTGGCTGAAGAGTGTCGGAAAAAGGCTCGATTTACCGGTGGCAAAAGGGGCAAAAAAACCCTAGAAGCAGAAACCTGATGCAGCAGTTTTTTTTCTTTCCAAAGACACCTTAATATTTACTGTGATATCTATGTATTGTGATTTGTGATAAAAGGAAATGATAAGTTGGGGAATTCACATATAGATTGAGATTTTTTTTTGTATTATTTAATTAAATATTAATAAACAACTTCATTATTATGTCCATTGATTATCAACGATCATCCTAACTCACAAATAATCTTCAATCCGCCACTAACCACGTCAAGTATATTCCTTTGTTTTAATGTGAAAAAGGTTCTTTAAATCTTGGGCATTGAGTTGTATGCTTGCACATACCTGAAATGAATTGAAATGACTATTTTAGGACTAATAGGTTAAGGAGTGGACTGTCTAGAAAAAAAGAATCAAGACTAATTTCACAATACCCCGATAAATTGGGGATGATTTATGCAAATTTCCCGAATCTATATTGTCAATAAGATCTAATCCCATACTGTTTTCTGAATTTTGTAAACCTCGCGTTACTCGTGGAGATAGAGGTGTCAAGATGGGCGGGCCGACCATGACCCGTGAAAATCGGCCCGTGAAAACCGGGACCGCAGGTCGACCCGTGACCCGTGCGGGCGGTTCACGGGCCAAAGAGTTGTGACCCGCGGGTTTCGCGGGTTTAGGCTTCATGGGCCGCGGTTAACCCGCAGCCCGTGAAGAAAAAAAAAATTTTTTTTTCAAAAAAAATGGTGGGAGAGCCGAGCCGTTCAACGGCTCTCCCACAGGAGGCTGCTACGCCTGCAGCAAGCAGCAGCTACTGCTGCTTGTTGCAGGCTACGCATGCAGGCGTAGCGCCAGCTACGCATGCATGCCATTTTAATTTATTATTATTATTATTATTTTTTTTTTTTTTGTAACTAACGGTAATATTTTCAACATGTATAAATTCAGTTAATTGGTAGTATTAGTTCACTTCATTTTCGCCTTTCAACTACAAATATTATCATAATCTCTATTATATTTCTTTCTTTTTACTACGAAACTGTTTAATACTACTATATTATGGATTCTCACGATTTTTCGTCTCAAAATCCTATTTTCAATGATAGTTGTTCCCCAATAAATTTAGAAGATGATAATGTTGCAGAAGTTGGATCATCTCAATCATCAAGGAAAAAAAACAAACATCAGAGGTGTGGCAAATTTTTACAGTAAATGAAAAGGATGGAAAAGCAGTATCCAATATCTGCAAAAAAGATTATATCTGGAGATATGGTCAAGGCACCGGCACGTTACGGAGGCACAAAGAGAAACATCTAAATGAAACAGGACATTTAGATCCTAGACAAACTCAAATTACTGGTTTTACTAATGCTAGTGGATCAGTCACTTTTACTAATTTTGTTTATTCGCAGGAACGAATGCGAGTTGGGATGTCGGAATTTTTAGCAGCTCGTGAGATGCCCTTCACATTTGCAGAAGATCAGTATTTTGAAGAATTCCTGCAAAAGTACATCAACCTTCTTACAGGAGTGTAAGTAGAAATATTGCTCGTTCTGATTTTATGAAATTATTTCATACAATGGCTGATAATTTAAAAAATGAACTTAAAAAAATTGATGGAATTATGTGTTTCACGTCTGATTGTTGGTCTGGACGAAATCATAATGGTTATGCTTGTGTTACAACACATTTCATTGATAATAATTGGTTATTGCATAAGAGAATTATTGCTTTTCGTTTACTTGAATATCCACATAATGGTGTAAATTTGTGTGAAAATTTATTACAAGTTTTTAATGAATTTGGTGTGTTAAATAAACTATTTAGTGTTACCTTTGATAATGCAAGTGCTAATAATGCATGTATTGAGCTTTTAATTAGGGCGATTAGACCCCTATATGATTCTAAATTATTTCACATACGTTGTGTTTGTCATATATATAATTTAGTTGTGCAAGATGGTTTGAATTAATAACACCACAAATAAGTATAATTAGAGAATCTATTAATTATATTTCTTGTTCAGATTCTAGACAACAAGAATTTGCAAAAATTTGTAAAAATCTTGGATTGAGAAGAAGAAAATTTGTTGATGATACTCCTAATAGATGGAATTCAACATTTTTAATGTTAAAATCGTGTGTTGGCTATACTAATGCTATTAATGCATTTGTTAATTCAAAGCAAAGTCAATTTTATATAACCGATTGATTTGGGAAAAAGCATTTCAAGTTATGAAATTTTTGAAACCTTTTTATAAGGCAATAAAAGTTAATTCTGGAGTTTATTATTCGACTAGTAATCTTGTACTTTTACAATTAGTAGAAATTGCTGAACAGTTTTCATCATTTAGAGACGATCCATTTTTCTTTCAAATTATTTACTCAATGGAGGAAAAATTTAAAAAATATAATGAAAACATGCCACTAATTTTTCCACTGGCGGTTGTAATGGATTCTCGTATTAAGTTGTTTGGTGTTCATTGTGCTTTAGAATCACTTTCTGATACACTAGCTTTTAAAATAAATATTACAAATCGACAATTGGATACTTTTATTAATGAAATGTATAACGATTATTTTATTAAATATGGTAACAATGAAAATATTTCTTCTTCTACAAACTCTAGTACAACTTTGAAAGGCAAATCTTCTTTTTTCTCCATAATAGCTAAGAAACGTAATATTCTTGGTTCTTCATCTACAACTTCAACTGCAAATCCAAATACCACACCTGCTGAATTAGAAAGATATTATCAATTTGATCATTATAGTGTAATACCTGAAGATGAAGTTGATAAATTAGATATTTTAGGATGGTGGAAATTAAATGAGCGGTCGTATCCTGTATTATCTAAAATGGCACGAGATCCACTAACAGCCCAGTCTCAACAGCTTGCATCCGAGTCTCGCTTTAGTGCAGGTAACAGGGTATTGGACGAAAGAAGATCTAGACTTAAAGAAGATATTTTGGAAGCTCTCATATGCGTGAAAGATTGGATATTCGCGGATCGAAGGATACAAGATAAAATTATTGATGATATTACTGAAAACTTCAAAAATCTTGCAATTCCTGAAGATTGCAATTCCTGAAAATTGATTGGAAAACAAAAATTATAGTGAAGTAGGTGCCAACCTAGTTGGGATGTACTTAAACTATAAATTATAGTAAAAGTAGGTGCCAACCTAGTTGGGATGTACTTATACTATAAATATTTGATAATAATAATTAAACATGTATTTTGATGTAGTTGTTATTTGTTTAAATTAAATTTAAGTTTGCAAAGTTATAAATAATTCATGTAACATTAAATTTGAATTCTATGTAAAAATTTCTTGATATAATTATGAATTTATCATTTTGTTCAATTCTTAGTTTATATTTAACAAAAAAATATATTTTTTGCTATAAATATAAAAAATTCTATATTTTGATAAATTTATTTATACAATCATACGGGCCAAACCGGAACGAACCACGACCCGCGCGACCCGTGACCCGCATGGGCTCGACCCGGATGGGTCAGCGGGCGGGCCTGGGTTGTAGTCGAAAATTGTGGGCCGACCCGTAACCGGCCCGAATCCGCAGCGGGCGGGCTTTTTTTCACGCGGGCCGTTACCGAGCTCACATGTTGGC
This sequence comes from Fraxinus americana, assembly GCA_035079005.1. Taxonomy (NCBI): domain Eukaryota; kingdom Viridiplantae; phylum Streptophyta; class Magnoliopsida; order Lamiales; family Oleaceae; genus Fraxinus; species Fraxinus americana. The sequence goes on along the minus strand of JAVHZT010000064.1, from coordinate 197,435 downwards.
GGGCCGACCCGGCCCGGACCACCCGGATTGACACCTCTACGTGGAGAGTAAATCCAGTATAAACAGGCATGAGCATTCCCCAATATGCATGTAGTTAGTGTGTGTACTGTGTGAAAAAAATAAAAATTTCCTTACAATCGTCTTAGTATTATTGTTTGCACTTACGTTAATCCAAGCCTTCCGCTCAATATCCACCAGGGGCAAGAATCTGCCGCCGGGGCCAGCGCCGTTGCCGATTATTGGGAACCTCCACTTGCTTGGCGATCAACCCCATAAGTCTCTAGCTAAGCTGGCCAAAACTTATGGGCCGATCAGGTGCCTCCGGTTTGGCAGTATAAATACGGTGGTGATTACCTCCTCCGCCATGGCGAAGGAGGTGTTGCAAAAACAGGACCTTGCATTTTCGAGTAGGCATGTGCCTAATGCTATCCATGCACACAACCAGTTCAAGTACTCCATCGTGTGGCTCCCAGTGGCGTCGAAGTGGCGAAGCCTCCGGAAAATATTGAACTCGAATATGTTTTCCGGCAACCGGTATTGCCGGAACAATAGTCAGGCCGGTGAGGCAGTGGATATAGGCCGGGCTGCATTTAGAACTTCACTGAATTTGTTGTCTAATACAATTTTCTCCAAGGATTTGACGGACCCTTTTTCGGATTCGGCCAAAGATTTCAAGGACCTGGTTTGGAATGTAATGGTGGAGGCTGGGAAGCCTAATCTGGTGGATTTCTTCCCTATTCTTGATAAATTAGACCCTCTAGGTCTTTGTTAATTATCTGGTCTAAAAACTATATCTATTTATATAAATATTGTCCTTAACATGTATCTGCTCAATTTTCATAAAATAGCAATGTCCCATCGAAGAGTTTTAAGTTGTTAAGAAGGAGACGTGTGTATTTATTTTAATGTTGTCTTCAACGGGAATACGGCATCGCATGACAATTCATTTCGAGAAGGTGATTCAGCTTTTTGATGGCTTGATTAATGAAAGGTTGCAGAGAAGGAAGTCCCTTAATAGTGGAAACACCGACGTGTTGGATGTTCTTCTTGAAACCAGCCAAGAAAATCCAGAAGAAATCGATAGGGTTCATATCGAACGCTTGTGCTTGGTTTGTTTTACTTCTCCCCACCATCGCCACCACACACGTTTTACATATTAATTTTTTGTATTCTGCTTAACTTTATGATTACACTCCAACGTTTGGTTGAGAGGATTAGATAGTATGAAACAATATTAAGAAAATAGAAGTCATTGAAATTAAATCTTGTTCGTTTTGACGTCATGTCATGTTGAATATCATTCTTAAATGGAATACTTGGTACCTAGAATATAAATATTAATGGATAAAGTTGGGTCTATATCCCTTGATCAGGTTAAATTCTTTTCTTAAAAAAAAAATCTAACACGAGCATAATTTTATTGAAGGACTTATTTGTTGCAGGAACTGATACAAGCTCGAGCACATTGGAATGGGCAATGGCAGAAACACTAAAAAAACTAGAAACCATCAAGAAAGCCAAATCCGAGCTCGAAGAAGTGATCGGAAAAGGAAAAGTTTTAGAAGCCGATGTTTCCCGGCTTCCATACCTCCGATGCATGGTGAAAGAGGCCTTAAGGATGCACCCGCCAGTGCCATTCTTGATCCCACGCAGAGTCGAAGAAGACGTGGAGTCTCCGGCTACACTGTCGGGAAGAACTCGCAAGTGTTGGTGAACGCATGGGCTATTGGAAGGGATCCGACCTTGTGGGAGAATCCATTGGAGTTTAAGCCTGAGAGGTTTATGGAATCTGAATTGGATGTTAGGGGAAGAGATTTTGAACTGATTCCATTTGGTGCTGGAAGAAGAATTTGCCCTGGATTGCCTTTGGCGATTAGAATGGTTCCTGTAATGTTGGGTTCACTTTTGAATTCATTTGATTGGAAGCTTGAAGGGGGAATTGCACCAAAGGGATTGAATATGGAAGAGAAGTTTGGAATAACATTGCAGAAAGCTAATCCTCTCATAGCTGTTCCCACTCCGTTGTAAACTCGTCCACTCGACTCGATAATATCTAGCCTTGAAAATTATCGTATCAAATATGTCATGAGTTCGGCATCTAATGTGTGATGAAAATTTGCAGTTGGAATCCTTAATTTAAATATTTTCTGCAAATGGATTCTCAACTTTTAGCTCTTGGTATTTAAATCTCCAACATTTCAAATAGTCTTTAGATAGTTTTAGGATGGAAACTTTTTTGTCAATCAGGCGATTCTACCCTCATTCCAATTAAAATAAAGGGAAATTAAATAGACGAAGAAGGTTTTTTTTTTTTTTTGTGTGTATTGACCTAACCGTGGGCACATCTTCAATTTTGGAAAAAACACTCTAATTATCACAGATAAGTTTATTTTATACACTTAGTAGGGCATTAAGATATTGACATTTCGTTATTCTTTTAATAAATTATAGCTTACTTTAGTTTATATTGTTAGGTTTGGTGACCCAAATTATGTGGAATATTTTGAAAATATTTTTTCCCTTCTTTGCACAATGTTTTATTAGAAAAAATATTGGGAAATATTGTTTTTTTTTGTTCACGTGATTTTATTGAAAAAATATTATTTCCACTATTCCACATTATTTTTATATTATTTCCATATTTATGGTTTGGTATGCACCTATAAATATGCAGCCCCTCCCTTCATATTTTTTGAAGCATTATACACATTGTATAATTTATACTCTCCACTGGTTGAAATAAAATCATCTTCTTCTTCCACTAATTCTCTCTTTTGTTTTCTTTACTTTAAATCTTGTCTTTATCTTTGGTGATCTATTACTTCAATTGTGTCATATTAAATCTCGTTTGGTGAATGCAAAAGTTCCTTATTAGATCCTAACAAGTGGTATCAGAGCTCAGACGTTGTGAAGTTTTGCTTTTGGGATTTTTTTTTGTGCAATGGCTTCAATAAAGTTTGATATTTCGCTTTTGGATCGTAGTACAAGATTTTCATTGTGGCAAATAAAGATGAAAGCTGTGTTGGTGCAGATGGATCTGGATGATGTGTTGTTGGGATTTGAGAAGAAGCCCGCAACTCGGACAATAGAGGAAAAGCAAAGGAAAGATCGAAAGGCTTTGTCTCAGATTCACCTTCATCTATCTAACAACATTTTTCAAGACATATTGAAGAAAAAGACAGCAGCTGCCTTGTGGTTGAAGTTAGAGTAACTCTGTATGACCAAAAGTCTAACCAGTAAGTTGCATTTGAAGCAGAGGCTTTATTCTCATCGCATGGCAGATGGAGATTCAGTAGAAGCTCATTTGGCCGTGTTTAAGGAGATGGTCGTTGATTTGGAGACGTTAGAGGTAAAATATGATAAAGATGATCTTTCCTTAATCTTATTATACTCTTTACCTTCTTCATATTCTTCATATCTAGACACGATTTTATATAGTCGTGATACACTCACAGTTGAGGATGTGTATGATGCATTATTCTCTAAGGAGAAGATGAACCATCTTGTTGGAGCTACATCAATGGATGAGCAACCTCTTATGACTTATGGTGAACGGCGGAGAGGTAAGTCGAAAGTGAAATTTAGTAATGTGGTTTGTTTCTATTGCAAGAGAAAATGGTACATTTTGAAGGATTGTGACAAGTTGCAGAACAAAGGTAATTTGCCTGCAACTCATGGTAGACAATCTAATCATACGGATGAGACTAATATTGCCGAAGACTTTGAGAATGATGAAGTTGTGGTGTTGACCGTATCTGATACTGTATCCAAGCCTGATGAGGAATGTATTTTGGATTCAGCTTGTTCGTATCAGATGTGTCCTAATCGGGACTTGTTTGAAGCATACGAGGTGGTGACGTAAGGTGGAGTTGTCATGGGAAACAACCAATCTTACAGGATAGCTGGAGTTGGGAAAATTAGATTAAGGTTATTGGATGGGACGATTAGAACACTTGGCCAGGTTCGACATGTTCCAGACTTAGGTAAGAACCTCATTTCATTGAGTACCCTAGATTCAAATGGGTACACTTTCTCCGATGGAGGTGGAGTATTAAAGGTCCGTAGTGGTGCTCAAGTGGTACTTGAGGGACGAAAAAAGTCAATTGTACATCTTGCAAGGGCCTGCAGAACCAGTTAGAAGACATTTGGACATGTTTCGTACCGTAGTGGATATTCAGTTTGGTACAGTACCGTTGGGTTTTGGCTCCGAGTCAAATTTGGTGAATACGACTCATGAGAGTTTGGTTAACATGGGTAATCCCACTGTGCCACCAATTTCAGCTGTTCCATTGTGTTCTATTGCTAGGGAGGACTTATTGAGGAGATGTACAGTCCAGATGTGGGTGTGTATATTTTTGGAGTTTTTAAAGATAATGTGTCTAGCAAGCAATATTCACTTCAAGCACTTGGTGATGATTCAGCTACAGGGTGTGCTTCTACCCTGTTTGGTTGATTGTAAATTCCATTGAGGAATTTTGGGAACTCGGTGTGTGAGTTCGAGTATCATTTGTGGATACTCTTTGGTTGATTGTTGATTGTGATTAAATTAGTGATGTGATTTTGTGTTGACGTGTTAGATAGCCTTGCCGGCTTAGCATGGTTTGATATTTGGAATTGTTATTGATTCATGAGTTATGACCAAATATGCTATTTGTGCCTAAAAGTTTTCAAAAATTGCTTGTTTATGTGAGATCCTAAATTACTTTGAGCACAATAGTCATGATTAATTGTTATCTAGATGAGGAAAATTATGATTGTTGGAGAAAATTTTGAATTGATAGAACTAGGTTGTGATTTGCTTGAAAATTTATATTAACATATATCTATTTCTCTTTCACTCAACCAAATTGTAAGATAAGTTTGGGGGTGGTCGAGCCGGTGAAGGATATTATCGAGAAGTGTGTTGATTCCATACATGTTTAAAAAAATTTGTGTGGAGTGTTTTTTTTTTTTTTTTGCCAAGTATAAGCTGGGTAATGACCATATGTTAGGGATCTAAGCCCCATTTTGTTTTGTTGTGCTCAAAAGAATAATTTTGCACATGTTGAATCTTGGTCCTTACTTCGTAGCCTTTTTGACTCAAGTTATTAAGTCCGTTAGGGTATCTTGAAACCCAGTACACTTTGGTTTAAACAATCGGGGAGCTATCGACCTAAAACTTGCTACAAATGTCAAAAAGAAAGTTTAAGGCAGTGACGTAAAACATGAGATTTGATCTTAAAAAAAAAATTTGATTTTGTGCAATTGTATTTGGTGATTGGGCTTAGATAACTAATGGGTTTGAATTACTTGGTATAAGCTTGAATGTCGAAGCGCTCATATAGTGGAGAATCATCACATGACTAAATGTTGAGATTGCCGATTAGACCTAACCGAACAAGAGCGAGAAAAAAAAAAGAGTGATTTGAGAGCTACCTTTAGACATACACCTTAGGAAATAAAAGAAATATCAATTTTAGTGTGTGAATCTCACGAGTGGGAAATGAAATACTTGACCATTAAGGGTGGGGTTGGAGCCAATTTGAAGTTTTTTTCCATCTTGATAGTTTCTTCCTAATTTAAATTATAATTAAAAGTGACTATGCACATACACACCGATCAAACATTGGATAAGCTTAAATTATTTTTGTTAGCATTATTTGGAGCATTTTTTTTTTGAATTGATTATACAATTTTATACTCTTTTGATATTCTTGGCAAGGTATCTAATTTGTTAATCATTATCGCGTTTACATGATTGTGTTGGTAGATAATCTTGCTCGGGACGAGCAAGAACTTAAGTTTGGGGGTATTTGATAAGTGTGTTTTTTACACTTATTTAATATTTAAACTAAACTTATTATTGATTAAATTAATGGATTTCTACTCACAATGTGTAATTTATGTTTTTTTAGGCCAAAGATCACCTATGGAAAGAAAACAAGAAAAAAGGAGGAAAAAGGAACCAAAATTGTGCAAAAATTATGAAGTTGGGGACCAAAGTGCACAAGTGCTGAAAGTTGAGAGACTTAGCTGTAAATAGCACCAAAACCCATTTTCCTTGGTAGAAACAGAGGCTGGGGCGCTGCAGGCCCACTGTTCCAGCTCTGCAGCGCCACTTTTAACACTTTTAAAACATGGGGACCATTTTGTCACTTTTCAAAACTTTAAGGACATTGTCTGCAATTTTTCTAGGTTTTAATTTTAAAACCAGCAACTGAACAGCAGCAGCGTGTCTGTCATTCTGCTGGGTTTTTCTTTCCTTTGAATTCTTTTTCTCTTTGCTTTTCTTTTACTTTCTTTCTTTTTCCTTTGATTTCTTTTGGCATTTTGGACAAATCTTGGAGCTTGGCAATGGTGAAATAGCTTGGAGAAGAAGACCCATTGATTTTCTCTTTATCAATAAGTTTTTCTTTCTCTAATTCATTTTCCATTGATGGTTGTAAGAATTTGTTTGTTATTTTTTAGTATTTAATGGGTAACTAAATATATTTGTGATTGGGGGTAATTTCAAAGACGAGTTATGATTTTCAATTAATTTGTACTTTATAGTTTCATTGATTAATGTGTTTAATTCATTGTGTTAAATGTTGATTTTGTTCTTCTTGATTATTTAGGTGTACAACTAAATGATTGAGTTGTTTCAATTAATGCTATTTTGGGATTTATAGTACGTAATAGTTATTTATTCTAAAACCTTGTGGCAATTACATTTTAATAGATTATGAGGAATTTTCAATTGATTGTATGTGGATTAACACTTAAATAAGTAAACCGAGCTTGTGAGTTTGCCCTTAATTCAATTCATCTCTTTTGTCGTAATGCTTTTGTTAAATTAAATCTAGAGAGCTTATTCTACGTTGTTTAATAAATAGGGGTTGAGTAAAGAGCTTGTGTTATTCAACTAACATGTAAGGAGAGATTGAAATAATTGAGCTTGTAATTATTCTCGAATTGTTGTTAATCTAGAGAACGAAAATTTATTGTGGTAATTGATATGAAAATCATTCTCGTGGTAACGAAATACCCCCGATCACATCTTCTCATCTTTGATTTAAAAACTATTTTGTTTATTTCCAAATTCAAGTAATTTCTATTTTAAATTTATTGGTTTCTTTAGTTCAACGAACCAAACCCCCCCTCCCCCAATTTAATTATTTTAGTATATAATTGTTAATTTAAATTTTTAGTGTGTAATTGATTAAATTGAAACAATCCTCTACGGGAAATGACCCTTACTTGCCATATTACTATTTGGGACGACACGTTTAAGTTAAGTAACGAAATTAGTTGGTACTCGTTTTGAGCTTATCAATTTTGACCATTGCCTTGAGTTTTTGCCTTTGAGCAGTTGTCAAGTCACTTGGAATTTTCTTAGTGACTAAATAATTCACTATATCTGCAAACCAATGAGATGTATCCGTAACATGAAGCAATTGTTCATCGGGGAAGCTCTCTTGCAATGGAAGAGTTTCTCTCTCGTGGATAAGACGGCTGAGGTGGTCGGCCATAGAATTTTCACTCCCCTTTTTGTCTTTAATCTCAAGGTCAAACTCTTGTAATAGAAGTATCCATATAATTAGCCTTAGTTTTGCCTCTTTCTTGGCAAGCAAGTACTTTAGAGCTGCATGATCAGAAAAGACAGTTACTTTAATGCCAATAAGATATGAACGAAATTTCTCTAAGGCAAAAATAACTGCTAAAAGCTCTTTCTCAGTAGTAGAATAATTAAGTTGGGCATCATTCAAAGTTCTTGATGCATAATAAATAATATGCGGTGTCTTTCCAACTCGTTGCCCTAAAACTTCTCCCAATGCAAAGTCACTTGCATCGCACATTAAATCGAATGGCCTATTCCAATCTAGAGGTTGAATGATGGGTGCTGATGTCAAGAGTTCCTTTAAACTTTCAAAAGCCTTTCTACAATCTTCATCAAAATGAAATGGCACCTCCTTTTGCAACAGCCTGCATAATGGTCTTGCATTCTTTGAAAATTCCTTGATAAATCTTTGATGGAATCCTGAATGTCCAAGAAAAGAACGAATCTCCCTCACACTTGTTGGAGGCAGTAAAGAGCAAATTAAATCAATTTTAGATTTATCAACCTCTATCCCCTTAGATGAAATGACATAACCTAGCACTATGCCTTGATCAACCATAAAATGACATTTTTCCCAATTAAGTACTAGGTTAACATCTATACATCTCTTAAGCACAAGTGTGAGATTGTTTAAGCAACTATCAAAAGTATTACTATAAACACTAAAATCATCCATGAATACCTCTATGATGCTTTCAATATAATCGGAGAATATACTTATTATGCATCTTTGAAAGGTTGCGGGAGCATTGCAAAGACCGAATGGCATGCGACGGTAAGCAAATGTGTCAAATGGGCAAGTGAATGTTGTCATTTCTTGGTCCTCCAGAGCAATCACAATTTGGTTATAACCTGAATAACCATCAAGAAAACAATAGTGAGAATAACCTGCCAATCTTTCTAACATTTGATCAATGAAAGATAAAGGAAAGTGATCTTTTTGGGTTGCACAATTAAGTTTTCTATAATCAATACAAACCCTCCAACCCGTTTGGACCCGAGTTGGTACAAGTTCATTCTATTCATTTGTCACTACTATAACTCCGGACTTTTTTGGAACAACTTGGACTGGTCTTACCCACTTGCTATCTGAGATGGGAAAGATAACACCAACATCTAGCAATTTCAAAATTTCTTTCTTCACCACCTCCATCATTGGAGATTCAATCGACTTGTGGTTCTCTTGATGTCTTTGCTCCATCTTCGAGCAATATCCTATGCATGCACATGGAAGGGCTTATCCCCTTGATATCGGCTATGGTCCAACCAATAGCTATTTTGTGTTCCTTGAGCACACGGATAAGCCTATCTTCTTGAAGTGTTGTGAGATTCTTTGTAATGAGCATCGGTAGTGTTTCGCCTTCTCCCAAATATACATACTTTAAATGCTCGGGGAAAAGCTTGAGTTCTAAAGTTGGAGCCTGCATCACCGATGGTAAAAGTTTCTCTTTAGATATCGAAAGAGTAATATAGGAGAGATTATACCTTGGTAGAATACTCGGTAGTGACTCGAATGATGCCACGATTTCTACAATATCCTCACACATTTGTAGATTATTGCTCAACCCGATGAGATTGTTAACATCAATGCTTTTAATCAAAGTGGTATCCAATACATCTTCATTTGATAATTCGAAAAAATTTTGTATTAATGAATCCATTATATCAATTGAAAAACAAGAGTACACATCACTAGGATACCTCATTGCTTCAATGATATTGAAGCGAATAATCTCACCATCAAACTCCATTTTCAAAGTACCACCATATACATCTATCTTTGCATGCACAGTCTTCATAAATGGTCTTCCCAAGAGCAATGGTGGCGGCAAAGATGTTGATTCATCTTGTATGTCAAGAACATAGAAATCTGCTGGAAAAATCAATTGATTTACCCGCACCAAAACATCCTCCAACACACCCTTTGGAAATGCATTAGATCTATCAGCAAGTTGAATAATAACGTCAGTTTCTTTAAGTGATCCTAAATTTAAGGAAGCATAAATAGAATATGGCATTGCACTTTCAAACCTAGTGTTACCAATAATGCAAGGAACAGTAAAACTTCCCGGATCCTTACGTTTTGGTGGAAGTTTCCTTTGCAAAACCGTGGAGACATTTTCCCCAACGCTTACCACTTCATTACCTTTTAATTTATGCTTGTTAGTGCACAATTCCTTGAGGAACTTTGCATAACGGGGCACTTGATAAATGGCATCCAAAAGTGATATGTTCACTTGAACTTTGCGAAAGGTCTCCAATATTTCCTTCTCATGTTCATCCTTTTTGGACTTTGCAAACCTGCCAGGAAATGGAGGGGAGGGAACACTAGTAGGAATAGAACTTTTAGAATTTACCTTAGATCCAGAGGTTGGAGTCGCAGTTTCATCTTTCTCAGTTGCTAAGTTCTTCTCGTGTGTTGACTCTTCAACGTGATTTTTCATCTTCGTTGGTGCCTCTTCTAAAATCTTCCCACTTCTCAATGTCACGGCACTAGCATTTTCTCTCGGGTTGATTGTTTGAGAAGGGAGTTTTCCCGATCTTGAGCTTCCATTTTACCTACCGTGTTGGCCAATTGACTCATTTGTGTTTCCAAATTCTTGATTGAGGTCTTTGTCTCTTGTTGAAATTGCATTGTGCTAGAAGCTAAGGATTTAACCATATCTTCAAGAGACATATTTGAACTTGGAGGCGGAGTTTGTTTACGAGGTTGAGAGTATTGTGGTTGCCTTTGTTGATTAAAACTCGATGGATGATTAAACTATGGTTGTGGGGCTATGAAATGATTTCCTCCATAACTGAGATTAGGATGATCTCTCAATCCAAGATTATATGTGTTAGAATATGGATCATATCTATTTCTTTGTTGCATTTGAAATCCCCCAATGGCATTTGCTTGCTCTAAAGCTTCCTTGTTAGATCCTAACATATATTAGGAAAAACTCATTGATTGAAAGTGAAATTGAAAGAAATTGGCGACAAATGGTGAAATCCAAAGTTCGAGTACTCAATTGTAACTTTTCAATAGTAGATTTGGACCACAAAATGATGAATTAATAGTTTACAGGATCAATTGGTTGTAATTGGAGTTGAAGGATCGAATTTGCAAGGAAAAATAACTGAAACGAATCAAGAACCAAAATTTGGGGCGAAATTGCACAAAATAGGAAAGAAGCAACCTAGCATGCACAAATAGCCCAAAATTTATATACGGCGTGAGCGCATCACACAAAATAGAGCACATGCGGCAAAAATATCTGTGCACGCACAAGCTATTCGGGGATCTTCGTAGCAGTTTTCCTATTTTGCTTCAAACTCTAATTAGAAACCAATTTTTGCACGATCTTTGACTTATTTTCAACCATTATTATAAATATTGAACATGGGCACATCATTGAGAAGACTTGTCAAGAACCTCTCCCACGTATATTTCATCAATTTATCACATCGAAGAAAGACCAAAATCATCATTTTTTGAGCAAATCACAAGGCAATTGCATAGGGATGGCAAAAAAACCCGACAAACCCGATACCCGCGGGGACCCGCCCCGAACGGGGAAAGGAAAACCCGCTTAAACGGGTAACGGGGCGGGGATGGGGCGGGGAATTATTCCCCGAGGCAGGGACGGGGCGGGGATGGGTAACGGGGTCCCCGCCCCGTTAAAAAAAAAAATTTTTTTTTTTTTTTTTTAAGAATTCAATACTTTAAGTGAACATTTTCGTTAGTTCTAATAGAAAATAGCAACTAAAATTATTTGTTTAAATATAATGAATATGGACAATAAAAATAAATTATCAAAAACTAAAAAAAAAAAAATTAAACGGGGAATTAAACGGGGAATAAACCCACCCCCGCCCCGCCCTGCCCCCGCCCCGCCTTAAACGGGGAACGGGGCGGGGACGGGGAATGAATTTCTTAACGGGGCGGGGGACGGGGAGGGCATCCCCGCCCCCGCCCCGCCCCGCCCCGTTGCCATCCCTACAATTGCAAGAATCAATTCATTAATGATAAAAGCTTGGTTTTTGGATAAAGAAGGGAAGACGCAACTGGAATTCATAAAAAAAAAAATAAAAAAAAAATCATTGAAGATATTCAAGATTCATAATCTTTTCTTCAATTAATCAAAATTCAAGTGATGATTTACAAATTAATTATATTTTCTTGTAATTTTATTATGTGGGCTAATTTTCCAATTATAAAGACATTGATGAACCCTTATTATGAGGCTTTTAATATAAATTCAATATTTTGAGGCCTAATATGTGTTTATTTTTAAATGATTGCTTTGGCTCCATTTGACAACCATTATTTCAAGATTTTTTAATTCTCATACTCATTTTCAACTACACATTTGCACAATAAAATATTTTGCATATAAATCCAAAATTTTTCCTATTTTTTAACCACACATTCTCTAAAAATCATTGTTCAAACTCAATTTTCTCCAAAAAAAAAAAAAAAAAAGGTTGTCATACAAGGGTTTAGGGACTTTTCAGTTACTTGATCACTAATGTGATTGATTGTAAATTTTATTGGTTTTGAGAGAAACAATAAGATAGATAGAACTTTATAACAATTATCGTAAAGTTTCATGGGGGTAGAGATATACCGCTATACTTTCTATGATATCTAATTTAGATGTTTTAGCATTTTTAATGCATGTTTTCATATTCGTATCTTTCATGGAGATATAGGAAGATTACATGAAATGGTAGATTTAATTAATATCGAGAGATACTTTTAATTAAGTTAAGAACATTGAATAACAAGAACATACACATATTGTCATGTTATTGATTTATATTGAAATGGATTAATAAGGAAGATTCAAGATCTTGGCAATATCATATCGAAATTTATAAAAGCTTTATAAATTGCACAAATTGCTCAATAGAATAGTTAGTTTAATTAGTTAATCTATCATAAATCCTTCAACAAAATTTGCTATTTGATTAAAATTAATATTAATTGATCTTAGATTAAGTACATAATCCTCGTGGGAACAATACTTTATCCATCACTTTATTACTTGTCCAGTAAATCAAACGATCAAGTTTTTGGTACCGTTACCGAAGACTATTGTATTTAATTAGTTTTAACTTTAATTTGAATTTTTATTGCTTTATTAATTTAATCTTATATTAGAAAAAAATTATGGCGTTTCTTCTCTTTCTTTTTCAAGATCTCATATGCAAAGTTCGAGGCACGGTAATCTTGCTCAATTTGGTCCGAAAATCAAACGAACATTAAGGTTGAAAAGAAAAAAATTGATAGAAGCACAACAAAAACTGGAAACATTTCTAATGGCAAGAAATATACAAATTTTAAATTGCTTTTGGGATGAATGAAATTGCAGGATATCCGGTTGTAGTTGCGAGAGATGAAAATGAAAGTCTCATGGTGAATACATGGTTCCACCAATGGTAGAAAGCAGATACAGTATAGTGATAGAAATATAAAATGCATCTTTTTTCCTCCTTATTTTATGTACTCATATGATTAATCAATATCAAAATGTACTTATTATGTTCATATTTTAATTTAGGTGACAATTCGATGGATATGGTGTAATTTGAAATAAATAAGCGAACATGACCAAAATGAAAGAAAACAAAGTTTGGGGACTAAAATGGAAATGCTCAAAAGTTATGTGGAACCAAACGTTGAAGATTTGAGAGTAAATTGGTTGAAAAAAGACGTCAAAGGATAAAATATCGTCAAAGTATGATCACACATCAATTTTCAATCAAAAAAGTTGCGCACCGATTTTCAGCCTCATATTTAGACTCATTTTTTACATTGAAAATTTGTATAGCTTAAATTTCATGTGGTCGTAAATGGTGTTTCAGCAAAGTTTAGAGTCTATTTTCAATGTTCTATGCGACCGCATGACTTACTACCATACGGCCGCATAGTTCATTCCCGACACGAAAATTCTGGTTTCCAAATTTAAGTCAACTACCTATAAAAATAACTATAAATACGTATTTTTAAACCCTAGAACGGCAAGAACGTACAGAACGCCTCAAAAATTGATTCTTCATTTTTTGTCTTATAAATTCATGAATTGTAACTAAACTTTTACACTTGGTCGAAGGAAATTGAAGCCTCGGAACCACATATTGTGAGATGTAAATAGTTTTTCTTAGTTTAATTCATGTTTTTAAGTATTGAATATTTTTCTGCACTTATTTTCATGATTGTTATGTTTAATTATGAGGAGACCTACTAGTTTGTTATTCGTTGCAATCTACCGCTATGTTAAATATAAAATCCGTAATTGTTTGTTATCTTTAACTTGTGAAGTAACTAGGGTTTGATAATTTCCTGTTTTGGTGATTGTTAGATCTTAGGAAGAATGTTTAAATAGATTGAATACAACCTTTGGTGTTTTTGTTATCTAGTCATCGATTTTTCTATTGTGTAAAATTTTTATTAAATTGAATCTTGAGCGTTTTAATAATTAAGGTTAGTTAGAACGCTAGTTTCTAACTAACTAAAATTAAGAAGAAATATGAATTATTCCAACAGTGAATATTCAAAATATGGGTTGATTTATACTTGCATCGATGATCAATTATAAATTTTCGACGGTAGATATTGATTTGGACCAAGGTTAGTCTTTTGATTGTTTTTGTTAATTTCATTTTCATTGTTATTGATTGAGTTATTTACAATTGTTTGCATACAAACCCCCCCCCCCCCCCGGGATCATTGTACGAAGTATAAAATATTGAATTACTTACTTTTCGTGGGATCCACCATTATTTCCACTATTACATTAGTTTTAGAGGTTAATGTATTACTTTTGGGGTGCCTGCGACAGCACACACCACATAGGTTTCCCAGCATTTAGGCAAGGTAATTTTCACTCAAGGACATACGTAATCAATATGTTTCACTATGCCTTGCAATTTTTTGGGAGATCCACTGAAAATTCGAATGCTAAAACTCGAGGTCTCTAGATATCTGTGCAACAATGGAATATCTGGGGATTTCCACTAATGCAATTCGACTGAGACTCTTTCTTTACACTTTGAAAGATTCGGCTATGGAATGGTTGGACACATTCCCACCTCATGATTCACCACTTGGAACATTTTAAGTCAAAAATTCTGAAGTAAATATTTCCAATTGAAAAGGATTACCAAATTGAAGGACGAGATTACTACATTCTCCTAATGGAATTCATAATGTTATTCAGAGGCATGGGAAAGGTACAAATGGCTACTATGTATATTTCTACAATATGGTTGCAATGACTTCAAGTATAATACTTCTACAATAGGCTAAATTCGGCAAGCAAGGCTAATGTTGACTCTACTTGTACTGGGTAAATTATAAAAAGGACAACGGACTAAGTCTATCAAATCATGGAAGACATAGCATGATTAGTGTACTTTTGTGAATAGAGAGATCAGGCGGAAAGAAGGTTGCTGGAATACACGAAGTTGACACACTGATAGCAATTTCAGCACAGCTAGCAACACTAGCTAAAAAGATAAATAGTTGAGCAACCAATCAAACAATGAATACAGTTTAAGCAGCTGGGCCGAGATGCATTCATTGCGGTGGAAATCACGAAAGTGTGGATTTTAACATGGGAAGTTCATTTGTTGAATCGGATGAAGAGGTAAATTACATGAAAAATTACCCCGATGTAGTAGAATAATCCATATACAAATGCATACAACCCAGGCTAGATGAATCATCCCAACTCTTCTTGGAGCAATAATCAGTCATCTTAAAGTGCACCACTTCAGAATGCACCGCCATGTTTTCAATAGTCGAAAAAGAAGCCCTCATGAGAAAAAAACATTTACTAAAATCGTTGAAGCATCAACTGACTTCATACAAAGGACTGATATAACTTTGCAGATTCATGGAGCTGCTATTAAGATTTTGGAAAATCAAAAGGGACAAATTACCAAAGTACTTTTAGAGAGACTGATAAGTACGTTTTGCACATTTATTTAGGTCACAAAATATGGAAAATTGCCAATGCATATGTTGAAATATGGCTTAATTCGATATAATTTGTGTTTGTAGGATTACATTGATGGATGGAATGAAGAGTATACGAAAACAAACGGCAAAGGACCAAAATGGAAGAAAATAAAACCTCGAGGACCAAAATACAATTATTCAAAAGTTGACCCGAATGGCGAATCGAACATGGAATTGGGCTAAGTAACACATTATGATATTATGGAATGCTAGAAGAAGGAGAAGAAGAAAGCAAGGCCAAAAAGTAAATGAAATAAAATTTGGGGACCAAATGGAAAATACTTTCTAACATGTAGTCGCATGGTAAAAAACTTCATGCAGTCGCCCAAGAAGCAATAGGGAAAAATTTCTGCCAAATTGTTATAACCATGCTATCACATGGGATATAACCATGCAGTCGTATGGTTCAATTGCGCTGCGAATTTTCTGATTTCCTAGTTCGAACCAATCTCTTATGGAAAGATATTTTGACACCCTATATAACCCCAATCTTGTCCCGAATAAGGGTTCGTGCATTTTTTAAGAGAAAATGGCATTGAAGAGGAAGGATGAAGGCAAAAACAAGGGATTTCACTCCAAGATTCAAGATTGCAAAATTAAAATTCAAGAATTGGGTGATGTCTTCTTCTAAATATTTTTCTTGTTCTTTAATTTTATCCATGATAGGCTAAATTTTCATTATACTAGGAGAACGATGATCACCGCTATGTGAACGTTTAATTCCTTATTTTGCAATTTCGACATTAAGACGTGACTATTATATGTTGAATGATTTATATACACTTTAATGTCTACATAATTAAATGGATGTGATTATGTGAGTATGGGTAGTCTATTTCATGCATTCGAAAGAAGTGAATTAGATTCAACAAGATATAAATCATTGTAGGGTGCGATAAGGGATAGAAATATACCGTTATGCTTTACATGAATCATTAAGTGTTTACAAAACGACATGCATTCTCATATATTGCATTTGTCATAGAAATATAGTCATATAGTATGTGAGAATAGGTTCAATTCTACTCGAGAGAGATTATTGAATATGTTAAAAACATTAATTCTTCAACTAAATTGTAGTGTTTTCAAATTGTGAAATAAGGGTTAAACGTGAACTTGTTTGGTGATTCAGGATCCTAGTGCATTTTTCATACATCAATTTCTTCAACCTTTTGCATTCAAGATCATTTTGCATTTATTTAGTACCTTTGTTTAAATTGCATTTTAGTCATAGTTTAGTTATAAAATTCAAATCTTCAACTATCTTGAGTTAAATAGATTCGGTTAAGGTTTCGGTAATAGAAATCAAATTAAATGAATCCTCGTGGGATGATACTCAAAATTTTACAGTTTTTACTTTATTACTTATTAACGAACCGTAACTTGTAGTGATTTACTAAGCGAACATATTTTTGTGAACAAGTTTTTGGCATTGTTGCCGGGTATTGACTATTAATTTGATTTTTCTTTACTTGGACACTAATTCGAACTTGACTTTAATTTTAGTTTACATAGTATATTTTACTCAGTTTTTTCTGCTTAGGCTAAGCTTGTCTACGAAGATCAATCAACTGTGTATTACTTCAAATTGATTTGGAAATTAAATGAACATTTCATTGCAGATGGAGAGAAGTAAGAGTAGCACGGTATAAAGATCAAGGACAAATACAAAAGGCTGATCAACTCCTGGAACCGAGAGTAAATCATGCAGCTCCAGCCAATCCGAAGGCACAATCTGACGGGAATGCTCTTCTGGGAGATTTCTTATCACCATTTGTTGCTCAAAGTCAATCCAGCATTGTCTACCTCGTATTTGAACAACCAAACTTTTAGCTGAAGACGAATGTCATCCAACTATTCCAAAACGGGGCATCAATTTTATGGGATGGCCAACAAGAATCCGCATACACATGTATCCCACTTCTTGGATATGTGTTAACACTTAAGGTACTAAGGGATATTAGATAATGCAATTCGACTAAGGTTATTTCCACAAACTCTGTAAAATAAAGCACTTGAGTGGTTAGATTCACTCCATGTGGCTAGTATTACTACTTGGACCGATTTGGCTCATCAATTATGCACAAAGTTCTTCTCACCAGCCAAGGTTGCAAGATTGAGGCATGAAATATCAATATTCAGCCCGACTGAGTTCGAATCATTTGATAAGGTATGGAACAGATTCAAGAATATGTTGAAAAAATGTCCATAACATGGGTTTGACAAACCATCACAAGTCAGGTTTTTCTACACAGAACTGCTTCCAACTTTCAGGAGCATGGTGGACTCGTTATCAATTGGGTCCCTAACTACTAGAACGATTGATGGACCTTGGGAATTATTCAAGAGAATGGCTAATACTTCAGCCATGTGGTCTTCAGATCGATGAGGTCCAAAGAAAATAGCTGGAGTCTACGAGGTAGATACATACTCAGTTTTATCTGCAAAGACCGACTCCCTATTTCACAAAATGGAAAGCATAACGCAAATGGTGAACTCAGCATAAGTAAAGAATGTGGAGCACAACATGATACAACTGAATGTCCCATCCTTATACAAGGAAATGAACATGTGGATTACGTTTAATGGGGTTAACGTCAGCCCAACAATCCTCACTCTGACACATACAATTCGAGATGGAGAAATCATCCAAATTTATCTTGGGGTGGAAATCAAAATGACAACCGAGTTCAAGGACAGTTTCAGCAGGAGAACAAACCCCAGTTGGATGACATGTTTGCAAAGCTCATGGAAAAAATCGATAAATACATGGAGATCACCAATCAGTTCATGAGCAAGACTGAAACAAACTTCCAGAATCAGGGTGTAGCTATTAAGAATTGGAGACACAAATGGACATCTGGCTCTTTCTATGACATGAAGAGTGCATGGTGCATTGCCGAGCAACACAGAAGCAAATCCTAGGGAGCATGTTCAAGCCATTACTACATGAAGTTGAGTTTAGCTGCCTGAGATACATGCCAAGAGACATGGTGCAAATAAAGAACAAGTGGAGTCTTCTAAAGAAGAGAATAAGAAACAGGTTGACAACACCAAGAAGACATCGGTAAGAAAAAGTCCAGAAAAATCACAACAAGTGCCAGATAATTTGGTAAATCCCTATGAGCTACCAATTCCATTCCGACAATAGTTGATGAAGTAAAGAATGGAGCAGCAGTACAAAAAATTTCTTGAAGTGTTCAGAAAGCTCCATATAAACATCCCATTGGCTGATGCACTCTTTCAAATATCGAGCTACGCCAAATTCTTGAAGGACATTCTATCAAACAAACGCAAGTTGGAGGATCATGAGACAGTGATGTTGACTGAAAAAGTCAATGCCAAAATTCAGAAAAAGCTTCCACCAAAACTGAAGAAGTAAAGTGATGTTGAGGAAAGTAAAGGATGGAGCAGCAATACAACAAGTGCCAGATAATTCGATAAATCCCTATGAGCTACCAATTCCGTTCCCACAGCGGTTGAAGAAGCAAAGGATGGAGCAGCAATACAAACAATTTCTTGAAGTGTTCAGAAAGCTCCATATAAACATCCCATTGACTGATGCACTCTTCCAAATACCGAGCTACGGCAAATTCTTGAAGGACATTCTACCAAACAAATGCAAGTTGGAGGATTATGAGACAGTGATATTGACTGAAGAAGTCAGTGCTAAAATTCAGAAAAATCTTCCACCAAAACTGAAGGATCCAGGGAGTTTCACTGTACCCTGTACTATTAGTGAAATCTATTTTGATAAAGCGTTGTGAGATCTTGGTGCCAGTATTAATCTAACATCGTTATCTGTTTTCAAGAAACTTGGACTAGGAGAAGCTAAAGCAACCACGGTTACAATGCAACTGGCTGACCGATCTTTGACACATCCAAGTGGAATAATAGAAGATGTGCTAATCAAGGTGGAAAAATTCATATTCCCTCCTGATTTTCTCATATTGGATATGGAGGAGGACAGTGATGTTCCGCTCATCTCGGCAGACCATTGTTGGCCACAGGCAAAGCATTGATTGATGTTTAGAAGGGACAGTTAATTTTGAAGCTAGGTGAAGAGCGGATATCCTTCAACGTTTTCAAAGCAATGCAGTTTCCTTCAGAGGCAGATAACTGTTTCAAAATTGATGTCATTGACAAGCTATTTCTACTTCAACATCATTCAGATACATACAAGGTGTGTATCGTTCATTCTCAATCAACAAATTCAGATTCACTTGAGGTTGAGACTTGTGATTATCTCAAACACAATCAGTGAGGTGGAAGAAGAAAAATTACTTCGGGTACTCAAGGAGTACAAAACAGCGATAGGATGGACCATCGCAGATATTAAAGGGATCAGCCCTTCGTTGTGCGTGTATAAGATTCTCATGGAGGAGAATTTTTGACCCAGTGTGGAGAGTCAGCCGAGTTTAAATCTAAATATGAAAGAAATGGGCCGGGCTGAGGTATTGAAGCTCTTAGATGTGGGCATTATCTATCCTATATCAGACAACGTATGGATCAGCCCAGTTCAAGTTGTACAGAAAAAGGGAGGAATCACAATCGTACCTAATGAGAACAATGAGCTTATTCCTACCAGAACAGTTACGGGATGGAGGGTTTGCATTGACTACTGTAAACTCAATACAGCTACAAGGAAGGATCATTTTCCTCTCCCATTCACTGATCAGATGTTAGAGAGGTTGGTAGGCCATTTACACTACTGTTTTCTCGACAGGTATTCAGGTTACAATCAGATACCAGTGGAGTCAGAAGACTAGAAAAAGACCACATTCACATGCCCCTACGGTACATTTGCTTACCGTAGGATGCCTTTTGGGTTATGCAACGCTCTAGCCACATTTCAGAGATGCATGATGGCTATATTTTCCAACATGGTTGAGAGGTTCATCAAAGTGTTCATGGATGACTTCTCTGTGTTTGGGTCTTCATTCGATGATGTTTGAAACACTTAAATTTGGTCTTACAGAGATGTCGAGAAACAAATCTGGTGCTGAATTGGGAGAATGTCACTACATGGTATAGAAGGGCATTGTCCTGGGACATCGGGTTTCATCGAAAGGAATTGAAGTAGACAGGGCAAAGGTCCAGGTTATTGAGAAATTATCGCTGCCAACTTCTGTTAAGGGTTTTCATAGCTTCTTAGGTCATGCTGGGTTCTACAGACGGTTCATCAAGGATTTCTAAAAGATCACTAAGCCGTTATGCAATTTGTTGATGAAGAACAACCCATTTAACTTCGATGAGGAGTGTTTGATAGCTTTTCACACCCTAAAGAAGAAGTTTACTTCAGCTACAATGGTAGTCGTACCGGATTGGGAACTACCATTTCAATTGATGTATGATACTCGTGATTATGCCGTGGGAGTGGTATTGGGACAGCGAAGAAACAAAATTTCTCATGTGATATGCTACGCCAACAAAACTTTGAATGATGCATAGCTGAATTATGCAACCATGAAGAAGGAGTTGTTGGCGGTCGTATATGCTTTTGATAAATTTCGACCTTATCTGGTTGGGTCAAAATTTATTGTCTACTCCGATCATGCGATATTGAAGTATCTGATGACAAAGGAAGACGCCAAGTTGAGGTTGATTCATTGGATACTGTTATTGCATGAGTTCGACATAGAAATTAGAGATAAATGAGGTTTTTCCAGATGAACAACTCCTCAGTGTGGAGACAGCACCTTGGTACGCTGATATTTTGAACTACTTGGCAAAATCCATTCCCCTACTGGATTATTCAAGCTACCAGAGAAAGAAGTTCTTTACGGAGTTGAAATATTATTTTTGGAAAGATCCAGTTCTCTATAGGCTTGGGGCATATCAGATCATTTGGCGGTGCATACTTGAAGAAGAGGTGACTCAGATTTTGGAGTATTGTCATTATTAGGCACATGCGGGACACTTTGGGGCCTCCAAGACAGTAGTAAAGGTCTTACAGTCAGGTTTTGTTGGCTTACGTTGTTCAGGGATGCCTTTGAGTTCGTGAAGAGATATGATCCGTGTCAACGCACGGGGAATATCTTGAGGAAGAATGAAATGTCCCTGACAAGTATTCTAGAAGTGGAGCTGTTTGACGTCTGGGAGAATGACTTCATGGGACCATTCCCATCGTCCTTCTCCAATCAATACATACTTGTGGTGGTTGATTATGTCTCTAAGTGGGTAGAAACAGTGGCATTGCATACTAACGCTGCAAAAGCGATGATTGGATTCCTCAAGAAGCACATTTTCACTCGTTATGGCACACCTAGGGCTATCATCAGTAACGGGGACAAATACTTCTGTAATCGCCAGTTTGAGCAGTTGCTGAGTAAGTATGGAGTCAAACACCGCATAGCAACCCCATATCATCCTCAACCAGCGGGCAGGTTAAAGTTTCTAACAGAAAATTGAGGAGAATAATTGAGGTCAACAATTAATTCTTCGAAGAAATACTGGTCCAAGAAGTTGGACGATGCCTTGTGGGCGTACAGAACAACATTCAAAACACTGATAAGAATGTCACCATACCGTTTAGTATTTGGGAAAGCATGTCACTCACCGGTAGAGTTGGAACATCAAGCATATTGGGCACTTCGAAGGTTGAATATGGATCTGCAAGTGGCGGGTGAACAGTGGTTACTTTAGTTGAATGAGATGGATGAGTTTCATTAGGAAGCTTATGAGAATGCAAAAATCTACAAGGAGCGAACCAAGAAATTTCATGACATGAATATTCAGAGAAGAGAGCTTCTTGTGGGGCAGAAAGTACTCTTGTTCAACTTTTGACTGAAGCTTTTTTCGGGAAAATTGAGGTCGAGGTGGTCTGGTCCATATACTATTACAAAAGTGTTTCCATACAGAGCTGTGGAAATCACCCATGAGAGAAAAGGAGCATTCAAAGTTAATAGACAGCGTTTAAAACACTATTGGAGTGGAGAATTCTCGAAAGACAAATCCACTGTTCATCTCAAACCTCCGAAGTGATTCCTACACAGTACAGTCGGGCTATCGATTATAAACTAGCGCTCGATGGGAGGCAACCTATCGTTTCTACCTTTTTATTCATTTTACCTTATGCATTCCATTGTTAATTTCTTCTTCATTTTTTTTTAATCATTTTTAATAAGATTAATTTTTAATCGTCTCTAAGGTAACAAAAGAGAATATACATGGTCCATACTTCTTTTTCCTCTATCATGTTCGCCTTAACATCCCCATAAATTAGGAGAGTATTCATCACCCCTTGTTCTTTATCTTCTGTGAATTTGTACTTAATTTTATGAGTTACTAAGTTTGCATTTTATTATTCTTTAAATATTGAGGACAATGTTCTGTATACGTTTGGGGTTGGGAATATTTCAATATGTCATTCATCACGGCACTGCAGTTTTTATTTTTGTATGAAAAAAATTCAGTTTTTCATTTTTTGTCGAGTTATTCTTAGTTTTACGCATTTCTAATAGTAGTTTAGAATTTTGTGTGTTTGCGTATGTTTGACTATTTTGCCAACCACGATGATTTCTATTGGGTTATATGTGGACCATGAATGATGAAAACTGTGCATTATTAAATTGATCAAAACATGTTTATGTAAAATTTGATTTACCTTGCGCATGACACTCATGTTTACATATTTGGCTATCAAGTTGACTCATTAATTAGAAATAGGTGAACTTAGAAAATTCAGAAAAACTCTTCTCGTGCTAAATCATGACCAATTTTTAGAATAGTTTGGAGGTAAGTGAACTGTTGCAAGGAAACACTGAGATGAGTAGGGGTTTCGCGCATGATATTATGTGTGGATTTTCTAAAACCAATGAGATGAAAACGAAGTGAAAGTTTCAAGTTTGGGTATAGTGTTAGCAACTAGGTGTCTAAAAGAAAAGGGACATTGCACTATTCATTTAATAAACAAAGACATATGTTTGAGCATGTATAACTCAAGTGATTAAGCCTGCAAGGGTTTAAAACCTGGTGCCCTACGGTCATCTGACTTGGAATTCATTGGCCTAAAGCTCGCTATAGGGGTTATATAGAAAGTAAATGTAGCGGTGGCAACGAGCCGAGCCGGGAAAAAAAAAGCTCGGGCTAGACCGGACTTTTTTTGGCCCTAGCCGGTCCCGACCAAAAAAAATAAGGCTCGACCCGAGCTTTATACCCGAGCCTTAGCAGGCCGAGCCGGCTCAGGTATTTTTTTTTTTGGTGTAAAATCTACATTAAAACAAAAAAAAAATTGTACATTTTATGCGTAATACGTGTTATAAATTAAAGAGATTATGAAAGCTTCATTTTTACTTAAAGTATGTAACTATTATTTCTTGTAATGTCATGGTGAAACTTCCTTGAGGGTCGTAATTCCAATAATTCAAGGCAATAACTATTCTATTTATCATTGAAGAATAAAACCCTCCTCCTTTATCCTGGCTTGGGACCGGCTACAATTATCGTAAGCGGAGTTAAAATTGTACACGAATAAAATACTTCGTGTACAATTTTTTTTTAAACAAAAAAAATTAAAAATTACGTATTTTTTTGAAACTAAACAATTTAAAAACTTACAATATCTTATGCTTTAATATGCTGTAACTCATCGGCCATTATACTATCATTTTGTTCATGAAGACGTAATTCCGCACATTCCCAATCCTTCAAACATATTAAAGCGTCCAATATATCTTCTTTTAGTCTTGATCGTTTGTCACATAAAATTCGACCACCTAAACTAAATGCAGCCTCCGATGCTACTGTAGACACCGGCGGTGTTAGTAGATCGCGAGCAATTTTTGATACAATTGGATACTGCCTTTCGTTACATCTCCACCATGATAAAAGACTAAAATCCTGTAATTTTTGTGGTTGTAACATACTACGAACGTCCACGCACATATACTTAGCTAACTCCGAAGGAATTTCAAGATTTGTACCACTGACATCTATTGCTCTAGATATTGACGAGCTAGAACTAAATGAGGGAACACTAGTATTGGTCTCTAAATAACTCCATATATTATCTACATTTGTTGATGTGTCTTTTGAAAAATAATTTTGGGAAGAACTACGCTGACCTTCTTTTTCAGCGTAATAGTTATACATTTCGCATAACATTGATTCTATATTCATATGTGAAAATTGTATATTCATGAAACGTGAAATCCCCTTTATAATAACTTTTGTGCCAGTTAAATTAAGTCGAGGGTCCATTACAGAAGCTAATAAAAATAATGAGAGTATCTCTTCCCAATATTTACGAAACTTTAACTCCATAGAATAAACTACATCAACAAAAATTGGGAAATTCCTATGTTTTTGAAATGTTTGTGCAAAATAGAAAAAATGTTGTAAAACAAGTGAAGATGTAGGGTAATAAACACCGTTACATTCCTTTGTGGCATTGAAAAAAGGTTTTAAAAATGTTTTAACGATAAATGCAATATTCCATTCCCAATCTTCCAAATTATGTTCGGGTCTATATGTATGCCTACCATTATAATACATTGTAATAACTTTATCATAATTTTCACACGAGTGTAACATAAGATATGTAGAATTCCATCTATGTGATACATCAGTGACAAATGATTTCTCTTCTAAGTTATACTCAGCACATAAACTGTTAAATGCTTACTTTCTTGCAGGTGATATAGTAATAAAATTAATTGCTTGCCTAATTTTATCTAACGGTATTTTTATATGTTCTAATCCAGCTTTTACAATCAAATTAATAATGTGGCATACACAACGTTGATGAAAAAATAAACCTCCAAATATAGGGTTCAAATCATCAATAAATTTATCGACAACAACTTTGTTTACACTAGCATTATCAAAAGTAAAACTTCGAATCATTTCTTGCATACCATATTCTTTTATAATATCTTTTAAAACCATGTATATGTTAGTCGCATTATGAGGATATTCTACACATCTAAATACAATAATTCTTTTATGCATAATCCATAGGTGATCAATGTAATGAGCTGTAGCAGCAATATAACCTTTTTTATTAACACCGGTCCATAAATCAGAGGTAAATGATATAACATAATTAAAAGTTTTTAAACTTTCAATATTAGTTTTTTTTTTTTTTTTTGGTTATATAATTTTATAGCATCAGAACGAAGAGTATTTCTACAATAAGAATGATACCTGGGTTGGAGATAATTCTGCACAAGACGAGTAAAGTGTATTGACTCGATCATCGTTAGTGGCATCTTTGCTGCAGCCACGTATGTAATCATTCCTTCACGAAATCTTTCCTGTGAATATATAAAAGTGGAAAGAGTAGAACCGGAACCAGTAAATGTTAGTTCGGTCTGTTTCGGGTCAAGACCAACTGGTTTCGCTTTGCAACTTCTTAATATGTGTCTATTTAAATGCAATGTGCTCGAACTACGCTTCCAACTAAGTTCTTTACCGCAATAATTGCAACATGCTTTCCAAATATCGACTCCATTTTGAACCCAAACTTTTTTTCGAGTCATATGTTGCCAACAATCTGCAGACTCTTTTTTCGACTTTTTAACCTCGACTACTTCCTCCTCTTCGATATCTTCCAAAATCAATTGGAACATTTTGAAATGCATCGTACCCCAATGGAGTACTTGAACTACCTCTAAACTGATTAATCTCATCACTAGTGAAATCCATGTGTAAGTATTATAGTAAAAAATATCGAAAAAAAGAGTAAAAGAAATTTGAGAGTAAAGAAAGTTGAGAGCTCAATTGGAATTTGAATATTGCGTAAAGAAAATATGAGATAGCTTGATATGAATTTGTAAAAATTTTCTCGTATTTATAGACAAAAAAATATATCCGTTTTAACTATATTTAATTTATAAATTTAAATTTTTGATAAGACATTTCATTTAATAAAATTTTACATCTCCGTGCACGCAAGAGCTTGCGTGCACGTCATCTACGTGCAGGTACTACAAACTGTAGCTGCCTCACATAGGCAGCTTTAATTTAAAAATTTGAAATTTTTTTTTAAATAACTTCACACGGGCCGGCCCGGGCTCGGCTCAGAGCCCCCTATTGGGGTTTGGCCTGAGCCTCGACTCAGTGCGACCGAGCCCGAGCCGTCCGAGCCGCCGAGCTTTTTTGCCACCCCTAAGTAAATGAAAGATGTTATATAAAAGAAAAGAAAAAAATGGTATCTATCTATTGATGAATTACATACGTACTCTTATGTATGAAATGCATTGATTAGCCAGGAACACTCGGTTGATAAGATTATATCTCTAATGCGAGACAACTAACTCAATTTAATCTCAAAGGTTGAAAAAATAAAAAATAGGAGAACTTCTGCTTATTAAAGTGTGAAATTGTGATAGTATGATTCATCCGAACTGAAAGAGGGCAATGAATAGATACAAATGAGGTCAGTCTTAGAACACACCCCAGGATAACAGAGTGAAAAGAATAAGTTTGAGGGAATGTGTATCTTTCGAACGATGAGAGCGAAAAATTTGACTACATTGGGTCGGGTATGAGTCAGCCATTATCCTGATATGCTGGTATGAGTTTTCACACACACACACACATGCAGGTGTCGAGTTTTGCATATAATACGTAGAGATTGATGCGATTTTGCACGGCTATAGTTGTTTAAGTGGTCTCTTACTAAGCTCCAATCCTGAGACACGGCAGATTGTTAAGCTATATTTTGTGTAAATTAAGCCACATCTTTTTTGAGGACAAATAATAGTTCAAGTTTAAAGGATTTGATAAATGCGGTTTGCGCATTTATTTAAGCCCAAAACATGAAAAATTGTCGATGTATATGTTCAAATATGGCTTAATTCGATATAATTTATGGTTGTAGAATTACATTGATGGATGAAATGAAGAGTATGCGAAAACAAACGAAAAAGGGGCCAAAATGGAAGAAAATGAAACCTCGGGGACCAAAATACTATTATTCAAAAGTGGACCCAAATGGCGAATCGAGCATGGAATTGGGCTAAGTAACACATTGTGATATCATGGAATGCTAGAAGAATGAGGAGAAGAAAGCAAGGCCAAAAACTAAATGAAATAAAATTTAGGGACCAAATTGAACCAAATGGAAAATACTATCTACCATCCAGTCGCATGGTAGAAACTTCATGCAGTCGTCCAAGAGGTCATGGGGAAAATTTTCTGCTAAATTTATTATAACCATGCAGTCGTATGGTTCAATTACGATGCGAATTTTCTGGTTTCCTTATTCGAACCAATCTCTTATGGAAAGATATTTTGACGCCCTATATAACCCTAATCTCGTCCAGAATAAAGGTTCACGCATTATTTAAGAGAAAAAGGCATTGAAGAGCAAGGAAAAAGGCAACAATGAGGGATTTCACTCCAAGATTCAAGATTGCAAGATTTAAATTTAAGAATTGGGTGATATCTTCTCCTAAATATTTTTCTTGTTCTTTAATTTTATCCATGCTTGGCTAGATTTTCATTGTACTAGGAGAATGATGATCCTCGCTATGTGAAAGTTTAATTCCTTATTTTTGCAATTTCGACACTAAGACGCGAATATTATATGTTGAATGATTTATACACACTTTAATGTCTCAATAATTAAATGCATGTGATTATGTGAGTATGGGTGATCTATTTCATGCATTCGAAAGAAGGGAATTAGATTCAACAAGATATAAATCATCATAGGGTCCGATAGGGGATAGAAATATACCGCTATACTTTACGTGAATTTTTAAGTGTTTACAAAATATCATGCATTCTCATATATTGCATTTGTTATAGAAATATAGTCAAATGGTATGTGCGAATATGTTCAATTCTACTCGAGAGAGATTATTGAATATTTTAGAAACATTGATTCTTCAACTAAATCGTCGTGTTTTCAAATTGTGAAATAAGGGTTAAACGTGAACTTGCTTGGTGATTCGGGATCCTAGTGCATTTTTCAGACATTAATTTCTTCAACCTTTTACATTCAAAATTATTTTGCATTTATTTAGTAACCTTAGTTTAAATTGCATTTTATTCATAGTTTATTTATAAAATTCAAATCATCAACTATCTTGAGTTAAATAGATTCGGTTAAGATCTCGGTAATAGAAATCAAATTAAATGAATCCTCGTGGGACGATACTCGAAATTTTCCATTTTTCACTTTATTACTTGTTAACGAACCGTACACTTGCGGTAATTTACAAAGTGAACATATTTTTGTGAACAGAGACTACCATGAGCCTTGCTAAGGACACTGAGATAAATACCAAACAACATGTAATAGCAATGCGTGTTATGGAGAGTGAAATAATTGAAGACTCACCTGTGAAAGTACTAACTTCGGTTCAGACAATTACTATGCGAAATGGGGTTCAACTTCTAGAAATTACAATTAAGAAATAGGTGTTAGCATATGAAAAGGTACCTTTCACAGATGATTAGCAAATGGATAAATCTGAATAGTTAGCAAGGATAGTTCCATATCAGAATTCAGATGATCCACAGGTTAAGGTAACCATTCCTATCAAGACTTATGTACCTCTTATCCCCTTCCCTCAGAGATTGCATAAAATGAAGCTCGATGAGCAATTTGAGAAGTTTCTGGACATGTTGAGAAAGCTCCACATCAAAGATACCATTTATCAATGCAATTAGATAGATCCCCAAGTTATGCAAAGTTCCTAAAATACATGATATCAAAGAAAAGAAAGCTTCTAGAATTTAAAGTAGTGGCATTAACAAAAGAAAGCAATGTTAGACTGTAAATTAAATTACCATCCAAATTCAAGGATCAAAGGAGTTTCGTGATAGACCAAGAATAGCTAACCAAGAGAGGTGTGATTTTGTTTTTAAAACTTTTTCGAAAAATTAATCTAAAATCAAGCATGTAATAACTAGATAGATTAATTCAAATAATAAGTACGAATATGACAGCAATAAGTAAAGAGAGATAGATGGTGCAAACGATATAATTATGGAGGTTCAATTCAACGCAATAATCTATGTCCTCTGTTACCAAGCTCTTCGGCATGAGTAAGACCAATTTCACTATGTTGATTGATTTGTGGTGCAATCCAAGTCTTTACAATGCTTCTGGTAACTTACAAACAATGAGCACTGATCCTTATACAACGTTGAGTTTTTGGGACCTCAATACAACCTTAAAAAGTTGGTTTTACAAATGAAACACCGCTCTCGATAAATGATATGATCACAATTAAGTATCAAAAGAGAAATATGTTAACGCTTTAATAGATAGCAATGAATAAAGCTCAAGTGTTATGTATGACAAACTTTGATGTGTAGAATGATTTTAAAAAGTTAATTTCATCAAAAGTTTTTCAAAGTTAAAATGATTTGATAATAATAAATGAGATGAGAAATCGATATAATTTTCCTCAAAAATATCTCACTTGAATGTTGTAATGAATGGCAAGTGATTACGTATTTATAGAAGTTGAAAAAGTCAAACAATATGTCGAATCGAATGATCATTCAGACGTCCGGACGGTTTCGAACGATTGATTTAACTAGTGCTCGTCAGAAGTCAGAACTGTCAAAAAATCTACTGTAATAACTTGAGGAATGAACAAAATTCATGAGGCCTAATCCAATAGTGAGAAAATCAAGTTTCCTACCGATAAGAAAAGAGTCGAAAAGAAACAGATCAACAGAACTCACTTCATCCTATGACCCTTTCGTGGTAGGATAATATTTGCAATGATATTTTGTAAAACTTTGCAGGGAAGAGTCAATTGATTCGCACTAACTTTCGTGATATTTTCCAAAAAAAAAATTTGGTGACTCGACGACAAGCTTCGGTAGGGTCATAGCCGTCTAAAGTGAGATGTGCATTGCGAAGAAAAATCTGTGTTTCACACAACTCAAGTTCTAAAATATCATGAATAAGAGCTTTATTGATGACAATGCGTTTATTTTTAATTAAACATGAAATGTCACTGGAACGGGGAGTAATAATCATTTTTTTTTATAAAATTCCTTCATGAGCCATGGGTATGCATTGGCAATTGAAATCCAACCCATATTTTCAAAACGTTCTTCTATATGAAATTCAGGAGCTTCAATAGTAAAATCCACAAAATCAACATTTTTACCTATTAACATTGGGAATTTTTCAAATGGTTTGGCCGGCACCTCGGGTTCCAAATTGAAGTATTCATCGGTAGATGGTGGAGGAGATCTAGGGATGGCATCGGGGCGGGGCGGGGGGGGATGCCCTCCCCATCCCCCGCCCCGTTAAGAAATTCATTCCCCGTCCCCGCCCCATTCCCCGTTTAAGGCGGGGCGGGGCGGGGCGGGGGCGGGTCGGGGCAGGGTAGGTTTATTCCCTGTTTAAATTTTTTTTTTTTTTAGTTTTTGATAATTTATTTTTATTGTCCATATTCATTATATTTAAACAAATAATTTTAGTTGCTATTTTCTATTAGAATTAATGAAAATGTTCATTTAAAGTATTGAATTCTTAAAAAAAAAAAAAAAAAAATTTTTTTAACAGGGCGGGGACCCTGTTACCCGTCCCCGCCTCGGGGAATAATTCCCCGCCCCATCCCCGCCCCGTTACCCGTTTAAGCGGGTTTTCCTCTCCCCGTTCGGGCCGGGTCCCCGCGGGTATCGAGTTTGTCGGGTTTTTTTGCCATCCCTAAGGAGATCACAGCACCGTGCTCTTGAGCATCTTTCTCATCCATTTTGAGCCTGACATAGTTAAAATGGAGTATCATTTTTCATTTTGAACATTTTTACAAAAATGTTTGAAGGTGTTTCAAGCTTCATCTTTAAGATTTAAGAAAAGAACCTAAGTGAATCTAGAGAAATGATCAACAATGATGAAAGCATAGTGTTTTCCACCTAAACTACCGGTTCTTGATGATCCAAAAAGATCAATGTGGAGTAATTGAAATGGTTTTGTAGTTGATGAGTGCAATTTGGGTTTAAATGATCTTTTTACTTTACTAAATTGACATTCATCACAAATTTTGTCTTTTTCGAACTTAAAATTTGGTAAACGTTTGACAAAACAATTTTTGGACATTTTTTAAAGAAGTTTCATGCTAACATGACATAATCTCTTATGCTATAACCAATAAACATTTTTCATCATTTTCAAAATCGATAGTTATGATACAAACATCTTTGCAACTTTCTATGAACAATACTTCTTTAGATGTAGCATCCTTAATGAGACATTTAGAAGAATCAAATTTAATATGATAGCTTTTATCAAATAATTGACTAATACTAAGTAAATTATGTTTGAGATTATCTACCAATAATATATTTTCAATGGAATGAGAGAGATGATTACCAATGTTTCCAATTTCGATGATTTTTCCTTTGTATTGTCTCCAAATGTGACATGACATCCATCCTTCTTTTTGAAATTCGATAGTAAAGTTCTATATTTGGTCATGTGCTTTGAGCACCCGCTATCCAAGAACCATTTGTTCGTCATCTTCTTTTGTACTTACAATAATAATTCAACTTTTGATCTACCCAAACAAGATTGAGTCCTTGGTAGTTAGTTTTAGTGGATCTTTGAGTCCACTCGTTTTTACTTTCTAAGTGTAGCTTCTTCTTTTTTGTTAGATAATTGTAAGCAATATGTCCATCCTTATTGCAAAATCTACAAGTGATTTTTGAGGGAATTGTATTTGAGGTTTTGACAAATAAATTTTTCGGATATTTTTGTTTCAAAAATTGTTTATATCCAATGTCTGCTTTATCAAAAATATATTTTTGATTACCAAACATTAAATCAAAATTCTTTTGAGTGAATTTATAAATAATTTTTATTAAGTCTTCGACATTTTCTTTCAAAGAACAATTTTCTTTATACAATAAATCATAATCAACATTTTCCTTTTTAGTTTCTAAAAGTTTCTCCATTCACTTTTTAATAATTTATTTTTCTTTTTAAAAACAGAATGACTAAAAGCGAGTTTTTCAAATTCTTCCAAAATTTCATCGTAGGAGGAAGATACATTATCATATGAAATTTTTTCAATAGAATTCACCTCGTCATCGATTGCCGTAAAACACAAGTTGGCTATCTCTTCTTGACTTTCATTTTCGTTGCAATCGTCATCATCGCTTTCATCCCATGTTGCTTGGAGTGCATTTTTCTTGAAATTTTTCTTTTTGTTTGTATACTCGGTTCTCTTGTGAACGGGTTTATCGCAATCATAACAAATAATTTTCTTACTTCTTTCTTCGCTCTTTTCCTCCTTCTTTTGAAATTTTCGATTGTTTCAAAAACCTCTCATTTTTAGAAGAAGCACAAGATCACCAATCTCTTCATCACTCATGTATCCACTTATAGTTCTCTCTTTAATTGCCGATTTGAGAGCAATTTGACACCTAGGAAGCTCTTTTAATTCTTATTTGTTTTTCTTTGTCTTTTCCTTGATTTCGGTGTTGTTGAGCTTGTATGTCATCAAAGTTCCATGAAGTTCATCCAAAAGATAAGAGTTTATATATTTGGTGTTCTTTATTAACATTCTTAATGAACTCCAATATTCTGATAGTGACCTAAACATTTTGTTTTCAAGCTCACCGTTAATAAATTTACGATCAAAGCACTTGAGGCCATTAACAATATCGGTGAAGCGAATAATCATGTCAACAATTTGTTCATCTTGTTTCGTGAAAAAAAATTCAAATTCTTTGACCAAGAGATTAATTTTGGTTTCTTTTACCTTACAAGTACCAACATGAATGACTTCTAAAGCGTGTCATATATCATATGTGGAGTCACATGTACTAATACGATTAAACTCATTTCTATCTAAGATACAATAAAAGTTTTTAACTCTAGCATTCAAGAACAATTTTCTTTTATCGTCTTCATCATATTTCTCTCTAGGTTTTGGAATAGACTGATCGGGTTTCCTATCAATTTCAATAATCTTGGTAGGCACATAAAGACTATATTCAACGAATTTCCAAATATTATAGTCTATTGATTGAATGTAAATTATCATTGTAGCTTTTCAATAATTATAACATGTGCCATCAAAGAAGGGGGATCAATTTGTGGAATGCCCCTCAAGATTTTGAAGATTGTTGTGGTTAGCCATTGCTCGAGATTGTAGAATCTTAATTTGAAAATGAGCACCTTGTTTTGATACCAATTGATAGCCCAAGAATAGCTAACTGAGAGGGGAGTGAACTGGTTTTTAAAAATTTTTCAAAAAATTAATCTAAATTCAAGCACGTAATAACTAGATAGATTAATTCAAATAATAAGCAAGAATATGAAAGCAATAAGTAAAGCGAGATGATGGATGCAAACGATATAATTATGGAGGTTCGATCCAACGCAATGATCTACGTCCTCCGTTACAAGCTCTCCGACTCAAGCAAGGTCAATTTCACTATGTTGATTGACTTATGATGCAATCCAACCCTTTGCAATGCCTCCGGTGACTTACAAACAAAGAGCAACAATCCTTATACAAGCTTTACGTAGTCAACACGACCCTACAAGTTTTGAAGAAAGTTGGTTTTACAAGTGAAACTTCTCTCTTAATAAATGATATGATCACAATCAAGTACCAAGAGAAAAATATGCTAACACTTTAATAGATAGCAATTAATGAAGTTTGGGCGTTATGTATGAAAAACTTTGATGTGTAGAATGATTTTCAAAATTTAATTTGATCAAAAGTTTTTCAAAGTTAAAATGATTTGATAATAATAAATGAGATGAGAAATCGATATAATTTTGCTCAAAAATATCTCACTGGATTCTCTTGAATGTTGTAATGAATGACAAGTGATTTGGTATTTATAGCAGTTTAAAAAAGTCAGAAACTCTACGAATCGGACGATCATTCAGACGTTTGGTATCGTTCCAGACGACTGATTTAGCCATTGCTCATCGAAGTCAGAACATTCGAAAAATCGATCGTCGCGGATGAACGGGACATCCGATTCACCGTCCAGATGGACCGAAAATTTTTGGCTCCTCTCGTTTGATCGTTTGAAAAAATGCAAGCTTATAAATTACTTTTTATTTAATTTTTCAAGGTAAGTGATGCTAGTAGGTTTGTAAATTTTATTTTTGAAAAATAAATTGTGTGCAACTTTTTACGAAGTTAATTTTTCTTGTGCATGAAAATTCATTACGCGAGCTTTTAATGAGTCATTGCCAAGGATTAAAGTATTTTACCTTTACAAATGAGCTCAAATATCTAGTTCTAATATCTTCGATTGATTTGGCACGATGCTCGATTTGTCTCCGATTGTGAATGCTGAATCCATTTTGAATTTTATTGATCGTCAACTGCAAGTCCTTTGATAGCAATTGTTTTGTCTCCAATTTGATCAACATGTAACAATGAAAACTTGAATACAAATGTTAGAGATAAAACTACATTGTTTGTTATAATCAAACTATAAGATCAACCATAGGTCAATATTTCACTTCACCTATTTCACTAGGCAAAGAATATTTTTTTAATACTTTATGTGATACAAGTGCAAGTCTTAATTTAATACCTTTATATTCTAAAGCAAATTAGGACTTGGAGAAGTAAAAGAATAATGGTGTCCTGTAGTTGGCCGATATAAGTATCAAATATTCAAGAGGCAAAATTGAGGATGCACTCATCAAAATTGAAAATTTGATATTCCCAGCGAACTTCCTTGTTCATGACATAGTAGAAGATCAAAATATTCCAATAATCTTGGGTCGACCCTTCATAGCAACTAGTCGAACCTTAAGGTGGAGGATGAACACGAAGTTTTAAAATTATACAATCCATCTAGGTAACCATTATACCTCGAGAAGTGCAAGTGTATTGATGAAGATGATTTACAAAATTCTCAGAAGAGAAAACCTAAAGTTAGTGAAATTCATGGTCGAGATGAGAACGAAGAGTTTATGACGTGGAGAGCAAAACGAGGATGCAAGGCTGAAAATTACAAGGAATGCAAGGGCAAAAATTTTCTACTTGATCCATCATGATAATCTCCTCTACAGAGTCTAGCTAAAGACTTTAAATTAAGCATTTATTGGAAGGCAAATCCAATTGCTTACCCTTTTATTATTCTTTATGTCAATGCATTGCCTGTAGTTTATTATAGTGCATTATTTTTAGGCATATTTTTATTTAATTAAAAGAATCATCATGTCTATATTAAGCCTAATAAAACAAAATATATATTTGACTCAAAAATAGTAAAATACACATGTGGGACGTCTTTTAAGGCTCTAGCGACGTAAAAAATGTTTATCATGTATGCCATATTCTAGCCGTTAGCTTAAGTTTTTACTCTTATATTTGTTTCTTTCATTTTTCAAAGGTACAAGGATATCAAGTAGGAGGAAGCTTAGAAAGTTGAAAACTGAAATGAATGGATACGACAAGTTACCTCAAATATTTGACAGAAAAAACCCGAGGAATACTTTCCTCTTTTCTTACAATGTTTGTTGCATGATTGTTTGTGTGTTAATTGAGGTTATGGTTTTATTTGTGGACAAACAAACATTTAAATTTGAAACAAAATTGATGAGTGTATCTTATAAACTTATTAAGGCTTTAAAATATTGATATTTCGTTGTTCTTTTGAGAAATTATAGCCTAATTTAGTTTATGTTTCATCTATTAGGAAAAAAACTCGATGATTGAAAGTGAAATTAGATAAAATTGGGAAAAATTGGTGAAATCCAAAGTTTGAGGACTCAATTGTAACTTTTTAATAGTTGTTTCAGACCACAAAATGATGAATCAAGAGTTTACAGGATCAATTGGTTGCAATTAGAAGTTAAAGGATCGAATTCGCAAGGAAAGTTTACTTAAACGACTCAAGAATCAAAATTTGGGACGAAATTGCACAAAATCGGAAAGAAGAGGCCCCGCACGCTCACATAGCCCAAAATTTATATGCGGCGCGCACGCACATCACTACTTTTATTTGCTCTACGGCGCATACGGGGCAAAAATGCTTTCTCATGGGGACCTTCGTGGCAGTTTCCCTATTTTGTTACAAATCCTATTTGGAAATGAATTTTTGCATAATTTCTACCTTCTTTTCGACCACTATAGATACTGAATGTGGGAACATCATTGATGAGACTTCTCAAGAACCTATCCTACATATATTTCACCAATTTATCACATCGAAATAGGCCAAAATCATCAATCTTTTGAGCAAATCCCAAGACAATTGTAAGATTCATTAAAAAAAATTATTGAAGAGATTCAAAAATTTAAGATTCATCATCTTCTTCTTCAATTAATCAAAATCAGGGTGATGTTTAAAAATTAATTATGTTTTCATGTAATTTTGTATCATCCTAGTTTCCAATTACTAAGGGACAGTTCTTTTTGTGTTTTATTTTTTTGTTTTGAGTTTTGAATTTATTTTGGATTTTGTGTTTTTTTAGTGTCCATTTTGAGATAACTGACAACATGATTTTTTTTTGTCATTTTGAAAAATTGTTTTCAAAAATAAAAAAATGAAAAACACGTTTACTTTCTAAAAACTAGGTATTCAATATATATATATATATATATATATATATATATATATATATATATATATATATATATATAGTTCACTTATATAACATAGCAAAAGTGGTTGCCATTGTGATTAAGGCATTGAAATTCCATGCTGGTGACCCTTGTTCGAATATCAACCTACCAGTTTATTTGAAAAATTTTGTACTGTACATATAAAAAAAATTTCTTTGTATTGAATTGCGATGAAATTGAATCAAACTCGTGATCTTCAGAAAATTCGTGACTCTCCCAATTATGCTAATTGACAAAATTTGGCCGTTTTCTGCATTTTTAAGTTTTAATTTGGTTTTAACTGAAAATAGTCAAAACGACTCATTTGGCATTTTTCGTTTTCTTTGTAAATATTAAACTCGTTTTTGGAAATTCATTTTCAAAAATAGGTAAGTAAATGTGTTTTCGAAAACTGAAAACTGAAAACGATTTGAAAACAGTAAAGAGAACCGGCCATAAGACATTGATGAACTCTTATTTTGAAGTTTTTTTTTTTTGGCAACGAAGGGAAGTGCAACTGATATTCATTAAAAAATCATTGATGAAATTCGAGATTTTAAGATTCGTTATCTTCTTCTTCAATTAATCAAAATCAAGGTGATGTTTTACAAATTAATTATGTTTTCATGTAATTTTGTAGTGTTATTCTAGTTTCCAATTGCTAAGACATTGATGAACCCTTATTATGAAATTTTTATTATAAATTCAATAATTTGGCACTAGATATATGTTTTTTCTTCAATGATTGTTATAGGATTTAATGAGCTTTCAATTACCTTGTCAATAATTGGATTGATTATGAATTTTATTGATTTTGAGAGAAACGAAAGGATATATAGCACTTTATAACAATTATTATAAAGTCTCATGTGGAATAGAGATGTACCGCTTGGTTTGCATGATTTCTATTAATGGATGCTTTTAATTAAGTTAATAACACTGATCAACAAAAATGTACAAATATTATCATGTTATTGATTTACATTGAAATAGATCAGTAAGGAAGATTTGAGGTCTTAACAATATCACATCGAAATTTACAAAAGTTTTATAAATTACTCAATAGAATAATTAGTTTAATTAACTAATTTAGCATAAATTGTTTAACAAAATTTTCTGTTCGATTAAATTTAACATTAATTGATCTTAGATTAAGAAGTAGACCTCGTGTGAACAATACTTTATTCATCACTTTAATACTTGTTTGTGATACTATACACTAGCGGGAAATCAAACAATCAATCGCCATAGCCGTTGCTATCACTATTGTTCTCTTCATCCTCATCGTCATCGCTAAATAATGCAATAATTCCATGAGATTACCAAATGTGTGATTTTTGGTGCCTCTGAAAATTATGGCGTGGCTATTGGCCCAACTCTCATCCCCGCCCCATCTCGTCACCCACCTCGCGCCCTAAGAACAACCCATCTACATGATTGTTGGAAAATGTTGAAGGACAAGCGGAAGCCATCAACCCATCCAAATTTTCTGTTGTTTCTTTCTCGAAAAATCTAAACTTGTCGCAAATAGCCATCAAAAAGAGGTTATGCGCAAGGAACAAGTTTGTTTAACCAAAAAAAAAAAAAAAAAAAAAAAAAAAAAATAATAATAATAATAATAAATTTACTGTTTTGTTTCGTAGGGACCAACTTATGCAAAAGTTTGAAGCTTTTGAAAAAAAATTAAATTAAATTAAACAAGCACTTAGGTGCTCAAGTGGTAAAATTTAGGAACTTCAATAACAATTTCCCAAGTTTTAATTATAATATTAACAGGGATTAGTCGTTAGATCTACATAATTTTTGAAGTTGAAGGCCTCTCCAAATTTTACCGGAGTAATTCTATAATAATATCTAGACTTTAATATAAGTTACAGTAAATAATTAATTTTAATCATATATTTTATGTGATCCACAACATTTCAACTGTACATTTCATCAATTTTTATGAAAATCTACTAAAATTTTGATTTTAATACCCCACAAAATGAGAGCTTAATTTATTGTGTTATTCTTTTTACATGTATCGAAATAAATTTTAATATATACTATAACACTACATTAATGAGGAAAAAAGAAAGACAAAAAAAATTTTAATTGGAGAGAAAATGAAACTATTTATCAAAACTACAAATAAAATTAGGGCTCAAATGTCAACATTGATTTGATTAGCTTTTTTTTTTTTCCATAATGTTTCTCTCTTTCTCTACTTTCTTTCTTCTTTTACGAGTTTGCGATAGTGAGAGAAAGAGAGTCACAACCTCGTGACTAACTAAATAGAAAAAGAACGTAAGAAAATGAATACAGCATGTGCATGTTTGTGACAAAGTACGTGAAATCACATATAATAGTATAGTATTGTCCGATTCTATTGAAACATGCCACAATAGTAAAGAATCCTGTGTATTATTTTTTAACCTTGCCACAAAGTATTTCATTTGCGGGTATATCATACTCTGTATAGAGGCTGTCTTCATCGTTCCACACTCTAACATATAACTCTTGTCCCAGGTAACGCCTTGGCCAAATTGCTGACCTTAAATTCCACATACCCTTGTTGTCGAGCGACACCAATATTGCACTCCAACTATTTGGATAAACCTACAAATCAAGAATTACTTATTTTCAAGTATACTTATAAGTAAATTTACTAAGCTTAGCCAAACATAGACTTCACAAGAAACTGTGTTCTAGCTACTTTTATGAAATCACCTGAACTGTGTATCTGGTGGTAGCATCAACCAAATTATAAAAGCGTCTCCTCAAAGTAGAATTCCACTGGCCAGAACCAAACCTAAAATTTCAAGCAAACAATCAATTATCATATAAGCAAATTCATAGAAAAAAGTTTGAAATAATCAGAGTAAAAACAAAAAATTTCTTCCTACCCAACAGTCCAAAAGTCATAACCATCAAAATGCCAAGACTGCATGGTATTCTCATTGTTCTGAAACACGATTTCGATAAAATCGTGAAGAGTTGTGCCGATTACCGAAGTGCCAAGAACTGCAGGACCAGCAGGAGGGGTGTCCTTGATGGAGTTTAAGGTGAAGACACCAGGAATATTGAAATAATCAGCAAGTTTCAATGGGGTTTCTGGATTCTGATATGAAACCTTATTAACACTGTATCTTTGTCTTCCATTGATTTTTTCAGCAGAATTTGCGAGCACCAGTGTCCTGACTACATTTATGGTCCCATAATGAAATGACCCCTGGGGGTTAGGCCTTGCTGCATTTGCTGTCAAATTCCATCTACAAAGAGTTAACAAGTCAAAGCCTAGTTCATTAGTGAATAATGCTACTCAAACAGGGATTGCAAACAGGGGTTGGGACGGTGCTGTGTTGGCAGCACTTGTGTGGCTAAGGTTGTTCTTTTTTTTTCAAACTATCAAATAATGTTGTGCCATGAGTCTTCCTATTTTTAATACTCGTCACTTATCCTGTTTATATAGCATGATTGTTCATTAGTTCACTACTGAATTGTTTTGGTACATTGAATGAACAGTATATTAGAGATAAAAGAAGTGCCGGACTATCCAATATTATATACCAAACGAGTCCTCGAAGTATAAGGAAGCGTACCTTATGGTTCGAGCTTGCTTCATGGACCAGTGAAGCTGATAAGTTGGGCCATTAGGCAGTGGCCCAGAGGCTGGAGATCGTGAACCTGCTAACTGAAGGACTGCAGTGGCAGTGAAAATGGGCTTGGTAAAACGGGTCGAAGCCACAATGAAATAGTCTTTAGGGTTTTCATCTACAGTAACCAGGAAAGAACTGGATTGCCCTACGTGAATATCAAGTGATTCATATACTTCTTGTGCTGTATGAGATCCTTCAACTTCAACCAGTCTCAATGTATGGCCTTGGATTCTAAAGTTTATTGAAGTTGTTAATCCCACATTTGATACCCGAAATAAGTAGGTTTGACCTGAAAAACCGAATACGAAGGTAAATTAATTTATCAGGATCGACCCGTCTTGTTACAAGGTAAAGGTGTGTGTAGAACGACCAAAGTGGAATGCATTTAAAGTGCATGTTTGATACATAACACTACACAAAATAATTAAACAAGATATTTTGACTTCTTTTAGTGTACTACAGGAAAAGATCACCTTTAAATCTGTAAAGTTCAAGACCAAGATCGAATGGGAAATAGATCACCTGGTATAGCAGAAAAGGAAGTAGAACGAGGGAGGCCGTTGATGAGAATACCATCTGGAAGAGGAAATGGAGCTCCGGAATCTAGTATATTTTGCAATTCCTGCAAAAAAAAAAAAAAATTAGAGTTCTTTACAGAACTAATTGTAATTCACAAATCTTATACATTTCCAAATTAAGATTATAAAAGAAAAAAATGAAAACAACCTTAATAACTACAAATTACCTTATGGTCTTTCTCCCACCAGTCACTCACAAGTACTGTAAATTCCTCATAAGGTTTTTGGTATGGCACTGGAATCACAGACCTGGCTAAAAGATTAAACCCTCCGAAACCACCAGCAGCTCTGTGCATCAACGTGGATGGAAAATATGTGAAAGTTCCAATTTGGTCTTTCATTTGCATTTTGTATGTCCAGTTTGAGTTTGGAGGAATTGGGCAGTTGGTTCCAAGAACTCCATCTTGCCATGAAGATTTTCTTTGTTTTACACCATTCCTGTGTTTAAATTTCCATTCACAAATTGATTTTTAAAGGTAAAATTCCATATCGTTTGTTTATGAACACAATAAAGAGCTCATGCTACTCCTAAAGTTCGCTCTTAAGTATAGAATTTCAATACTCAATATGTTATCAGAACCCAAAAAACTTAACGTCAAATGAGTGTTGAATTGGTGTTCTCAACCAAGCCATCATGTTGTTAAGGGACAAAATAGAGACCAACTTATAAGGATTTGAACCACTCCTCTTAATAAAAATGACATTTTAATATGGAATCTCAAACCTTAATATGGTATTAGAGTCTATTAAATTTCAACGAGCAATTTGATCGGACTAAAACTTAAAAATAAGCATACGAATTTCAAGATTGGTCTGTACAAATGAACAACAATCTTAATGGGACATGTTAAGGGATAAAAATCACAAATCGAATAAAGATGCAAACATAGATCAACTTATAAGGATTTGAGCCACTGCTCTTAATAAGGTTGATATTTTAAGATGGAATCTCAAATCTTAATATATATTATAGGAGCATGTTAAGAGTAACGTTAAAAACAGTGGGTTGGGAGAGGAGGGAGGGGAACTGACCATGTAATGAGAAGAGGTTCATCCAGCTTGTTAATGACATTCACAATAACATTGTCATTCGTCACGGCATTAACAGTCGGACCAGGAAACTGTCCATTGATAAGAATTCCCTGCGAAGTTCAAAAGCCGCGAGTGACACATTTAGTATATTAAACTAGATATGACTAAACAAACGCAGGTTCGAAATTTACCCTTTGTTTGACTCCGAGAGGTGAGATTTCTCCATAAGTTACTTCCCAATTTAAAAATCTGTACGCGTCTTCAGCCTCCACATAGGAAACACTTGAACAGGCCAAAATTCCAACTAGAAAATGCAGGACAATGGCCTGTCTCATTTTCTCACAACTTTTCTTCAAATAACTAGTTTCTAGTTTCTGCTACAAAAATAGAAAAGGATTGAATTCTCACAATTAAAAATAAATTAGTTATTGTCCTTAACGTCATTGACCACCATGCTAGACAAACTAAGCTACCTTGAAAATTCTCAACTCAAAGGGTTAAGTAATATAGATATATTTTGTGAATTACTTTGTATACGTGTGCGCGCTTCGAAATATTAACCAAAACAATATTGACAAGAGAAAATCGAGGTTAGCATATCGAAATATATGTAAAGTGCTAGTGAATTTAGCCCTTGTTTAGTCTATATTTCTTAAAATTCATTTTTCTTAAACTCATATTTAATTATACATTCTATAGGATCCACAACTTTTATCAATTTTTCGACTGCATATTTCATCATTTTTTTTTATCAAAATCTACTAAAAATTTAATTTTAATCTAAATTAGATAGCGACTTAATGAATAATACAAGACTAGACAACATAAACGAATATACTTACGAAAATCGAGAATGACGCCGCCTCGATGGAAGGATATATTGAGAGAAATATCTACTGCAATTGACGAATGCCAAGTGACAAGAACTCATAGGAAAAATATGTATATATAACAAGTGAGCCCGCGAAACAACGTTAACTGCTTGCATGTTAACATGCATAAGAACTCATTTTTCGAGAAGAAATCCAAGCTCATTTGCGCCGTACACCAAGCTCATTAACGCTTAACCCTTCCCTACACTATCTCCAACTTGAAAACTATGCTAGATCTATT
Source organism: Fraxinus americana (assembly GCA_035079005.1). NCBI lineage: Eukaryota > Viridiplantae > Streptophyta > Magnoliopsida > Lamiales > Oleaceae > Fraxinus > Fraxinus americana. The sequence continues at coordinate 153,978 of JAVHZT010000064.1, read as the reverse complement.
TGACTAGGTCCAAGTTCGACTCCATTAACTTAAAATTCATTTTTTTTCCCTTTTATCATCAATCATACATTGTTCAATAAAATAATATTACATATAAATCTTTAAAAAATTCTTTTTTTTTCAACCCACATTCTCCAAAAAATTATTATTCTTCTCGTTAAAATGTGAAATAATGGAATCCAAATGGGGGATAGATTTCTTGTAGATCTAAATTCTTTAACTTCAAAAGAATTTTAATTAATATTTAACACTATATATTTATATATTATTTTAGTTTCATGATACTTGATCGTGAATCCAATTTCGAAAGAAAATGAACAATCATATTTGTTATGTAGCTAGTTTCCGACTTGTTTACTATTGAATTGGTATCAAGACCAAAAAAAATTATTTTGCTTAGAGAAGTCGATGTTTCTTTTGTTGAAATGCATGTTGACATAAACTTAGTCCCTCTTTGGTTCAGCTAAAAAAATGATAAAAAATTAAGTCAAAGTTAACAATTACTTTTAATTTGCGATTTCATGAAACTTGCAATTTTTTTAATTTTTTAATTAAATATTTCATCAATTTTTATTAAAATTTACTAAAAATCTAATTTTTAGCAAAATCAAAGCAGGGCCTAATTTTTTCTAACTAACCAGGGCCTTTGGTGTTGACAATAACTATAGTTTTGAATAGTTAACCCTCTCATAGCTATACCAACTTAAATTAACTCATCTATGGGTTTACATTGAATTATGTTCCTTGTAATTGATGTGATTGATAATAGGAAAAAGTGAGTTGGGCAAGAATATCACTTAAAACAAATTTTAATCACGGGTAACCAACTAAATGGGGATACTTAAAAGTAAATTTCATTATAAGTAAAAAATTTACTCAGATTTAAAAAATAATTTCGTTATTTATACACTCTTTTAATACATTGTAGCATCAAACGTCTGATTTAAATAATACACCTTAATAAAATTCCCTAACGATACCATCACTAATCATACCCCTTTAATCAAATACGATGTACCAAACATACCCTTAGAATTGTACTCGGTGTGAGACGGAGTATAATTTAAAAGTTAAAGGACAACCCTTAATGTTTATTCATTCCAATCAATTGCGATATTGATCTAATTGTTACCCCTATGATATTATGCGGGTGTGTGGTGGGGATTAAAATTAAATTTTTAGTAGATTGTGATAGAAGTTTTTGAAATGTGCAGTTGAAAAGTTGTGAGACCCATGAAAAATGTGATTAATATTGATTGTTTAACCTTGACTTAATTTAAAATCTGATTTTAATTCGAAACAAACAGGGTCATACATAGAGCATAATAACGTTTTCACACTAAATGAGCTTGGATTTGTCGGTGGAGAAAACTAAGGAGAATTGTGAATGCGACAAGGACGCAGCCAAGAACGGATCAACATTAATTAGCGTTATATAATTATAATTAATATGTAATAATAACTTAAAACTAAAATAAGTAGGCGCGGCGGGAAAACATATCACTGGTTGTAGGGGTTTCACATGGAGAAGACAAAGGGAGAATTCCATGGATCCATTTCAATATTTCTAATCACATTCTGTTTCTAGGGTTTCGAAAAGAATATTGTTGACAATGTATAAGTTGACAAAAAACTATTGGTTGAAAAAGCAAGTTTTTCAAATTGTCAAATAACATGCCACGTAGTATGTTGTCAACAAATTTGTCATCCAACATTGTATAATAAGCACGATTGTTATTTGGATTAAGCTATCTGTACAATATTGGATGAAAACATTGTTGACGATGTATAAATTGATAAAAACAGCTGGTTGAAAAAACAAATTATTGTTCAAATTATCTAATGACAACATGCAATGTGACATATTGTCAACAGAGTTGTTATCTAACATTGTACACCAAGCATAATTGAATTTATTAATGCCTCTTTTGTTAAGTACTAAGCATTCACCAAATAATTTTGGTATTTAACTTTTTTCAAGGAGGAGAGAGGGTTGTATTAAGTGAAGAATTTTATATTCTCAATTTAGCGTAGCAATTTTAAGTTATGTAGATCCGAGATAAAATTGCAGAGTAACGCTATTTAATTATCGTGTTTAACCTGAGTGGCGCATATGTGACATTAATTAATGAATTATTTAAATACAAAGACTTAGAACTCGTTTAGTTGAACTTATAATTTCTTATTATCTAGATCGACATTTGACACCATTAAAGTTAGATAACATTACTCAAAATTGTAAGAATTTAACTAAGAACGTGGTTCTTCTCATGAAATACTTTGCTTCAAATGGAGACACTACTATTTAAAACTTAAAAATATTTGCGTTCAAATAAGTAATATGTCATTAAATTTTAGTATTGTTGATAAACTCTCAATTGCAACCAACGATTTGATGGAGGTGGTATATCCATTTATCACTAAATGTATGACTGTCAAATATTTTTTCTCATATTTAAATGTTTTTGGGCTAGTGAATCGACTTTTTTTTTTTTTTTTCCCTATTTTAACTTATTTTATTAATTTCTTTTACAAAACTATTTGTCTTTTAGCCTTTTTTTAAATTTCTTTTTAAAAATAGATTTATCTCATGGACAACTCAACTCAATCCAGGAGTCAAAGAGTCAAATCGGGTCGAGCCGAAAATTTGGACACGATCTAACTTGGTTCAGTTTATTGTCATCCCTATTTCAAGGTCTATCTGAAAAGGAAGTTATACTTAGTTGTAAAAGGACGAAAAGAGATAATGTATAATTCCCTTTGCAAGGCCTAGATAAATCTTCATCTCAAATGATCTTGTACAAAGGACGCTTAGCTTTAACAGTGTTGTAAAAAGCGGCAATTAGACGCGAAGGGAGAGAAAAACGCCTCGCTTCAAGCTTTTTTGCACTTTTTCATTTTTTATATTTTTTTCACGCCTAAGCGGGCTAGCACGACTTTTTTTTGTTTTTTGCTTTTTTACGCCTTTCTATGTTTTTTCCTTTAATTATTACATAAATTTTAAATTTATTTCAAAATTTAAAGAAATATTAAAATAATTTTTTTTTTTTCGCTTTTTAATACCTATGCTAAAAGTTGGCCTCCACATTTCACTGCACTTTACGCTTTTAAGAATACTGAAATTTATTTTGTTTAATACTTTTTGAACAAATTAAAACTTTGTAAGATGCTTTTCTAATTGTGAATATTTCTTAAAGATTATTAGTGCGACGAATATTATGGCATGTTCGATGTAAATTTTTTAGAAGAATGAGTTTTTTGAAAAGTTATTTTTTAGCAAATATGTGGTTAAAATGTAGGAAAATATTATGATCTACGCGCCAAATTATTAAATTAAATAAATGCAGGTTAAAACTTAAAAATAAGTTTTAAAAAGAAAAAAAAAATTCAAAGAATGTGTACCAAATATAAGCTATCATAAATAACTAAAAATGATTACTAATTCTTATAATCTTAACTATGAAACATACCCCCTGTAAAATTGAAAAATTAAGAATTGGCTTCATCAAGTCCTTTCAATAAGCTTCGTTGCGTTAAAAATACCATTTATTTCATGGAACTCTTTAGAAGCCAAATTAATGTTTACTCTCCTCGTTTCAAGAAAAAATGCTTTGCATACGATCCCTTGTATTGCTCATCTTAACATCATCAGAAGTGGGACGACAATTTTGTGACCTTGATATGACAACAACTTGAGTTGCAAAGAGACAAAAATAAGGGAGAAATCAAATTGTCAGGGTGACAATGAGAGTTGATAAAAAAACTTTGAACTATGGAAATAGACGGGTAATCTTAAATGAAAAATGCTTTGAGTATAGGATGAATTTCACAAATTTTCTACAGGAATTCAAAGTTTCTCTCACATGGGGTGGGCCCCCCATGTGATTAAAAAATTGCCAAAACTCCCCACCCACCCCCTATTGCGTGGTACCTGGCAGGTACATGAATTTTGAATTCATGTACCTGTAGCAAGGCCCATCTTAAATTTTTGTATGATCGTAAGTGGACATGGAGTCGAAAACTTTTTTACTATTTTGATATTGAATATCCAGGATCTTCACATGATTAACATAAAAAAGCGTTACATGCAAATCATCAAAAATTCCAATTACAACCTTTTCATTGTATAGCCCAAGCAATTCCGTTCCTTTCGAGTGATGAAAATCATCTAAAAGAGTGTTACGTGCGAGACACGTGGATTATTATTTTAAAGGTAATAATACTAAATATGAACATACAAGAAATTTGGAGCAATTTTTTTAAAGGCAATTCATATGAAAACAAATAGTTTTGATAAAGTACATAGAAAATTAAAGAAAACTGAAAAAATGTCCTACTTTTTTCCAACCCCAAACGGCCCAACACCTGGCCTTTCTTTCCAGCCCACCCGACCCACATAGTTTGGCCCTCATGGTAAGTTTCTTTCATTTCATTTTCTTTTCTTTATTTGTTTATTTTTTAAATTATTATTTTAATAATTTCTACAAAACAGTGACTTTACGTGTGTGTGGTATGCCCTGTTGATTAATGAGAATAAAATTAGGAGGTACACATTAGGACATATATGATTTCATACGAAGTATGTTGAGGATTATGGGTATTGTTCTAATATTGTATTTGGTACTATACAATTCTTTTAAGTATTTTTCTTTGTTTTTTTTTTTTTTTTTGCAAATATGTTTTTGATATCCTAAAAGTAGGAAACTAACCTTTTTAAAGTAATCCTTATGTTTATATTAAAGTGATGCGCTATAATGACCACAAAAAATGAGGGACCAAAGAAGATAAGGATAAGGAAAAGAAGCGGCGTAGAGTATTTATTTAGAAACTCGTGTATTAACTTATGAGTAAATATACTTCAAATTAAATGCAGAGTATTTCTTGGTCCAATTTGAGTTGAATTAGTCATCTATGGACCGTGTATGATGTGCAGGCCCAAGACTCCACTGAGTTTAAAAAGGGCATATTCAATTGAAACTTTTAAAGGTTTTTTGAAATTCAAAAGGTTTAAGGGTATTTTATGTAAATTTTTTGAAACTCTCTAAAAGTATTGATATATTCAATCGAGACTTTTATGGACTTTTAAAAAGTTTTTATAAATCACGTTTTACTAAATTAAAACGTTTTAGAATCCTCTATAAATCTTGAAGTATTCAAATTGTTAATGACTTTTAAAGACGTTAATAACAATCTTTAGGGCATTAGCTTTTAAGTAGAAAATAATAACATAAAATTTTAAATTTTGTCTCCCATTCAACCCAAGATTTTGGGAGAATTTCACAAAATAAATAAATTAATATGTATATATTTTTTTCTTTTCCCCTTCTTAGAATATTAGAGTCATGATTAAAAATTATTTTTTTTTCCTACTGCTTATATTTGTTTCTATTATTCTATTTTTCTCTCTTTTATTTTTTCTCTCTATTTTCTATGAAAAATTAAATTTTAAAGATTCTTAACTTTTCTTTTTCATCATTTTTATGGAATATATCTATTTGTAATTATAATATTTTATATTAAAAAAAATACTAATTTATAATAATTTAAATATATTGATTTCTTATTTACTCTTTAAAGGTGCGTTACATTGATAATAATGAATATTAAATTTTCTATTTACTTTTTATGAAAGAATATATAAATATATATTCTATGAAAGATTTCTATTTTAAATAAAAGTTTTCAAAAGTCTTAAAATGAAAATCAATTGAAGTCTAGAAATACTTCCACTAATTCCGTACAAATCCATAACAAATCTATGAAATCCACGGAAGTCCTCACTTAAAAAAAAGTCCATAAAAATTTCAAAAGTATCAATTGAATGCACCCTTCTAAGAGTCCTAATATTGAATTGCAGGCTTCGATATGTTTTTTTTTTTTTTTTGTTGGTTGAGGCATAGTAGGACTCTAACAATAGGGTCCAAGAGGGATTAGATTATCATGGAAGCCACATCTCTATCCTATGTCGAAAATCATGCTCGAAGGTACAGCTTTGGTTAGCGATTGGGTCAATCATGAGGTCTTCAGTGTAGGGGGGCTACATGTACATATATTGCCAATTTTTTTTGTTTTTTTCTAGCCAATTCTAGCGAGACAAATGTCTCCCCAGAAATGTATAGCGCAAGTGGAATAATCTTTGAGAATTTGTAGGAGACCCGTGGGGTGACCAAGGGCTCAAGGTGCCCGAAATGAATAACTCTTAATAACATTTACTTGGCTTTATCGTTTGTGAATTACAAGAGAAGGAAAAAAAAAAAAGATGGCCAACTTTGGAGTCACCATAGGAATCAGATATTTTGTTCCCAAGGTTGGGGTGATATGGTATTGGTGAGAGAGGGTGAATTAAGATAGCCAATTTCGGGAGTTACTCCATGCATAGATATTTTTCCCGAGGTTGAGGTGATAGGATTGGTGAGGAGTCTTAATGGATTTGGTTGAGGCAATATAATTGATGAGGAGTCTTAATGGACATTGGCAAATAAATAACGCTATATGTACATCCTCATTTACAATACGATTAACATTCTTCCGATGTGGAGAAAATCTTTACAGTGATGTGATGGATGAATTTAAAATTAACAATGTAGATGTTTCCATGTGAAAGAGTGTAAAAAAAAAAAAAAGTAAGAGATGATGTACATATAACAATATTCTTGGGAGATACACATCAAAGAAAAACCCCAAAATAAAAATCAAAATCTTCTCCAATCTCTATTATCTACCTATGGTTTGCCAAATATCTCCTCTTCATCTCGTCGACGCCATCCACCAAACCACCTACCTTCATATCGACCTCATATCCTCAAGTGACTATTCCAACCTACGATTTGAGTCAATCAGTCGAGCCCTAGGCCAAAGACATTGTCGGCCATTGCCGAAAACCGAGTTATTGAATCAAGTTAGATACTGGTAGTAGGTCTGTGACTCCATTCCACCTGAAATGAACAAGTAAAACACATACACAAATTTCTTTAATCTTAGAATGACATTCATCAATCTTGAATAATTTTTCTTTGGTTTTTTTATTTTTATCAATTTTATTTAGATGCTTGGATTAGGGGTGTAAGCGATCCGGTTTTTGCGGTTTTTGACAAATTTTCAAACCAAACCGTTTTGACCGGTTTGAGAAAAACTTAAATCTAAATCAAACCATTTTGACCGGTTTGAAAAAAACTCAAACCTAAACCTAACGGTTTAGTCCGGTTTTAAACCGCCGGTTTTGCGTATATTTTTTTTCCTGTCTAGTATCTACTTTTATACCATTAATTCAATATATATTTATATCTTACTAGAAATAAATCTAAAACAAACTAAATATATTTACTATAAATTTAAATACCAACAAAATAAAAGTAAAATCACAATAAACTAAAGCATAGTTTTTTATTCGCCCTTTTGACGTTTTAGGATAATACTTTACGATAAAGATACAATACAAGTCCACTAAAATAAATATAAGGTCCAAAAAAAATAATAATGTCATTTTTCAACTAGCAAAAGGAATAAACGAATTAATTTAGTCACAGAACTCAAGAAACGTCAAATTTTGTCACAGAACTCACAGAACTAGCAAAAGGAATAAACATTCACATACTCAAGAAGCCACAGAACTCATGATCAATTTTGTCCTTCATACACAAAAAAAATTTTAATTAGCAAATTGGAAAAAAAAAAAGAAAGAATTAAGACACGGATCCAATCCATCTAATAATGGCTTCCAAAAGACAAGCTGCAAATATTTTTTCTCCCCCATTCCACTATATATACCCACCTTCATCTTCTACAATTTAACACGGAATTATACATATTCTCTCATATGTAAACAAATGTCTTTTGCGCACCTGATAACCCGAATTTCAACTTTAAACCTTACTCACGATCAATAAATATGTAAACAAATTTCAACTAGAAAGTGACAAAATTTCAATTTTAAGCCTTACTCACGATCAAATAAATATGCAAGAACTTGAAATAGTCTAATAATACCGGCGAACGTACACTACCGACAACTGGGAGGTTCGAGATTTTGAGGGTGTTGACGATTTGGGGGAAACCAGGAGGCGCCGCAGGGAGCGAGGCTGTGACCAGCGAGTGATAGAAATGGAAATTGGAAGATTAGGGTTGTGACTTGTGAGTATATGGACTTGGGTTGAGCTGTTTAGTGCTATTTCTTTCAAATTTGGGCCTTTTTTTGACAAAAATACCTACAAAATGACAAAATTATTCAATTTTACAAAATTGAGATTTTGAATAAATTTTCAAAAAAAATCAATTTTTTATTTTTTATTTTATATATTTTTCGCCGATCCGGTTTGGTTTCAAACCATAATTAAAATTCTCAAACTTAAACCAAACCATTTTTGACCGGTTTGGTTTAGTTCAAAACCATTTCGTTGACGGGTCCACGTGGCACCAAACCGCCGATTTTGAAATTGCGGTTTCGATTTGGTTTTCCGGTTTGGCGGTTTTTGCTTACAGCCCTAGCTTGGATTATTGTTGTATTACAATATATATTAAAATTCATAATGTGAGTAAGTAATTTTAGGAAATTGTGTTTCTGCTAGAGACATTAGTTTTAATTCGAAGTCCCAACTTCATTCTTACTTCCAAGCAATAGCATTCTCTAACTTGGTATTTTTGAATTTTTTTTTAAATGGAATTGTTTGTTGTCTACTGTCGTATTTTATGTTGCCGATTTGAGGAAATAGTGGGATTTGCCTATTGGAATTAATTGTGCTTTTTTAAATTATAGTTGTCAACAGAAATAGATTATGGAATTTTTGGGAAATAGAAGTATTCATTTATTTTTTGAATTCGATTTTGTAACACATTTATGGACAGATTTTTAAATGAAAATCTGTATTTCCGATTGAAGGTGCAAAATATTGATGAAATCCATGTTCAAGATAAAAGAGATATTTAAGATGAATTAAATACACAGGAGAAAATAGATTTTTGGGATAAAATTAATTTAGCACAACTTCTTTTCATTTTAGATTAAGAATTACAATTTACGAATAATAATGTTAATGTTTAAGATGAAATTTGAACAGCATATGCACGAAGGGGTCCATTTCAACCTTGGAATCACTTCTATCCACCCACAGAAAGAATTGAAGATTCAATATTAAGGCGGTTTAAATATTTTTGGTAGAAAAAGATGCTATATTTTATTTTTATTGTTATCTTTTTCAAACCAAATAAAGAGAAACATAGAGGTGGTGATGCTTTTGTTGATGGAGGGTTTTCAAACTAGAAAAAGCAAAAAGAAGTAGTAGTGCACAAAATAAAGCTCTGATGAATTATGAGGCTTTCGTGAATTAGAAATAAAATATTTTAACTAGTCTCTTTAAGAAGTAAAAGTAAAATAAAATAAATAATGAGTATCAAACTCATTTGAATCCATCAATTCATTGTGGTTAATTTCTTCTCTGACAAGGACTTGCATTTCATGAACATGTGAATTTGAAGATCTAAGAAAAGGAATTTTCTTAAATTATTGAAATGGTTATGCAATCATAATGATGAGATTAAGGTTGCCTTTTTTAACATTGCTCCCGAAAATCTCCAATTAACATCGTTGACCCCGAAAAATGAGTAGATAGATGTCGGGCTCACTCTCGCCACGTCAAACAAGTTCCGGCATGTTTCTACCGGTGAGACGATGAGAAAAAGGACATGAACGCGGGAGATACTCTATGGCCGAGACAAAAGTGTTCGAGATTCGGAGGTGTAACAAGGACGATCGTGCTAACAACAATCACCAATCGAGAACCAATCTACTCAAACTAAAGGCTAAATAGGAATATGTGAAAGGATAGATGACATGTGTGATCATGAGTGTTAAACTACACTTTGAAATTTTCATCTATTAGGAATGTGTTAGAAGAGAAGATGGTCGCTCCAATGTTTGAATGTATTATTTGTTCACTTCAATTATTAGGAATACAAGATTTCAATTTCAAAAATCCAACCCCTTCTAAGTTACAAAGAGAATCTATTTATATTCCCTTGGCCGACGAGGTGTCCGTTAGATCAGAACCATGTGGCCTTATCTCCTTAACTGAGGCTTCACATCATTGTCTATTTATATAATTAATATATTGACAAGAGGTCAGCCCCCTATTCAATAGACTGACATTCTTGAAATTCTTTATTACAAGTGTTACATTAGTCACTTAGAAAAGATCTTCAAATATGTTGTAAGAGATAGCATCGACTTCTTGAGCTTCGGATGATTTGAGAGTCTTGGAGGGACTTTATTTTGGTCTTCTGAATGGAGGACTTCAGCTTCTTTCTTTATTTCCTTAGATAGTGTTTCAACCCAAGCTATGGTGCTTCGCCCATTGAGGCAGTGCCTCGATACGAGCTTTGGCATTGCATTATTTCTATATTTGACCATTTGGGTTTTCGTTGGATTTTCTGTTGACTTTCTGTCCATGTGGATTGCTACGTGGCACATTGGCTTTGAGCCTTGGTGGCGAGGCTTAACAATAGCCCCCCAAGTCTAGACATGATTATTTATTTAATGTATGGACTTGAATGTATATAAAAATTTCAGTAGGGATGTGATTTTTACCACGCCACAATAATGTACCTGAGCTATGCAGACCTCCTCATATTGTGTTGTTGAAGTTGTCTACTTAAAGGTATTTTACCTTCTAAAATTATTCAGGAAAAAATCGCCAAAGTAAGGGTGACTTGGAGTTTGTATTGTCCAAAGTACATTGACACATCCGAAGCTATATCTGAACTGGTTGAAGAGGAGTGGGTTTGACTCTTATAGTGCTTCGGAATTGATAATTACAAGGAACTTGGACTTTAATATGATTTGAGGAACATGAAGCGTCCTGAATTATTACCCCAAAATGATTTGTTATAGTGGTACGTTCCAAGAAAAGACAGTTGAGGTGGTTCGACTTCCCACACACGTAACTGTTGCTACATTTCATGCGTAATGATTGCTGTCTCTCACACGTTTTAGTCTCATGAAGTTGCATGAATCAGACTCCCTACTCTGAGCCGTAGAAGACGAATAGGCAAACATATTTGAGTAGCTCAGATTTAATCTCCAAATGAACTGTTAGATGACCCGAATCGACATTCAACGGCTGAGATTAAGAGCTTCTGCCTATAAAAGGCACATATCTTTGGTAAAAACCTCTTTTCATTTTCATGATTTCAGCCTTAACTTTTTTCAAACAAACTTCAAATTTTCTCCAAGTTTCCTCAAGAATCTTCGAATTCTTCTTAATTTTCCAGTTCTTATTCTTTTCTTCTTGGTTTTTTGAACATCCTGTTACTTTTTGGCGTTTCTTCTTTCAAAGCCTTAATAAAAAACCTCATAAGTGTTTTTTGTAAACTTTTATATTTGAAAAAATCTTTATTCAATGGCCTCCTCTACTTCTGTTGGGGGAACGTGGATTTGAGTGACTTGGCTAGTGAGATAGTAGTTGAAATCACCAATACTGCCAACCTTGTGAAGGTCATTGAGGTTGGACGTAATGTACTTCCGTCTGAGGGTAGGAGGTACACTGATATAGAGTGGAGGCAGCCAAAATCCCATCATCTAAAGATCCAATCCACCTTGTGAACCTTAGGAAAAAATATAGGATACCTTATGACATTGAACTCCTCTCTCCGACTCCTAATGAGCGAGCCTGCTACCCGAGGCAGGATTGCGTCGCCATTAGCGAGTATCTCTTAAAAGTTGGGTTTCGCCTGCCTTTACATCCATTTTTTTTGGCCATCCTTAGGTTGTATGGGCTGGTCCCCACCCAGCTTGTTCCTAATTCTTAGGCCCAACTTGTTGGGGAATACTTCTTGTGGAATGAAACTTTCATGGTTGAGGATATGCCCCTTCATGTTTTTCAAACCATTTTCCAATCTCGATCCTTAGGAAATGGGGATTCAAGTGGGTGGCACTCCTTATGCCCATGGGGGGTACACTCTCCATTTGTCATGGGCTTACCATCCTCCATCAAAAGATGGAAGGATACGTGGTTCTAGGGTCGAAGGGAAGTGGCATGAGTGTGAGGGGGATGTTGTGCCTCATGTTAAAGTCCCAACCTCCTATTCTGAACCTAGTGAGCGTCTTTTTGATTTTTTCCTTTGCACTGAAGACTGAATCTGATAATTAACATTTTACTATTGCCTTCCAGGGTCGGTTGAACACTTCGAACCAAGTAAGAGTGACTGGGAGACTTTGATGGATATCTATCGCCGACCCTCATCATCTCGTGATTTTGATCGTTTAATCTTCTCCAGACGACTATTTGAAGATTTCTATCTGATGGCCAAGAGGGGCATACCATCATCCTTACTTGTGTCTGACCATGTTCTTTCCTACTTTTATTTGTATCTGACTTTGTTCTTTTTTTTGTAGAAAATTTTGAGAAAATGAAGCATCCCACCCCAGACATGGCCACCATACTTGTGGCCACCTCGACCTCAAGCAAGAAGGCCTGAAGCCCTCATCTATGGTAGCTAAATAGGCGAGGGACAAAATCAACTAAGTTTGTTGAGAGGCAGCTAAAGAAGATGAGGGGCGACCTTCCCAGACAGATAAATGGAAAAAAATTGCAATGGAGGAACCCAAGAAGAAATTTAGAATCTCCACCACCGGGGTGGGGACCTCGAACAATATCCCTCTCTCTCGCTCTGAGGTCCCAGCGGGGTAGAAGTTAATGGTAGCATCATTTGCTATAGGCTGTAGGGTAAAAAAGGCCATCTGCTTTGGAGCACCAGAGGCAGGAGCTTGCCAAGAGGGCTATGTCTACAAGAGACTCAATAGCCCTCCGAGGCTCCCTCAAGAAAAAAGCTCGCCATCAGGGCTAGGAATGAGGAGCGGGCTTATGAGAGTCTTTCACTACTTCTTTCTGAGGTTCAAATTGCCGCTGCAACTTTTCATAATTATTGAATGGAGAGGTGGCAAGACTTCGTAAAGACTAGAGATGCCGTGGACATCTTCTCTACGATGGTGAGCCAAGTGGTAAGAGCCTCTGTTGTTGCAATAAAGGCAGAAGCCCTCTTTAAAAACCTTCAAGGTAAGAACTGGGAGTTCGCCAATAAGGCCTCTCAGGCTGATGAAGCTTCCAACAAGGCTAAGGCTAAGGCTGAGGCGTAGCCTTGAAGAAAAAGAATGAAGAAGAGTATGTGAAGCTCACTTCCGCCTTGGTCGAGATTGAGAAACTGAAGAATGAGGTCCACCTATCTTAAAGCGAGGTGGCCTCTTTAACGAAGTGGGTGGAGACTTTTGATGCCCACCAACGACTGTCAGCTAAGGCCCTGGAGAAGGTAAATAAAGAAAATGTTGCTGTAAAAGAGTAGGTGGGGGACCTGAATTCTAAAGTGTCTAGCTTAACTGAGGAGATGGAAACTGTCGGCAGGAAGCTTATGTTGTTGGTGGTGATGCGGAGAAGCATTTTCTTACTAACTTCCATTTGATAGAAGTATACAAGAGCTTTGCGAAGTACTGGCGGAGGTATGCTTATACTGAAATGGTGGAGTCGCTAGAGGTGAACATCCAAGGCATCGACACCACTGAGTTAAGAGCAGAAATTCTCGAAGATGAGGAAGAGCTTGAACCCCAAACTCCAGTAGAGGGAGGCCAAGTGATTGAACTGGAGGATAATGCTGCTGAAGAGGCTGTTGAGGAAGTGGCTCCCAATGCTATTACACCTTTCGTAGCTCCTCCTCCCCCACCTACTTAGAGCATAGGTTTTCAATTTTGTTTTCTCAGCTTTTTTTTTTTTTTATGTAATTGGCTTTGGCCCACCAATTGTAAATTGGTCATGAATGAATGTATTATTTCTTCCATACTTGTGTTATTTTAGGTTTTTGGCATTTATTACTTCTGCTCAATATATGCTAAAGCACTTGTCTGTATGATTCAAATCATTCTCATTTCATCAAGTAAAATCAAACTTAAAGTAATGTTAAATTATAACCTCAGACGAATAACATCGGCTTCATAATGATGTTGAATTTATGCATGTTATATTTAAGCAATCAAACGGAAGATCTTTAACTACTTCAGACTTGCAACAAACTTTATGCACCATGGACCTCATTAATGGAATTAAAGTTGCAATTTTGTACAAGTGTTAGCAGGTCATACTTCTTAACAAGCTTCTGAACTTAGTATAATTTCAACACTGAATCGAGTGAAGCTCTTTAACCACTTCAGACTTTTGTTTAAACAGATAACCAAATTTGTAAGATCAAACATATATGCAATATTTAATCAACATCAAACTTATACACGTTAGGCTTTCAAAATCATAATTTTATTCAAGTGTTACGAGGTCAGGTACCTTTATAAGTTTGAGCCTGGGCATTTCAATGCTTATGAACTGAGGCCCTTGACCACTTCAAAGTTTTTCTATAATTTGTAATTTGCACTAGTATAGGCAGTTCGCTTGCCTTTTATCCTTTTCTTTAGCATCCTGTTGAAGGCACATGCCACACCTCGCCAGTGCAAATGCAGTCCTTTTTGGTATCTAGGTCCTCGTTGAAGAGCCAATGCGTCTCTTCATAAGGACGGATCATCTATGAAGAGGCTTTTCCTTTGACATTTATCCATAAGACGTATTTTATTATTTTTGACTTGTGTAAATTTAATTTTTATATTGCGAATTTTATTTTCTGAACATGGGGTTAAGCGGTTTGCCTATGCTAGGGCTTCCTTAATAACTTTTGTTGTTAAAGGCATGTGCCACACTTTGCGAGTTCATATGTGGTCCACCCTGGGATCCAACTCCTCGTCGAAGTGCCCACGCATCTCTTCATAGGGACAGTTCATCTAAGAAGAGGCTTTTTCTTTGACTTTTGTCAATAGGAAGTATTTTAATTTTACAAACACTGAGATAAAGGTCACTTTCATTGAATTATGAACTGTACAAAGTGTATATTTATGTCATAATTGATAATATTTGCATAGATGTTCTATATTCCATGGATGAGACTATACATTTTTGTCCATATTTGTTGGTTCCTGGCCAAACCTCTTCTTTGATGCTATAAGGCCCTTCCCAGTTGAGACCAAGAGTTCTTGAGCCAGGCTCTTTGAAAGACAAAAACACTCTTCAGAGCACCAACTCGTTTAATCGAAACAACCTCTTCTTCACTTTTGCATTGTAAATACCTAGTCATTTTCCCTTGGTAAACGACCATTTGGCCTGAGATTCATCCCTCCTTTCTTCAAGTAGGTCAAGTTCACATCTCCGCATTTACTCATTAGATATTTCATTGAAGTGAATTTGACAAGAGGATAGAAGGCCTACTTCTACTGGGCTGATAGCCTCGGCTCTAGAGGCCATGGAGAAAGGAGTATCCCTAGTAGCAGTTCTGCTTGAAGTTCTAATGGCCCAACAAACTTGAGGTACTTCATCAACCCAGGCTCTTTTTGAGGCATCCAACTTCATTTTCAATGTGCACTTAATCGTTTTGTTGGCAGCTTCTACCTGCCCATTTGTTTGGAGGTGATGCGGGGAGGAAAAATACTTCTTGAGACTCACCCTGCTATTGTCGCATGTCTTATAGGCGTTGAATTGGTTTTTCACCTTCCTTCCTTGTGGCAAAACGCTTTAGGAATGTCCTCTTAAAGTCCGGCCAACTCCGAATACTTCATTCTGGTAATCTGGTTTACCGGACCCTGGCCGTCCCACTTATGGTCAAGTGAAAGGCCTTACACTTTATAGATGGGGTGGCTCCCTTTAAGTTCATATGGGTTTTGGAGCTGTTGAGATGTTTTGCGGGGTCAACTTTCCCCTCATACTTTGGAATCTTTGGGAGTATGAAGTGGTTCAACATGGGGGCGTTCCTGATAGCTTAAGAAAATGGTGAATGACAGCCATCGCGTCTAAGTTGCCGGACCTTTGTGGTTAATCTGAATCTTCATCCTCCCTATATTGAGTTTGTGGAAGTGAATGTGGAGGTCCTGTTTCGCTTCTTACCTGCTCCCTTCTCTTACGCCTATTTCTAGGGGCAGGGATTGTAGGATCTTTATGGTGTACTGGTTCTTCTTGACTTTCATTTGAAAGAGACTCTTGTTGCTTATTTCTAGGTATATGATAAGATTGAACTGGCCAACTTCTAGATGCAAAGGGAGGTTGAGCCTGCCTATTCCTAGGTAACCCTAAGCTCAGCCTATCGAAGACGCTTGCTGACCTTTGAGGTAGGTCCTCTGGATAATAGTTGGGAGGAAAATTAAATGGGGCCTCATGAAGTCGTTCCGAGGCCCCTTCTAAGTTATAAAGAAAATCTATTTACACTGCCTTGGCCGATGTATTGTCCATTATATCAGAACCAAATGGCCTCTTCTCCTTAACTGAGGCTTCACACTGTCTATTCATACAATTAGCTGACACTCCTGATATTCTTTATTACAAGTGTTACATTAGTCGCTTCAAAAAGATCTTTAAATGAGTTGTAAGAGACAACGTCAGCTTCGAATGATTTGAGAACCTCGGAGGGTCTTTATGTTGGTCCTTTGAATGGAGTGCTTCAGCTTCTTTCTTTGTTTCCTTAGCATTTCAACCCAAGCTATGGTGCTTCATCCATTGCAGCAGTGCCTCAGTACGAGTTCCGACACTACATTATTTCTGTATTTGACCATTTGGGTCCTCGTTGACTTTTCTGCTGACTTTCTATCCACGTGGATTGATATGTGACACATTGACTTTGAGCCTTGGTGGCGAGGCATCACAAACATCACCTTGGTTGAATATGATATTTTATGTACTATTACATCTGAAGCAGTTGATGTTGTTGTAAAAGCTATAGGTGATGTGTTATTCTATTCTAATTGATGAATCTCATAACATTTTAGTTAATGAACAATGTCAATTGTTTTGCTTATGTGAACAAAAGGGGGCACATAATGTACGTTTTATTGATTTTGAACATGTCTCAAGTACAATGATGCCCTCAATTAAGGCTACGATTAATCACTTAGTCTCTGGATGTAACTTAAGCATATCTAGTTTAAGAATTTAAGCTTATAATGTGGCAAAGTATTATGATCATTTGATTTCCTGCATGTATACGAAATTATGAACAAGTAACAAAGTGATGAGTAAAGTATCGTTCCCACCAGAACTGTGTATTTAATCTAGGATCAATTAATTTCAACTCTAATCGATAGCCAAAGTTGTTTGAATGATTTATACTAATTATTATAATTAAAGTAACAAATTCTAGTAAGAAAACTAATAATTTTTTTAAATTTAGATTGGATATTACTAAGACTTTGAATCCCTCTTGAATCTCTTTAGTAATTCCTTGATGAATATCTAATTGTGCTTTCTTTCTTGCCTAAAATTAAGGTTGAATTTTCAAATTGATGAAATCTTGGAATTACCTTTAATTTTATCACAAAAGCTATGAATTCGCCTCCATTTGATAATTGATGTATATTTTAAGAATGAGAGGTGTATGATATTGGTTGCCCATGTTCAGTATTTATAGAGGTGAAATTAGGTAAAAAATCGTGCAAGAAAGTGATTTCCATGTAAAATCTTGGAAGAAAAAAGAAACGTCCTGATTTTGTCAGATTTGGCGTAGGTAGTCACCCAATAGGAAATATGGAACACGTCCAAGAAAGATTTTCAGCCACTATTTTTGAACATTCAAATTGGGTGGTCACCCAACTTTATAATTGGGATGTCAGCAATTATGCAAGCTTTCAAACTCTACATTTTGGTCACCAAACTCGATTCTTAATTCTTTTAAGTCATTTTCTCTTGCAATTTTGATCCTTTAACCACCGATTGAATCCATAATATCTTCAATTTTCACTTTGTGGTCCTAATCAACTATTTAAATGTTGCATTTTTGTCCCAATACTTTATACTTCACCATTTTTCCCAATTTTTGCTTCTTTCTTTCAATTCCTCCTTCATTCATCAAGTTTCATCTAATAAACAAAACATAGAATATCTATATTTGAAGGTCCGAATAAGTGTATAAAATACACTATCATACAGCACAAGATGTGTACAATCGTCTAAAACACTTATTTTGAAAGAGAATCCAAGTGGTTTATATATTCATTAGTTGGCCCATCTGGTCCAATTAGCTAAAGTGAGTGTTATTGGAGTATAAACTAAGCAGTTTGATCTTCTTTGAGAGAAACATGGACTTAAAATTTTTGATTTACTGAATCTTGGTGAAATATCAAGTGAATAAAGCTTTGATTAGGAAACTACTCATAAGTGAGCTTGGAAACACGTTGGGGGCTTTCACTACAATTATTTACTTTACTTTATTGTGATGTTTTCATATAGAGTAGATGCATAGCTATGATTTCCAATAATGATGAAAAAAGAGGTAATGTGCATCTTTGTTGGGATCAATGATAACATTTGAATTCCCATTCAGTCTACATCTTTTAAAAAAGGTACTGTTAAAAGCATTACAAAAGAAAGATCAAGAAATTATCATTGCGATGAGATTAGTAAAAATATGTAAAGAGCGACTCCAAGTAACAAGTGACAATGAATGAGAATCTTTTCTGAAAACAATTTTTTGTTTTATCGAAACGCACAAAATTGATGCTTCGAACATAGATGATATATTTGTACCTCTAGGTCTTACACGATGTAACACATTAAAAAAATTACAAAAATGCATCACTTTCGTATGGATTTTTTTTATGGCGTCATTGATATGCAACTTCATTAGTTGAATGATTGTTTTCCCTTGTGTTGTATGTATGTAATCAGGGATGGATGTAGTCATTTGGAGTTAGGAGACACAATCAAACATTATATAGATCAAATATTTTATTCTTGAATTTTGAATGAATCATACTTGACTCGAGAAAATGCAGATTTTCGTTTTACAAACATTCATTCATTAATATTTTGCTCATCATTTTCATCCATTTCATTTTGAACGGTTATTTTATTAATAGTCTCCTCATCGCAAGAAAATGCATACTTACGTTTAAAGAATTTATAGTGTATTTCATAAAAACAATCAATTCATGTAATCGAAAGGAAAAACATATAATCAATATTTAATACTAATAATTAATCAAATAAGCCCAATTCTTTAAATATAAGTCAAATTGGAAATATTCATTTAAGACACATTCTATATGCACAATTTGATATGAAAAAAAATGCGAATTTAGGTTCTAATTAATTGAAAATTTGATTGAAAAGTGAAAATTTTCGGTAGATGTGATAATTTCTAGAGAAATTATAGGCAGATTTTTAAAAATTAGTAGGATTAAGATTTTGATAAAAAGTGAGGTATTGAGTTGCTGGAGAGAAAAGAGAAAAAGTTTAAATTTATTTTAATTTTGTTCCCATATGGTGGGGATAAAAATCAAATTTTTAGTAAATTTTGATAAGACTTAAAAAATTATGGATTACATGAAATATGTTATTAAATTTAATTATTAACTTTGATTTAGATTACAATATAAAATTCAATCCATACCAAAAAAAAAAAAAAAGGTTCCTCCCGAAAGTTGAGGGGTCTTCTGACCCCAATGCTCGTGTCCACCAGTGTCGTAATTTATTTTCTGCTTTTAACATGGACAAGTTAGTTCGAATTTCTCATCATTATCCCAAAATTTTAAACCAGAAATGATCTTTGCAGTTGAAGAACAACTTGAGAATATATCTTTGATATTCACACTTACGAAAATTTTGAAGGTTATGATTTGGTGCAAAAGTTGGTTACGATGAAAAAAATGAAGTGTATCCCCAAGGCCTTGGAGATTCAAAAGTTGGTTATGATGAAAAAAATTAGGTGTACCCCCCATTGCTTTATAGTCTAGTAAATTTAACATTAATTCTTCTAGTTGCTAGTACTATGATATAAAAAAACTATTTTCTGTAGCGAAAACTTTCAAGAATTAATTGCATAATGTGATGAGAGATCAATGGTTGAATGATTTTTTGGTAGAGTATATTAAGGATAGTTGTTTTGACAATATTGATAATAGTGTAATTCTATGGTGTTTCAAAGTACGAAAATGCATAGGCAATAATTGTAATAACGTATTGATCTATTTAGCTAATGTTATATTATTATTTTTAAAAAAATAATAATAAAATTGGCAACGTAATTTTTTTTTTATCCCGTAATGCAAAAAAGTTTGACTTCGCCCCGGTTAAAGGATACTTGGGGATAGGGAGTCTTCGAGGTCGGGATAATACGTTCAGAAGGTGGAAGTGAAGTCTCAAGCATATGAAGCTCAAAGTTCAGTTGAGGCCGGACCAACTTTGACTTTATTCATTTTTTTCCTAAATTCTAAAATTGGATAAAAAGATATTATTAGTTTTCATATTTCGAATTAATAAGTTTTTAGAATAAATAAAAATTAAAATACCAAGTAAATTCTTTTTTTCTTTATTAGTTGTTATTAACGTTCTAAAAGTCAAGAAAGACGCGACTTAAGCCCAGAGACGAACGCAGACATTTTAGGTTAGAGGGGCACAATGTACAAATCGAATACTTTGTTTTTAATTTTTGAATAATTCATACTTGACTTGAAACAATGCATATTTACATTTTAAAAATATTTTTTCATTAATATTTTACTAATTATTTTCATCTATTTGATTTCGAAGAGTCATTTTATTAATGTTTTGTTCATCGCAAGAAATGCATATTTACATTTAAAAATCTTATAATATATTTGATACAAACAATCAATTCAAGTAATCGAAAGGAAAAACATATAACTAATACTCAATACTAATAATCAATCAAATAAACACAATTCGTTAAATATAAGTCAAATTGAATATAATGAGTTCAGACACATTCTATATACACAATTCGATAGAAGAAGATGCAAATTTAGGTTCTAATTACTTGAAAATTTGATTGGAAAGTGAAGATTTGCAGTAGATGTGATAATTTGCAGAGAAATTATATAAAAATTTTATAAAATTAGAAGGGTTAAAATTTTATTAACAAGCGTGAAGAAAAGAGTAAAAGAGTAAAAGAGAAAAGAGAAAAATTCGAATTTATTGTGATTTTACCCCTGTTTGGTGGAGATTAAAATCAAATTTTTAATAAATTTTGATAAAAGTAAAACAGTTATGGATTTCATAAAATATGTTATTAAAATTAATTGTTAATTTTGATTACGATTAATATTTAAATTTCAATCGATACCAAACATGACTTTATTAAAACAAAAAAATTCACAAGTTGGGGTGCCACATGCCCCCCCCCCCCCCCCCAGCCCCCTGGGTCCGCCCTTGCTTAAGCCTGCAGGGACGATAAGAAAAAACCTTGTATATGGGGAAGATATTAAAAAAAAAAAAAGAAAAAGAAAAGATGGTTAACTCTATTTTTGACCATCTAATTTGGGCTAGACCTCAAAAAGAACATGCATTTTTCTTTATTTTTCAAAATTTCTATTTAAATAAACTAATTAAATAAAGGAATGATCATTAATGGTCTCAGTCAAATAATTATTAACAGTCGTAGAATAATTAAAATTATATTGAAAATAGAAAAATGCGTTATGACATCAAGATTCGTAAGACTTGATGCTTAATCTTGTAGTATTGTCACATTAAAAATCTTCAAGAATGTAATCAAGAGACCCGATGGAAAGTTAATTTATTTGGAAAATAGTTGATAAAAAGAGTAAAACATTAATTTTATACATTCAAAGTAAGGGTGTCAAATAATAGCTCTTGTAACTTGACAAAATAAATTGTCAGAAAATTATTCAAATATATTTAAAAATATTCTTTCGATATCAAAAACCAATTTTTTATGCATTTTATCCGCCCCACAAATATGAAATGAGCGAAGTGGAAAACACGTAGATTTGCCACAAAAGAGTAGACACAAAGTAACTAAAAAACGTAGGACCGCTACTTTGGTATGTGGCGAATTGAAAGTGTAAATTGAAATCAAATTTTCTGTCGAATCTCGTCCTTTTTCTCGGACACTTTTTTTTGTCGGTTTTTAGTGGATGATGATTCATCTTGCAAGATAACTCTTTGTTGCAAATTGATTGAAAAGATCTACCAGTAATTTTGCACCATTCGTGGTGGTCCTCACTAATTATTCTGTGTTTGAAGATTTGCTTATTTTTATCCTACTTTTTTGCTTCAGATTATGCTTAGATTCTGCTTTTTTTTAGCACAAGTTTTATACGTAAAGAATTCAATAATCAAATGATGCTTACTTTTAAGTATATTTGTGGATGAATATTTATCAGGATCAAGACCAAATGGAATAGGACGAAATCTCATGGGAAATTCGAATACAATTTCCATTCAAGTAAAGATAAACATGCACCGAAAATAAAAGTTTTAAGACTTCAACGCCTAAGAAATTGATTACAAACTCGTTTTATATGTTGTTCAGAGACCAAAAAAAAAAAAATATTGTGTTTACAACAAAAGGGAATTATATTTTTAAATCTGAAACTTTAATGTTGCCTATTGGAAGAAACGTGTTCCTTCAAAGGAACAAGAACTATGCCAAAGCCCATCTTGTGAAAGGGAATATATGATCAGAAGTGATGCTTTGAATGCGACAAACAAAATCATTTTAGCCATGGACCCACCTTATCCTCAAGAAGCAAGTCATCTCTGTTTAATAATGATTTTTTTTTTTTTAAATTCATTTTTCTTCAAACTCAATTTCAATTATATATTATCTCAACAAAATAATTTTGTAAGTAAAATCATAACTTTTAACTTTTTCACTAAGTTTTTCAAAACATCACCGTTCACAAAATCCGTTCGCATAAAATCTACATCAAACATGTTCGTGAATTAGAAAACACACCCCAACAATCCACACAAAGGAAACGAAAATAGTTCTTACTTTTCAAAAGAATTTACAAAACAAAAATTGTATATAGTGTAATTACACTTTTTATACCATATTATTTAAATACGGTTTACATATTTTAATTTCTTAACCGTTCAAATAACATATTCTCCAAAAAGAAAAGATTATTAGTATTATTTTCATCAAGCTTTAGCCCTATTGCTAGCCCTCAATTGTTGGTGGGACAATAAATAAAAAAAGTATAATTATACTTTTAAGCACCAAAAAATAATTTAACAATGTAGGCTACGTTGCTATGAATCCAACTAGAACAATTTGAGATATATACATACACAAGGACCTTTTATAAAAAAAATGAAAAATAAATCTTGGATTCTAAGGAACAAGGGTACCTTTTTACTTGTAACATGGGAAAAAAATAGAGGATCAAAAGCAAGGGCGAACCCAGGAAAGAAGTTCTACGAAATCAAAAAACCTTGGGAAAAAAAATCTAAAAATCTAAAAAAAAAACTTGGACAAAAAAACTGAAAAAATCTGGAAATTCGAAGAAAAATCGTGAAATCTGAAAATTGAATGGGGCGGTGGCCCCCACTGGTCCTCAAGTAGGGCCGCCCCTGATCAAAAGAAGAATCTAAACTAATTGTATCACCACGTTTATGAATATTAGTGGTCGTGAGATGAGATTCTTATGCTTTTCTCACGAAGAAATGATATTGTTGTTTGTACGAATTACATCTTTTTGTAGAAAATATTATAAAATTGTCATGTCAAATCGTTTTTAGCTCCTGTTTAGAAGATATTGTTTTCAATTTTATTTTATTTTTCAACTTAATTCAACCACTCAATTTTTAAATAAAATAATTTTGCATGAGGACATATAATTTTTTTTCTATTTTCAACTCCACATTTTCTAAATATTACCTTCCATAAAATCTATTCTAAAAAATATATGTGAGACAAGCTCTTAATAAATTGCCATTGTCTACCAATATTTAGAAAATGAAAATGAAAATGAAATTACCAAGCATAATCCAATTACTCATTTCTCTCTCTTCCCACTCTTTCTAATTTCTTTTAAGCAAAAAATATGCTCAGGTTTCACTTTTCAGTTGTTCGAGACGTTTCCAACCGTCTAGCTCACTTTCAAATTGTCGATAAAACCTTTTTGTTATAAGAATATTTACACGATCTCTTTTTATTTGTGACTGTTACAACTTACAAATGTCTAACATTCCCAAACTTAGAGGTGTCAAGACGGACTGGCCGGCCATGACCCGGAAAAACCGGCCCGTGAAAACCGAGACCGCAGGCCGACCCGTGACCCGTGCGGGCGGTTCACGGGCCAAGGAGGTGTAACCCGCGGGCTTCGCGGGTTGCACCCCCACGGGCCGCGGTTAACCCGCGACCCGTAAAAAAAAAATTGAAAAAAAAAAAACAAAAATTAAAAAAAAGGGGGGTAGGGGGGGGAGAGAGCCAAACAAAAAAATTTGAAAAAATAAAAAAAAAAAAAAAATCAAAAAAAGGCGGCCTGCTGCATGGTCAAATTTTTTGTTTTTTAATTTTAACTAATGGTAATATAAATTTTCTAACGGTAATATCATCCCCTTCATCGATAAATTCCAATTTATTCTTACATTTATTTTTACAATACCCTCTCATTAGTTATTATACATTTATACTTCATAATTCATACTTGTTACTACCTTACTACAATTACAATTATTCAATTGCAAATATCATCATCATCTTGATTATATTTCTTTTTTCTCAGTTCTCACTAGTCACTACTAAATTTTTTAATCCTACTATATTATGGATTCTCGCGATTCTTCTTCTCAAAATCCTATTTTCAATGATAGTTGCTCTCCATATGGGCCAAACCGGAAAAATTCTATATTTTTATAATTTTATTTATACAATCATACGGGTCAAATCGGAACGAACAGCGACCCATGACCCGCATGGGCTCGACCCGGATGGGTCAGCGGGCGGGCCTGGGTTGTAGTCCAAAATTGTGGGCCGACCCGTAACCGGCCCGGAACCCGCAGCGGACGGGCTTTTTTTCACGCGGGCCGTTACCGGGCTCATATGTTGGCGGGCCGACCCGGCCCGGACCACCCGGATTGACACCTCTACCCAAACTGCATGGCGAGAAATTCTCATATTATGCAAACTTTTGCACGATATCATGTCTTTTAAGATAATTCGTTTCTTCGAAAGTTACAACTGTCTAATGTACTCCTTAAATATCATAAAAACATCCAAATTAACTAAAATATGGCAAACTTGATATTTACCATGTCTAAGTGACGATTTTACTAATTTTTCCAAAAAGTGACTTCGGTTCACAAAAAACCCTCTTTTTATTTGTCTTGTACAAAATTTTGAATTCTTTTAAGAAAACTAGAAACAAATCGTGAAAGGGACCAACAACGTTTCGTTTAATTATTGAAATTTGTTTTAAAGTTGTCATTGAAATTTGTTGTGTTTAAGTTAGTGTTAGAATTTTGGTGTTGCCTGAATTCTATTTAGGAGGCATATTTGGAGTTGATTGTTTGTATTAGAGAAGTCTCGATTTTGACAGTTTTTCTATTCTATTTCAACTCAAATACTCAATTATTGGTTTTACATATTGTAATAGGATTTTACATTGTGTTAGACTCTTGTTTACATTAATTATCTTAGTATATTAGGAATTCTTGTATTATAAATATGTAGTATATTACACATATTTATTTGTTCAACTCAGTGAGTGATTCAGGTGTATCTTTGTTAATTAAGAGAGACTTGCAGATAGAGAGATCGAGAGAGTCTTCTAAGATCTCACATATCATATTGTAACTCATTACTTTTAATGTAGTGAATTATTCATCTCCACTTGTAATTTTTTTTTCCCCAAATTGGGTTTTCATGTAAATCTTACATTTTTATTGTTTAATTTTTGATCTTATCCATTATCTCATTTTTAACAATTGGCTTTCCAAAAGTCCCGAACCGAACCGGACCGAATCGAACCCGAACCGAACCGAGCTGTTCTTTATAAATTAAATACCCGAACGGGTACCCGAATGGAGAACCGATGGGTTTGGGTCGGGTCTCGGGTCTAGACCAAGAACCGAATAAGAATCGAAACTAAATAATTTTTTTATTTTTTATAATGAATTAATTAAATTATTTTATTTTTTTCCATACAAATTAGCAAATTAATTAAATAAATCAGATTATTTTATAATTTTAATTTTAAAGCTCAAATCATTTTTAAAATCCATTAGCCCATTTTAATTTGAAACAAATGAATATACTTTATGTAGTTTTGTTGTAATATTAATATCTAATTTTTGGTATTTGTATGCATTGAATTAATCTTATTGGACGGCTAGTTATTTATATGTTTTTGAATTGAGCTACGTTAATTTGTAAAAGTTACGAATGAAATGTTATTAGTTGTATTTATGTAGTGTTACTGTAAATATTAAAAAATTTAATTATGGTATGGAACCGAATGGAACCGAACCGACCCGAACCGAACCGAACGGAATCGAACCCGAACGGTTCCATAATTATATTTGGACCCAACGGGTCCATTTATTAAATACCGGAAAGTTTTGGGTCGGTTCGGATCTCTTCAGAACCAAACCGAACCGACTCACGGACAGCCCTATAAGTGACGATTTTACTAATTTTTCCAAAAAGTGACTTCGGTTCACAAAAAACCCTCTTTTTATTTGTCTTGTACAAAATTTTGAATTCTTTTAAGAAAACTAGAAACAAATCGTGAAAGGGACCAACAACGTTCCGTTTAATTATTGAAATTTGTTTTAAAGTTGTTATTGAAATTTGTTGTGTTTAAGTTAGTGTTAGAATTTTGGTGTTGCCTGAATTCTATTTAGGAGACACATTTGGAGTTGATTGTTTGTATTAGAGAAGACTCGATTTTGACAGTTTTTCTATTCTATTTCAACTCAAATACTCAATTATTGGTTTTACATATTGTAATAGGATTTCACATTGTGTTAGACTCTTGTTTACATTAATTATCTTAGTATATTAGGAATTCTTGTATTATAAATATGTAGTATATTACACATATTTATTTGTTCAACTCAGTGAGTGATTCAGGTGTATCTTCGTTAATTAAGAGAGAGTTGCAGATAGAGAGATCGAGAGAGTCTTCTAAGATCTCACATATCATATTGTAACTCATTACTTTTAATGTAGTGAATTATTCATCTCCACTTGTAATTTTTTTTCCCCAAATTGGGTTTTCACGTAAATCTTACATTTTTATTGTTTAATTTTTTTATCTTATCCATTATCTCATTCTTAACAATTGGCTCAATTCCTAAAAAAGTGATATCAAAGCCAAGGTTCAACATTTCTTAGGAGAGCCAGATTAGTTTCGTATTAGAGCGAGATTTGATCAACTCAGAATGAGATTTGATTATTTCGGGATGACAAGTATGAAGTTTGATGTTCCGCTTTTGGATCCCAAATTTTTTAATGGCGTATTTTGTTTAGACCCTGGAGGAGAAGCAATGTAATGATCGAGTTGTGAGAAATGGACAAAGAAGGACCTAGTTATATATTTTGAAAGGTTCGACAATCACGTTTGATGCAGCTGTCACTAATTTAAAGAAAATAGATATTAGACCTCATGAGAGGTTTGGTGAGGCCGATTTAATTGTTTATGGTTTGATAAGCGTTGACTCCATAAGTGCATAAAGAAATATCCAGAATTGATTGTGATCGAATTGTCCTAGTGATAATTCAAGCAAATTTGGTATTGAAGAACCTCCTATTAGCTCAGGTAAGTTGTGATGTTGATGATCTTGTTGCACGTGGTGATAATTTGAGCAAATTTGGCACTCAAGGTAATCTTGCGAATGGACAATGCTTGGATTCAATAAGCAGTTACTAAATTTGCCCTAGTTTGGCTTTTGTGGAAGAGATGGAGAGTTTTGTTGAAGAATTAAGTTTTATTCTTTGCAGTGGAATTTGTCTCCAAGTGGAGCATTTTTTTTTTTTTTTTTTAATGTTTTGTTCAATGCAGTAAAAAATTTTTATAATAGAGAAATCTTGAAAAAGTAAAAGACAACAATGAGAAAGTTTCTTGATTTTTGGCAATTTCACTCTCCTATTTCAACTCAAATACTCCGTTATTTGTTTTACCTATTGTAATAGGACTTCACCTTGCGTTAAACTCTTATTTGTATTAATTCTCCTAGTATGTTAGGAATTCTTGCATTATAAATATGTGGTGTATTACACATATTTATTTAATCGACTCAGATAGTGATCCGAGTGGATTCAGGTTAATTGAGAAACCCGTAGATAGAGATATCGTGAGAGAATCTTGTGAGATCCCGCACAACATATTATAACTCCTTACTTTTGATATAGTGAATTCTCCGCCTCTTCCCGTAGTTTATTTTTCAAATTGGGTTTTCACGTAAATCTTAAGTTATTGTTGTTTGATTTTTCATATTGTCATATTATCTCGTTATTCTTTAATAGTTAGATTGCTCTCTATAATCCTTCATAGTTTGTGATGGATTGTCCGATGTGGAAGATGCCTAGTTGATATGATATCTCTAAGGAGATTGATGTAGAATGATGCATATAGAAGCTTTAGAATAAGAAAACCACGAACCACCTTTTAGTTTATGTTGTTTCACTTATGAATGCTAGAAGCTTAGGCATCCAACACTTGTTGATTGTTTAGAAGTATCTAGAATTTAGTCACATAATTGGTAATACTTAGCTTTTCAGTTCATTAAGGCACTGTTTGATTTGGTAATTTTTTCATGGAACTTGGAAATGAAATTTCATCTTCCATCAAAAGTCATGTTTGATTGGAAAAATTTACTCGGCAATTCATTTTCGATCTTTTGCCTCACAGGGTTCCAATCCCATAGTTTTGAAGAAAATCAATTCCCACCAATTTGGTGGGATTTGGTTTTTCAGGTTACTTTTCTTTTTTTTTCTTTGCAATGGAAACAAATTATATCCCGAATTGTAACTAATTATATCCGTTTAATGGACAATTTTCATGTAAAATAAAACCAAAAGAACACTAAAAGATCTAAAATTTCAATGTTTTTCACGTGAAAAATTATACTAATCAAACACAATTAATTGACAATTCCTAGAAAAAATAATTCTATACAATTCAATTCCATAGAATTCATTTTCTTTCTACCCAAATTCCACTCTTCCAATCAAACGGACCCTAAATCTATATTTCAAAAGATGTGAATGGCCTTTTTTATACAATGTAATAGAATCATATTCTATAAGAAAATTTCAAATACCGTTTAAGATATTGACAGAAAAATTATCATAAGCAAAATCTCAATTCAAAGGAAAAATAATGTTTAGTATTATATAGTACTAAAATCTTTTAACTACCTATATAATTGATAATTTCCAAGCGTGGGATGTGTCATTCTATCATGTGTAGAGAAAATTCTTCCTCAGATTTTCAGAGGATTTAAATGTCCCTTTGTTGAGCCAACAATATCTATTATTTGATATGTATCAATGTGTTCTCGAGCGTAAGATCCTGGTTGTATTGTTGTATGATCATGACATTTCTTGGCAGCATGCTCAAGGAGGAGCTAGGCTCTAATACCAACTAATGTAAAGTAGTGCATTTAGAAGTATAAGAATACGAAAATCACAAATAACCTCGTAGTTTCCATTCATTCACTCATGAATATCAAAAAAGGATTTCAATATTATTTTACTAAAAAAGTCACATCTTGTGAGGCATGTCAAGGGATTACTGTCAATTGAATATCAAAATATAAACAAATATATAAGTGTTTGTGCTACTTTTCTTAACACTTGAAAACTATTTAAAGGTTATTTCGTCCGCTTACCAGAAGCCATTTTCATTGAACAAAAAACAACCCATTGTTGGTGTTAGAAAAATACGGGTCGTGGATCGCCCATGTGGGATGACCCGACCCACAAGTTATTAAAAGGGTTAGAGGGAGTGATTTGAATTTAAAGTTCAAACATGCAACTCCATATAACCGCCCTTAACTCCCATACAACCTCTAATGATTTGTGCATTGGAAATAGAGGGAAAAAGATGGCAAGAAAAATGAAGGAAAAATTCGTATGGAAATTTATATCAAAATTGAAAAGTCTTTAGAACTATATTTTGGACATAAAATCTCACAAAAATTAACACTTAAATTGTGGATAATAATCCATTTCCATTGTAATCGAGATTGGGACCATTGGAGAACAAGAAATGCGGATTTTGAAGTTTTGGAATGCAAGGTGATTCAACCATCAAAAGATATTGGAATTCATCATTTCAAGTAAGTTTCTTGACTCAAAATTCATGTTAAATAATGTTGCGAATTCTTACATTGGTATCGGAGCCGTAAAAGTTGTTTCCCTTGCATACTATCGTGCTGTAAATTGAATAATTATGTTGAAAAATGCACGTATGCCATTTTTGTTGAAACTTGAAGTATTGTTAATGGCATGTCATGAAATATGCAACATAAATTCACGAAATATTTACATCATATTCTTTATATGATGTAAATCATACTTGCAGAGTTTGAAAATTTTTGGTTTTATAAATTTAGAGAAAAAAGAAACCCTAGATAAAATTGTAGAAAATTTCAATATTTACTGTCATCTGCTCGTTCATCCTCATACAGTAAGGTTAGTATAGTTAGAAAGATCTTCTCATAAGCTTTCTAGCCATATAAAGAACTCAAATGTTGGACTTAAAATGAAGAAGTTATGAGGATTCGAAGTGTAGGATGAAAATCTGATTTTTTGCATTAAAATCAGTAAAATCCGAAATTTAATCACATGATAACTTCTTCCACACTGTGTTTCATGATAATCATTTGGTATGGTTTGATATATCTTCTAGATACCTTTCCAACAGTATAATGAACATAATTTTTGGCCTTGAATTGAATAAGTTATGACCTTCCGAAATTTTGACAGAAATCTGAAAAAATAAGAAAAAACTGCAATTTTTTTTTATGATGAACAGTAACCCACGAAGAAAAAATGGCAGAAACCTGAACTGTTGCCATTGAGGTGAATGATTCCAAATTAAATTTTGAGAAAATTGCATAGTGGTTCCTTAAATATTCCAAATGTAATTTCGAAAATTGCATGTTGGTTTCCACACTTTTGAATGCTGATTATTCCAAATGCAATTTGAAAAATTGCATGTTGCATATTGGTCCCAAAATTATTTTTTGGAAGTTGATTATTCTAATAACAATTTCGAAAATTGCAATGGATCCTTGAAATATTCTTGATTTTTATGTGCAATTAAAATTAATTTTCAGAAAATCAAAAATATTTTTTTTATTTTATTATTGAAATAAATTATAAAAAAAAGGTATTAAAAATATCTTTTTGGATTTAACTAAATTCTGAAAATTTTATAAAACTAAAAATATTTGTTAAGTGATATTTTCCTAGTGGAGTTATTTTATTTTTTTTTTACGCATTTCATTTTTTTTAAAATGAAAAAATACTCTGAAAGTATTTAAATACCATGTTTTATATACGTTCATGAGTTGTGTGGGTCTTGATTAGGTTATGCGATCCATTGTGACTTATTTTTCAATTTTGTGCTCGATCAGATATAATTGATTATATGTACACTTTTGGCATCTTTAGAGGGAATTCTACAAAAGCATGGGTTATAGAACTTGTTAAAATATTCCGTGCTTATCCATATAAGTAAATAAATCTTGAACATGACCTAATGTGGAACACGTGAATGTTTTGGGACATAAGTTTTTGGTGATAAGCAGAATATGAGAATTTTGATGTCACTTTCCATTTGTTGGGACTGTGTTGCAACAGATATTTAAATGAGATTGAGGATTTGTAAAATAAAACTTAAATGATGTTAATTTTATTTTTTGATTATAATTGAAGTTATCTTCTAGAAGAATTAATTTGTTAAATCATGATACATGTCATAATTGGATAAACGTGCATATTTTTGTTTTTATTTCATATTATGGAATTATCTAATTGAATACATGATATCGTTAATTCGAGTATTATTATAAATGCTAAGGTCAATAGAAGTAGTGAGATTCTCACTTAGACCTATTAACTGTCAATTAAGTGATAGTTCGGTGATTGGAAGATTTAGAGAAAATCTTACCTAAAACTATTTGATTCACCAACTGAGTGGGGGTTTTCAAATTGGAAGAATTAATGTAATTCTCACTTAGAATCAATAAAATTTTGTATTATGAAATTAAGTTTGTGATAGTAAAACAATAGGATTGCGGACGATGATTGGGAACATAGTGAACTTTCGACTCTGTACCTAACGTTGAACTATCGTAGACGTTAATTTGCATTGATACAAAATTGAATGTGCATAAATGGGCATTGATTGAGAATAAAATATCTCTAAAAATTGATGTGGCATCAAAATCTATAGTAGTTAACCTTAATAAAGGTTATAAGCTAAATGCAATAACATTTGACATGATAAGATTTTGAGTGTACTAGAAGGACAAAATGTTTAGAGAGCATCAACCACGAAATAGAGGACCTTATGTAGGTCATACTACTCTAGAGAATAAAGATTGAAACTTTGTTAAGTACGAGAAAAGATAGATTCTTGTGCTTAAACAGTTGAATTGTTAAGTTCTGTTATAAATGATATTTTTCTCGAATGTGACTTGGCTAAAATGTTTAGCATAAAGTTTATAGTTTTTGTTGGTCGCATTTTTTTAGATGAGTAGTAAGTTCAAACTAGTCTCTTTTTAATAGATGATAATTTTGAATGTCAATGTGACTTACAAATTGAAGTGTCAATTTTCTCTATTGACACTATCAGCTACGTGAGTTAAAAGATATGGGACTTAATGTTGCTAAGTTTTGAGGATACACTTGTGTAGCAATCTTCTAGTTTGCATAAGACTTGGATCTTAAGCATTAAATGAGTTAGAACAAATGCGGGATAGATGGATGACTAGAAAAAGGACCAACAAGAACATATCGGATAGTAGATTTGGTAGATGATCAATGTTATAAAGGTTCAAGTGCTTCAACTATACGGTTTGAATCTCTTAGCTCGAAAGCGGTTAACGTAAAGGGTATTGCACTTGAATATATTCCTCTTAGTGTTGTTTACGTGTCAACACTATACATATTGGATCTTATCTCGTGTGGATAGTAGATTCAAATGTTAGAAACCCACTTTATATGAGATCAAAAAGTATTATATTTTTTTTTTCGAGTTTTTGAATTGATGCAAAATAGATATATACAAATAATGAAGATGTGGTGGAAGTTTATATGACTGATACTGCAACTTCGTGTTGCAAAATGGAGAAACTGACCTCCTATTTGATATTAAGATAGTATCAACGACTCCACTAAATTTGATCTCAATTGTTCTTCTAAAAGTGGTCTATTACTTGAACTTATACGTGGTATTTCTGTTCATACTCACAGTGGTGATGTTTGATTATGGTTTTAGGTATTTGTGCAATGGTTTGAGGTTTTGAGTTGAGAAAACCATTCAAAGCTGTAAGAGTTAAACTTCCATTGAGTAAATCCATTCGAATTTCTTGAGAGATAGAGATAGAGATGAATTTTTATATTTTCATTACATTTATAGATGGATTCATGCATCTCAATTGTGCCTCTGATTTTTTTAAGTTGAAAATATTATATTAATTTAGACTTCTATGAAGTGGAGTAGAAAATCAGATTATGGAAGTGAAGACTTTGAGAACTATTTAATAGCGTGAATCTCTATCACGAGATATCGGTGATTTATATAATGAAAGAGATTTTTATTTGATTGACTATTCCTTAATCACCAATAATTATATGGTGTATTAGGTAGAAGGATTGAATATGATGATGTTTGAGTTATGTAGTCCAATTTAAATATTTGCTTTTGGAAAGATTGTTAGTTAACTACAATGTATCAGTTAACGGAGTTCTCTCTAGATTAATACCTTTAGAATTGTATAAGCTTTGGACATGAGGACAACCAAATATGGGTTGTCTTAAACTCATAATCGATTATGTAAGTTCTTGATAATCAGTTTGGAAACATGAGTCTATTAAGAACGAGATGAATCTTTGAGATACACATAACAGTCCAAAAAGGTAATTAAGTGAGATTTTGAATGAATATTGGGTCACAATATGTGACATGTGACATTTCTTTCTTAATAAGAGAGAGAATTTTGGAGAATATTATTAAAATTGATATTATGTATATTAATGAATCAGGTTTTTGGATACGTAAGAGTTGGTTTAAACTTCAGATTCAAGTGGGAGTAATCTGTTTTCGAGTGGGTGCTATCTATTTGAGTGGAAGCTATCAAAGAATTATCCAATTTAAATGGTTCTTGGCTCTGAGTGGGAGTTAAAAGCTATTCAATTTCAATGATTCATGGTTTAGAAAACCAGTGGAGAATTTGAGGAAAGTGATGGAAGTATATATGGAGTACATAATTCCAATCTAATTTGAGATGTGGTGAAAGTTCTAATTGGACATTATGTTTATTGAGAAAATTCGCGTTTTTTAAAAACTTAGTAGAAGACTAATGCGTTTATGATAGATAAAACTCATTTTTAGGGAAATGTTATACTCAATATGAGTATATTGAGTTTGATAAGCCTTTTCTTAGCAGTGAGATTCACTTCTATACGTTGATACTAGACATGATAGTGTGTTTAAGTATAGATTACACCAAATAGACTTATAGACTGTATTTTCATTCTCAATTGAGAATTGATTGAAGAGATTTACATGAATCGATTTGTAGGTTTCATGTTAAAGGCTTTTATAGTATTGTGATAACTGTATAGTTATACTTGTAGCCTAATACAGTCATCTTAACACTTGTACCTGAGTTTTAACAGAGTTTAAATCTCGTATAAAATTTCATCATGTGGATGAAGTTTACTGTATTTATGTAAAAGTCCGATGGTAGGTTGTAATTCTAATTTTGATTTTGATGTTGATGTCTTGATGACACTATATTGGTTAAGCACGAGAATGAGTGTATTGAGACCATTTTGAAATGGTTGTCTTTAGTTTTTGAGATGCAAAAACATGAGTTTAGCAAATTGTATATTTTGTATTAAAAAGATTATTCTAGTTTTGTTTTTCTATTACAAGAGTTATATACCACAAAGATTCTAGAATTTTTTTTAACTGTAGAATTTGCTATCTTGTTGATGTTTCTATGTCTAAAGGTGACCATATGAGTATTCATGTATGTCCAAGGACTCCATAAGTGCATAAAGAAATATCCAGAAAATTATATCTAGTACGATTATGAGTTACAAGTATGCTATAATGTATACTTGCCCTAATATTTTTCATGCCATGGATCAAGTCAAAAGGTATTAATGTTGAACTTAGAAAGGATATTGTGATACCTGAAAAGTGTTGCTGTCAGTTATTCTATTTGTTGTAGAATGAATAACTTATGATTGAAATATATATCCAAATATCGACTAAGAATGAGAGTTAGTCAAGGACAAATAGTTATTAGACTTGTGCAATCTTACTACATAGAGTAGCAAGAAACATATCTTGTAGTATATAACTTGATAGCTGAAGAAATTGTTTGGTATAGATGTATTGGACATCTAATTATACTAGTTGTGAATATGAGATCCATGATAGTTATGCAATTATATCATGTGACGAGGATCTCAAATATCATGATGGAACCAAACACTCGATCGTGTTTCTGTGAGAGACATTAGCAAAGAAAGTGTCTTTGCAATATATCTACGTAAATGATGGTCTGTAATCATCAAACTCTAAAGATGTTTAGAGATGTACTTGACGGTAATGTCGAATATCTAAAATTACGTAGAATATGATACTTAGTGTATCAGAAAACTCTTAATTGATTTTTATGTGCCCATAGATAAACAACTTTGAGTTCGTGTGTAATCTATTATTGAGATTACGAAATAATATTTTGCATGCACATATAAAGTATGTCAAACAAGTTGAGATTGGTTCACTCACCTGACTAATCGCCTCAGATACTTTGGGATGTGTTGAAATGAGATAAAGTAATCATGTTGTGTATGTGATCTTGTCTTCTTGATAAGATATCAAGATGAGATTACCACAAGTAATCAAAATGAATTTTGTTATCCATTAAACCTGTTTAATAGCCTGATCGAGTTCTCGATTTGAGATTGCCTAGAGGAATGAATATAAGGAAAACTCAAGTTAGGTATCGAGGAATAACTAAACTAGGATCATACGGTGTTATTTGTTTGTAAAGGACATGACATACGCCCTAAGAATGGGAGAAAATATCGTAGCCTGTGCTTTTACGACCAATAATGGGTAAATGAGTGAATGAATCTATGTTTCCTCATTGTGTGAGACCTTGAGGTTATATAACCTCATATATACCCTTATGACTTTTGACTTTTTCTTGAGATTTTATTTCAGTGTTGCTACTTTAGCATGTTGACAATAACTATGATTGATTCGGTTTGATGAGACATGTCTAGAAAAGTAGCTAATTTAAAGTTGAAGGATTCAAGTAGGAAATGAAAACTATTTTGACCAATATTTTTATTTGTATTCACCAGCCGGACAATTGTGTTTAAACATTTAGGGTATAAACACAATTGTGAATACAATGATATGATGTGAGGTTCAAGTATATTCCATAAATATTCGAGGAATTGGAAATACTTGAATTAATGTTGGAAAATAAGTTTGGGTTATAGCGAGATGTAATGTTCATCTAGCATAGCTACTATATATCGCTAATAGGTTTATAGTACTGTGAACTCTAATATTACTCGCTGGTTGCACGATCTATTTGTCGCATGAATTTTTTGTGAGATAGATCTTGAGAAAGATCTAATGCGTGACATTCGTTTCCCTTTGTGGTTCGGATCAAGTCCGTCATGTGCGAGTGGGAGATGTTAGAAAAATACGAGTCGTGGGTCGCCCATGTGGTATGACACAACCCACAAGTTAATAGAAGGGTTGGAGGGAGTGGTTTGAATTTGAAGTTCAACCATGCAACTCCATATAATCACATTTAACTCCCATACAACCTCCAATGATTTGTACATTGGAAATAGAGGAAAAAGGATGGAATGAAAAATGAAGGGAAAATTCGTATGGAAATTTAAACTAAAATTGGAAAGTCTTTAGAACCATATTTTGGGCATGAAATCTCACAAAAATTGACACTTAGATTATGGATAATAATCTCATTCCATTATGATCAGGATTGGGATCATTGGAGAACAAGAAATGTAGATTTTGGAGCTTTGGAATGCAAGATGATTCAACCATCAAAAGATCTTGAAATTCATCATTTCAAGTAAGTTTCTTGACCTGAAATTCATGTTAAAGAATGTTATGAATTCTTACATTTGGCCCTCATTAAAATTATAATTCATTTATTTTCTCTCTTCTTGTTAATCACACATTTTTTAATAAAATAATATTACATGTAAATCTAAAACTTTTTCCTCTTTTTTAACCACATTCATCAAAAAAATACTATTCCAAAAATTAAAATGGCAAATAATGAGGGTCAAACGGGGGTATAATGTGCTTAGCTTATCACTCAATAGTTGACACACATCTTAGTTTATTGGAGGAAATATATTCATAATGTTGGGTGGACAAAATAAAGTTAAACAATTAATTACTTGCAACACTGATAGTTTGTTGAAAAGATAGTCTCCACTCAAATATAGATTGTTGTATAAAGATGAGGAACAAGACGACAAAAAAAAAAAAAAAAAATCACCAAAAAAAGGTTTGAACGCAATATAAAATCGTTGTCATCAAATAATGTTTGTTTGTTATCACATGAATAAGTGTTTAAAGGTTTCAATGACAAATAGTTTGTAAGAGTAAAAAAACTTTGAATCCATGTTCAAATTAAGAATTATGAACTTTAATAAGAACTTGAGAAACACTTGAAGAAATTTGGATTTTGATCCTTGATTTGGATATAGATATGTATATTTGATATTAATGATACTGTTTCAACATGAAAACCATCCATATATAGAATATCAAGTCTAATGTACGAATGAGTGCCAAAATCAAGCCAAAGAGGTCAAAACGATCAAAACGTGGCCTAATAATTCAAATGCAACGATCACGACTATTGAATTAGGCGATCGTAGAGTACAAATTCAGGCAAATGCCCAATGTAGCCTTTCCGATAAGGTATACCGTTAATGAGGTTGGACGATCGCGCCGACCTTGATCAGTCTAATCTTCTATCCATCTCCGATTTTTTTGTCTGGATGTTTTCACACTTAGCCCCTATTTGGTTTGGATTAAAATTCAATTAAAATTTCAAGTTAAAATCAACAATTAATTTTAACTACACACTTCATGGGACTTTCAACTTTTCAATCACACATCTCATCAACTTTTATCAAAATCTACTAAAAATTAGATTTTAATCTCTATCAAACAGGGGCTTACTCAATATTCTCACATTGATATTTAATCACTCCAAATCACTTTTCATCATATGTTAGAAAAATATTACAACAGTCTCTTACTTGTTCAACTATATAATGAATTCAAATTCAAATTTAACGATGCTTATGCATAAAATGCTGATATTTTTCGATTTGAATCAAGAATAAATCCTAAAAAGTAACATCGAAACCCCATGTAGCATTAAAGTTTTGAACCTATTATTCCTTGTGATGATATCAGAGAAATTACATACACAAGCATCCTGTGTCCCCAAGTTCTACACAATCTCGTTTAGCACTCTATGGCCTTGAACTTCTCCTATTCATAAACTTTTAAGAGATAAATTTCAACTCTATATTGAAGCAGCACCAACCTAGAAGTTCATATATGTGAAGTTCTTGTAATACCTTTTTCATTTTTAGAGATACATGATCCAACGATCTGAGCTTTATTAAGAGTTATAGAAACTCAATCTTCCTATTCATGACAACCAACACTTTTAACCTAGGATAAGGTCAAAAGAATAAGTATTGATAGTGTCCACTTATCGAATGACTTTATTGTTACCCTTTGAACCCAAGGTATACTTGTTAGTGTAGTTAGGTCGGGGTTACCGTCATTAGTGAATTTAATTACGAAATTTCAATCACATCCTACTAGTTGTTTTAAGCACTAATTCCCTTGTGAACTGTTTAGTAAGAGAATTAGTCAAATTCTCCATTGACTTTACATAGTCATGTCTTAGGCTCATATGTCTAGACTACCATTATACACTTCATTTTATGTTATAGCTAAGTGGCTTGATTATCATATAAGATAGATATAAAAGAATTATTCATCTCTCCCAATGGGATCTCATATATTAAATCCCTAGTCATTCAACTCTTTTTCAACTTTAGTCAATGCGATAAATTCTGATTCCATGTTTTAGTGTGTAATATACATATGTTTCTTGGGTTTCAAAGAAACAACACCTTCTCAAAGAGTAAACGCCCAATCTGAGGTGGAATTATTTTCACCTACACTAGATATCCAACTAGTATCGATAAATCCTTCTAGAATTATTGTAAATTTAGAGTATTGGAGACCTAGATTCGAGTTCTTCATCAAATAACCAAGAACCCTCTCAATAGCCTTCCAATGTTCTTCACTTTTATTGCTAGTAAATCTACTAAACTTATAATTGCAAATTCTATGTCGAATAGAACAAAACTTTCCGATTGTTCCATATAAGCTTCCTCATCAAGACCCCCATTTAAAAATGCCGTTTTAATATCTATTTGATGCCTATGCAAATCATAAATAGAAGGTAAAGCAAATAAAATTATAACTGATGTTATTCGTGCAATTGGTGCGTACATGTCAAAATAATATATTCATTTCTTTTGTCAATACCATTTGGCCACTAACCTAGTTTTAAATGTATTAAGATTACTGTATGTATTGTACTTCCTTCTAAATACTCATTTACAACATATAGGTTTTGATCCGGTAGTAAATCGACTAATTTTCAAGTATTGTTTAACATTATTGAATCAATTTTAACATTTATATCATATTTCCAAAAGATAATATCTCTAGATGATATTTTTTCTCGATAAATTTTAGGATTGATTTCCACTTAAAGAACGTGCGGAGTAGTCTTGTGACACTTTTCTCATTTCGCTCAATCAAATAGAAGGAAATAAGTTGAGAATCAAATTCATCTGGTCCTAGCACTCTCTCCTTTCAAGCTTTTTTTGCTTCTACGAAATTCACTTATTTCAACATCCTCGAAAGGTGTTTCTACTTGTGGTCTTGCAGAAGTAAGCATCTCCACTTGAATTGTTATTCGAAATATAACAAGTCTTCAAAAACTCTACATCTTGAGATTCAATTATGGCATTGGATTTCAAGTTTAATAAACTATATGCCTTGATGTTTTGAGCATACCCTACAAAAGCAGTTGATCCATTTAGGATACGACTTAGTCCTTTTAGAATCCGTATTGTTGCAATAAGTAAGACGCCTCCACACTTTGAAATAACCAATGTTTGGTTTTCTACCTTTACATGGTTCATCGGGAGAAAACTTAAAGGAATCCTATTAGCCTTGTGACACACACTTAAAAATGTTTCACCCTATAAATTAAATGGCAACTTAGCACTTAATAACATAGCATTTTATCATCTCAACTACCGACATTATTTCTCTCAATCAAACCATTTTGTTCAGGTTTTCTAAGTACATTACATTAATGTATTATGCCATGTTGTTCACAAAAAATATAATCCAGTAAATAAGTATTCACCTTCTCTATCACTTTTAATAATTTTAATCTTTCTATTTAACATATTTTCTACTTTGACTTTGTATATCTTAAACATATTTAAGGTTTCATCCTTATGATTCATCAAGTATATGTAACAAAATCTAGAATGATCATATATGAATGTTATGAAATATTTAATACCTACTCTAGTTAATATTCCATGTAATTCACATATATCGAAATGAACTTAAGTCTAATAAATTAGAGGCCCTTTCAACATTATGAAAATGATTCTTAATCATTTTAAACTCAACACATAGGTCTTGTTTGACACCCATTTTTATCTAATTCTCATTCTCATTTTTTTCTCTCTCTTCATTTCAACCACATATTTTTCCAATAAAATAATATTACACACAAATCTAAAACTTTTCATAACTTTTCCACCACATAATCTTTCATCAATCATTATTCCAAAAATTTCATTCTCCAAAAAATGAGTTTCAAACGGGGGCATAATTCACATTTATTATGTTCTATGTTTACAAATAAAATTATTTCGATTTTTATCATTCTTTTTAAAGTACAATAATCAATATGTCCTAACATATCATTCTTTTTATGAAAATAGACTCAACAACATAATTCAAATTTGCTGATTTATTAATAGCTAACAGTACAAAGTTTGGTCATTCTATCACTAGAATAGCATTTGCCAATAAATATATCATTTCAGGAAAGTACAATTTTGTCCAACTCATATGTGGACTTAATTCCCATATTTTCTAACAATCCCCACTTACAAGATTTATATTCATATCTGATACGTGTAAAATATTTATCAATGTGATCTTATTATCGGATGTGAACTGTAAGTATAAGCTTCCTTTGCGAACAACCTTGTATTGAAATTCATTACCCATTTGAATGTGTTCATTATCAACCTTTTGATAAGTTTTGAAGAGATATCTATCATAGCAAATATATATGGTAGCACAAGTATCATACCACCATCCTTGAACTTTTCCTTTGACCGTATCGACAATGCTCACATTGCAACAATGTTGTCAATAGAGTTTAATTTGCCTTCTTGTTTTTATAGTTTGTGATGCTACACTTCCAATCATAATGTTCGGGTATGCCACACACATAACAAGAAATCTTGGATTTTTCTAGTTTTTGTTATCTTTGTTGTCTTTATTGGAGTATGAGAATTTCCTCCATAGAATTCTTATTGGATTTGTTGGCTTGATCCATGGCATATACTTTGGAAATGTTCTCATGAGATTATTTATTCCCATCTTATGCCCCTAACTCTTCTTCAATAAGAAGATATTTCTGAATTCCTTTTATGAAGATGGCAATTTTGCAATGATTGCACCAACTTAGAAGGTTTTGAGAAGATCAATCTTCTCAACTTTCATCTTGTTGACAATGACTTAAAATTCATGTACTTGTCCTAACAATGACAAATTATGCAAAAACTTGAAATCAAAATATTTAGAAATCAAGAACTTTTTAGTACCTTTCTCATCGGCCTTGTATTTGTTTTTCAATGATTCTCATATCTCCCTCATTGAGGTAATGTTTGTGTAGAGATCTAAAGGCGATCAGAGAGAATTCAGAATGTGTCCTTTGTGTATCAACTCATCTTCTTGTCTTTTCTTCTTTTCTACCCTTATTGCATCGGTGTCATTTGGAGTTAGTTCCGGCAATGGTGCCAAGTTTGGATCCAAAATATAGAAAATCTTCAATGTTGTAAGAAGAAACTTCAACTTATCCTTCCTATCTGATACAATTAGTCCCGTCAAATATGTCGAGCCTCACAAGGTCTTGATGTATCATCTTAATAGTAACCATTGTTGTCTTGTTCTCCATGTCAAGATATCATTTGAGATTGTTGTACAAAGATAAGGAACAAGACAAAAAGATCAACCACCTAAAATCCATCGGAAGAAAGGTTAGAACACGATATAGGATTCTTATTCTCAAACAACATTTGTCGCCATCGGGATGAGTTATTAAAGGCTTTAATGGCTAATAGTTTGCAGGAGTAAACAAATCTTGAATCCAAATTCAAATCAACTAATATGAAACTTGAATATTCAAATAATAGTCACGACTTTTGAATTGGGTGATTAGCCTAGTACAAATATGAGTGATAGCCTAGTATAGCCTTTCGGTTACGGTTAATGAGGTTGAACAATCGACTAGCTTAATTTTCTATCCATCTCCAATTTTTTCCTTGGAATGTTTTCGCACTTACGTGATATTTTCACATTAAAATTTGATCACTCCAAATCACTTTCCATATTACAACAGAGCCCAAATGCACCGAAAATAAAGTTTGGAGACTTCAATTTCAAAAAAAAAATAATAAAATAAAATAAGATATAAAGATTACAAGCTCCTTTTACTTGTGAAAGTGAGCTCACGATTCCATGACCAAATCAACAAATGGGACTTCTATTTTAAATTCTTAAACTTGAATGTTGCATATCTAAACGTGTTCCATAAAAAGAACAAGAAACTATGCCAAAGCTATCTTGTGAAAGGGCATATACGATCGGAAGTGGGAATTGTGGGATGCTTTGAATGCCACAAACAAAATCATTTTAGCCATGGGCTCACCTCGTGGAATCTAAGACTTTTAAAAAGTTAAAAGTTGATTCTGAATTTAAGAAATTATTTTTATGTTTGTTTCAATAATTTTTGAAGAATGTTTTATCTAATTAGAAGAGTTTTTAGGGGAAGAATTTTATAGTAAATTCCATAGAATACTCTTCTAGAAGCAAAAATAGAATCTTGCCAAATATGCCCTTCCTTCCTCTAGTTATAGATTACAAAACACCCCTAACAACCTACACACAGAAAAGGAAAAGATTTTTAATTTTCATATGAAATTTCAAATGTTGGTGGACATATTATCATAGAAAATAAAGAAAGTACAATGGTAACTTTTCTATTTTACTTTTAAGTACCAAAAAATAATTCAACAAACATGTGGGCAATGCTATGGATCCTTCTGGAACAATTTGAGACATACAGTAGAACCTTTCACAAGCAGTAAAAAATTTGGATTCCGAAAGGAACAAGTGTATACCTTTTTACTTATATTATAAAAAAAAAATTTTAAAAAATAGAAAAATCAGAACTCATTGTACCACCACGTTTATGAATGTTGTTGGTCGTAGGATGAGATTCTTTTGCTTTACCCACGAAGAAATGATATTTTTGATTGTAGAACTATTCCCCGTTGGTACAAATCACATCTTTTTATGCGGAATATTAACAAATGGTCATTGTCAAATATCTTTTTGAGCTCTCGTTCGAGATTCTTT
Source organism: Fraxinus americana (assembly GCA_035079005.1). Taxonomy (NCBI): domain Eukaryota; kingdom Viridiplantae; phylum Streptophyta; class Magnoliopsida; order Lamiales; family Oleaceae; genus Fraxinus; species Fraxinus americana. Next base: position 110,114 of record JAVHZT010000064.1, on the reverse strand, counting down.
AAAATTTATTTTTAATTACATATTTTTTGAATAAAATGATTTAGACAAATAATTTTTCTTACCTTTTAACCTCACATTATTAAAAAAAATATTTTTCATAAAATATATTCGCAAATAATACACATCGTAATAATTGACCATTTTCTACCGATATTAAAAATAATGAAAATGAAACTACCAAAAATGCTTCTAATAATCAGTGGTAATATGAAAAGTCTTATTTTTCTTATGGATTTTCCCCCGGTGTACAAAAGGCAGCCACTAGAATATTGCCAGAACAGAGAGAAATGCATGGGACCCACCATGTGATTAAAAAAATAAAAAATGTGCGGGACCCACCAAATGTGTGTATTCTGGTGAATTTCTGTACATCCAGCATGGTTCTTTTCTTATTCATGTCAGATTTGACATGAGACATTTTAACAATTTTTCATAATCCAATTACTCATTTTTCTCTCTTTTTCACCCTTTCTAATTTCTTTTAGTAGGGATGGCAAAAAAACCCGACAAACCCGATACCCGCGGGGACCCGCCCCGAATGGGGAGGGGAAAACCCGCTTAAACGGGTAACGGGGCGGGGATGGGGCGGGGAATTATTCCCCGAGGCGGGGACGGGGCGGGGACGGGTAACGGGGTCCCCGCCCCGCCCCGTTAAAAAAAAAAAATTTTTTTTTTTTTTTTTAGAATTCAATACTTTAAATGAACATTTTCGTTAGTTCTAATAGAAAATAGCAACTAAAATTATTTGTTTAAATATAATGAATATGGACAATAAAAATAAATTATCAAAAACTAAAAAAAAAAAAAAAAATTTAAACGGGGAATAAACGGGGAAATAACCTACCCCCGCCCCGCCCCGCCCCGACCCGCCCCGCCTTAAACGGGGAACGGGGCGGGGGACGGGGAGGGCATCCCCGCCCCGCCCCGCCCCGTTGCCATCCCTATCTTTTAGGCAAAAATATGCCAGCTTTTCTGATGTTTGAGATAGTTCCCAAGTATCTATCTCACTTTCAAATTGTCAACAAAACTTCTGTCTTATGCGAGCTTGTACACGATGTTAAGTCCTTCGAGATAGTTCGTTTATTTGTAACATTTATAACTGTCTAGCACATTTCCAAACTCTTGAGAAAAAATTATCTTTTGCGAACTTTTGGACAATATCATCACTTTCAAGACAATTCGTTTATCCTTGACAATTACAATTGTTTATCGCACACCCAAAATGCCGTGAAAACATGTGTCTTACCTAAGAAATGGTAAACTTGGCATTTAACATATCAAGTCACCATTTTGCAAATTTTCCAAAAAAGCAACCATATTTGTTTATCTCCTAAAAACAGGCCTGATGCAGAACTCTGTTTTTGTTTGTGTTGTACAAAATTTTGAATTCTTTTAAGAAATTTCTTAAACATATTGTGAAACGAAACAACGAAGTTTTGTGTTAGTTATTGAACTTTACTTTGTTTTCAAGTTGCATAGAAATTTGTTTTATGTTTAAGTTTGGTTGCTCAGTTAACATCCTTTATGACTTGTAGTAGGTTGTCCAATGTGAAAGATGGCAATTTTATATGATATTTCTAAGGAGGTTGACGTAGAATGACACATATAGAAGCGTTAGAAAATGAATTACAAATAATATTCTTGTTCTTGTAGTTTCACTTATGAATACTAGAAGGCTAGGCATCAAGCATTTGTTGATTGTTTAATAGTATCGAGAATGAAGTCACATAATTGAAAATAATAAGTTTTTCATGTCATTAAATCTCATCTTTCAAAATAAGTGAATGCAATAGAATCACATTTCATAATGAAATAATTAAAATACCACCTAAGATAATAATTGAAAAAATATCATAAGACCCTTAATTCAAAGGGAAAAAAAAAACATACATTATCATATAATAATAAAACCTAAAACTACCTAAATAGTTGATTATTTTCATATGTGGGATGCCCCATTCTCCCATGTGTGGAGAAAATTCATTCTCAAATTTTAAGGATATTTAGATCCCCTTTGATAATCCAACAATAATTATTATTCGATCTGCATCAAATGTAGTGCCTAACGGTTTTGACATTTCCTTGGCAACATGCTCATAGGAGCAATCATCTTAAGGATGGCATAAAAATTCAACAAAATCGATACCCGCTGGGCCTCCCCTCCGAACGGTGTGAGGATTACCTGCTTAATCGGGTATTCGGGTCGAGGACGGGGCGTGTTCAGGCGGGGACGGGTAACAGGTGCCCAGCCCCGCCCCATTTATTTTTTTAATTTTTTTTTTAAATTCAATACTTTAAATGAAAAATTTCACGAAATTTCATTAATTTTAATAGAAAATGGTAACTAAAATTATCTAAAAAATATGACAACCATAAAAACCTTAGTTTATCAAAAAAATACTTGAATAATTTAACTTTTAAAAATAAGTAAAGATAAAAAAAAATATATTATTGTCTCAATCTAATGAATTATCAAAAACTTAAAAAAAAAATGAAATGTGGTAGTAAACGGGGCAAGAGTCCTACCTCACCCAATCTTAGATGGGTAACGGGGCGGGGGAGGTTGCCCCTACCCTGCCCCTCCCCCTCACCCCCCCCCCCCATTGTCATCCCTAATCAGTCTCTAATACCAGCTAATGTAAAATAGTCGTCAACCCTCGTTCATTATTTTAGAAATACTACAAATTCAGAAACATAATTGAGAATATTAAATTTTTCATTTTGTTAATTATTTTTCAAAAGACCTTAATGATCTTATCTATAATACAATATAATCATATTCTTTACGAAAATTTCAAAATACCATCTAATATTGTTGTTGATTTTATGTTCCACAAATGTACGGATAATAACAAGTAATAAATAGGACCTTAGAGTTTGGATATCATTCCCATGAGATTTCTATCTAATCATTGGTTAAATTATTTCTAACTTCAAATTGATTAAAGACAAATAGAAAGTGTTTATTTTCTTTTTGTGATTTTTTATTTTAAATATTTTAAAATATTAGAAGATATTTTTTTAAAAAATAGTTTAAGTGTTAGGATTCATGAGTTCACCATAACTATCTCATTAATCTCAATTACCAAATTCTGTAACAATTGATTATGTTTACCCCGTCGAATTCTTCAAATGTATTCAATTTACATCTCTTGAGTTCAAATTGATTTTATTTAATTAAGTCAATTTCATATCTCTATGTGAATCCAAATATATCTTAGTTAAACACATTAAATCTTTAAGAATTCATGTAACAATTGCATTAACTAGAAAATGTATATTTACACTTTTATACTAGTTCTCGACTTTTACTATGTGATCTAAACAAATAATTTGTTCTACATAATTATCGTTCACAAAATTAATGAAATAGTGGCCTATTAATCCAAACATAAAAGAAGTAAAAATAATTTACAAAATCAATTGGAGATCTAAATTTTTTTAATTAAAATTAAAGTTCAAAACTAAGTTACAATCATTCGTCCTAACTAAATAATTAATTACACATCATGATAGAATAATAAAACAAGAAAGAATTAAAGTATATCACCAGGTTTTGAGGAAAAAAGGGGGAAAATATGAAGATCTTACACCAAAATTATGCGTTCTTCTTGTAAAATCTTGAAACCTTAGCATCTTGATTTTTTTCCTCCTTTTAACTTGAATAATATATGTACAATGAAACATCCGAGTTTTGGCTTGAATATATGTGTATAATGAAACTTTGCAATTCCCGGCTTGAATATTTGTGTCTAATGAAATCCTACAAGTCCTCTTTAATTGTTGGACTATGTGATGTACTTATAAAACAAGATTTAGGCAAAACTCTTGTTCAAATTGAATTCCATCAAACAGTTTGAGAAGAAAAATGAAACAAATCCCTTTTTCCAATTGAATTCCTTTTCTTGTGACTTTAGTAGTTGATCTTCTAATATTGTAATTAAGTCATACTCATTTTAAAATCATTAATAATTTACCTGATGCACGTTCCGGAGTTTTTCATCTAGTCCCAAACTTTTTAAATGTCGAATTTAACTCCCGAAACTTATAAATTTTTACTGAATGTTCCATTAACTAATTGATCTCTTACAATCGAATTAATCTTCAATTGCTTCAAATCAACTACAATTAAGCTCCAAATAATCTCTTTTCATATAAATTGTATCTAAGTTGGAACTTTCCTACAATTAACATAATTTACACAAATTAAGTAAATATTCGCTCAATTTATATATAAATAAATAAGAATAGAAAGTCTAATAAGCGCATAAAATGCACTTATATCCCCAAACTTAAACTCTTGTTCTTCCCGAGTAAGACTATTTACTAAATACACCAACAAAAAAATGTATTAGATAACTTTGCCAAACTCGCATAAAGAATTGAAATCGTTCGATACTTCACAAAAAAATTCATAAGTAATGCAACTAAAACTAATTCTTTAATTTTTCAATGCTTGATCGATATGTGTGTGCATAGTCAATCAAATTATCATGAATTTCAAAATTAGTTATTTTCCGACCCTTAATATTCAAATATTTCATTACTCTCTCGGGAATGCATACCCTCAAACTCGTTTTTCAATCATATACCATGGGGTATATTCTAAGGTTGATTACACAACTCTCTTTTCCTTTTCCGCTAGCTCAAGTTTGATTAGATTTTACCAATTAAAGTTGCTATCTTAATACATGATTATCCTCCTTAAATTTGAATATTTCAACCTCCAAACTTCAACTAGAATAATAACCCTCGCCAAAAGTCTAAATTCCAAATTAAACATCCAGTTATTTGCTGAATAGAAACAATGCTTATAATTATTTTGCTACTACCTCAATACACTTTTGTGTTTTTTCTTTTCTTTGTTTTTCATTGTGTCAATTTTTCTATTTTTGGGATCTTTTATGAGATTTTCGAAGCTAGTTTTCACACTACATTACATGTAGCCTTCTTTTTCAGTAATCATCTCCTAAACATTGGTGATGAATATGATTCTATTACTTAAGACTAGTTTCACACAACAATGTAGCTAACTTTTTTCTACGTGATAAGTAATTGAAATCAAGCCCGTAGTAGATGATTACTACCTAATCTCTACTTATTAGTCAAAAACATTTCATATAAATATTCACACATACACGGAATCAACACATATATAAATAACTTCCAATAACGGATCAACCATCCCAAACTTATTCTTTCAATATGTTATGATCTTGATTTATAAAGACCTCAGCTTATTCAACCTATTTTACCAATGTAACCAATTCAAAAATACATAATAATTATCATGAACTATTGTGCTCAACATAGTACGATCTCACATAAACAAGTATCGAATTAGCAAAAAAATCATATCACCTAATCACAATTTATAAAATATAAACATTTTTTGTTAAAAAAAATTTCACACTAACAAGCAAATATAAACTTACAAACTAAACTACATCCCCAAACATAAAATACACATTGTCCTCAATGTGTACAAAAAAAAAAAGGCTTAAAGAAGGGTTACAAATACTCATCGTGTATATGACTTTTCTCATTTAACAATTGGTCTTTTATCTTCCTTCAATGTTATTTCCTTGCTCATTTTATAAAATATTTCCATTATACCCAAAAAGGAACAAGGAAAATAATTATAAATGTATTCACAGGCGATGTGATGCTAATTTAATTAGAAATGATGATTGTAAACTAGTTTTGACATAAAAAAATAAGAATAAAATAAAAAAAGAATACGATTGTTTTATATAAGAAGAAGAAGAAGAAGAAATTGAGAGAGAAAAAGGAAAAAAATAAGAAAGAATTTTTTTTATATTTAATAAAAAACTTAGATTTTTTTATCAAGAAAAGAAAAAGATTTTTTTTTTTAAAAATGTTGCAACCTGCAGTCATAGAAAAATTATATTTGTCGCGGTTCTTTTTCTTTTTCTTTTTTGTGTGCTTGATTTTAGATTGACAGCCCTAAAAATAACAAATTGTTTTTAACAAAACAATAATTAAATGTGCATTTATACTAAGTCCCTGTTTGGTAGGGATTAAAATAAGATTTTTAATAGATTTTGATAAAAGTTGATAAAATATGTTGTTGAAAAATTGTGGATCCAATAAAATGTGTAATTAAAATTAATTTTTAATTTTAATTTAGCTTAAAATCTAGACTAAATCTCTACCAAAAAAAAAAAAAAAAGCTAAATGCAACCGTATTTTTTGTATGTCATACAATAATTAAAAGTTAAAGAGTTAAGGGTTAGAAAAATGGGCTACTTCCCGTCAAGTTCTTGATTTATAATCTCAAGCTCGACTTTTGAATATGTGCTTCATGGCACTTTGAATGATGCTTTGGAGGTCTTGTTTAACTTGTTTAGATTATCTTAGAACTACAATTCACACATCTTTCAAAATATTACTTTTTCGATTTGAATATGGTATAGCTTGCCTAAATTACTCATTTTGAACTCAACTAAGAATACTTCAATTTCCTCATCGACTTTAATCACAAAATCAATGAAGTTGAAGGTTTGCATGTTAATCTCATCTTCTTTAAATGCCACTAATTCGTTTGGCTCTTCATAATTAATTCCTCGATTTCTATATGTTCTTCTTCTTTAGTTATTGGTTCATCAGGATTAATGATGTAGAGATCTTTCGTAAGAATGTTACTTGGCTCACCCGAAAGTATTTGATCTTTAATCCTTTTATATTTTTTGCATGATGATATCTCCTACAATAAATCACCGCCATCATCGTCTTCTTCATATGGATCATAAAAAGTAGTTTTCCTCACTTCCTCTGTAGTTGCCAATAACAAGCAATTTTGCAGTATAATGCAATGAACCACAGTATTTACAAATCGATCTAATTTCCTCATAAACAATAGATTTCATAATTAATTCTTTTCGGTAAGCCATCCTTATCAAGTACGATAGATCAATTGTATCCTCACTTTTTAAGTTGTTGCAGGATTAGATAATCTCCAAAAAGCATATGACCTTCATCTAAGTCAGGATCAATCTTTATAAAGTTTTGTTTTCTTACTTCTTTTCGTTCCCAGCCAATGAAATAAAGAAAAAAAAAAGCAGATAAATTGAAAAAAGAAAAAGAAAAGAAAAATTCAAACAAAAATAGGAATTAATTTAAAATAATATTAAATAAAAATAGTCTCCGACAACGAAGCCAAAAACTTGTTGATTTTATAACTCGCAAGTGTACGGGTCATAACAATTAATATTTATGTTTACCCGGTCAAATTATTCTAACATATTCAATAGTCAAAAAATAAATAAGTGACATATGTTTTATGATGCGAATATGAAAATCATAATAAGTTCATTAAATGCGTTCTTCATCTACGCCATGAAAGTAACATTTGTTTTACGGCGTTCATTTTATGGAGTTTTATAAATGCTGTAAAAAAGAGCATTAATGGCATTCTTCACATACATGGTAAAAAGTAACATCTCTTTTACGACATTAATTAAGGATATTTAATGCATGCAGCAAAAAGGGTGGGTATTCATGACATTACTTTATATGGCATTTTTTTGGCATGAATAAAAAGCAAATTATGTTGCAGTGTGCACATGATATATGCCTATACTATGCATGGATTTAAAATAAAATTTTCAAATTATGAACTACTTTAATTTTCTTTCGTCCCTTCAAAATTTTTTAACATTGTGAGCTCACTTATGTATATTGCATAGAGATTCATTGGAACTAATACTCATATGATATATTTAACTACTGAATCTGTGGTTGTTCCACATGAATAGAATTGCACAAGTATATCTGAACCATAATGCCATCCACGTACCAATACACCACAAAGGGCCCTTTATATGTTACTTTAAACAATGCTGATAATTTAAAAATTAAGTATCATCCTTTGTCAAGTTGTCCAATTGGTAAGTATTAACATTCGACTTAAGTTCTTAAAGGGTGGACTATAAGTTAGAATTGATGGGATGTAAAATAAAGGAAAAATTGCAGTCGTGGTCTCAAACCTTTTCATTTTTTGCAAACTTTATCTCAACCTTCAGTTTGTGTCACCACAGATCCCAAACCTTTGAGAAATTTGCAGATGTAATCCAAAATGACGGAAAACATTAATTCCACCGTCAGTTGACCTAAAAATGGAAAAAGACAAATTTTGGCCAATTTAAACATGAGCATTTTCATCCAATTCTATTTCTCCTTTATAAAAATCATTTGATAAATTATAATCTCACTCCCTCTCCATTCTCATTCACGGTATGAACCCCAACATTCATCTTCTAGAATGTCGAATGAAAATAGCGAACAATCTAATGAAATTCTAGAAGATTTTTGCATGGCACATACGAGACCGTCTTCCTGAACCAGTATACCATAAGTTTTTAATTTTTTTTCAAAATTTCTAGTTGTGGACTTTTTGTCTCACAGTGGGTTGTGAAGTGGGATCATATAGTGCATATTTCCATAATTTTAAACATGTTATTTTGTTGGAATCATAAAATTTGCAATATTTATTCGCGTTGCTTTTACATTCATTTCATTCAACTAGAGTTTGTTGATTATAGCAGTTTGTTTTTATGATTTTTTTTTGTCCAAGGAAAACTTCAAGGTATTTCACCATAAACCTACATTACGGCGGTGTGTTTCTCACAAATATATGAAATTTTGTATACGAGCATGAGAAAATAGCCTATCTAAACTACTTACACCCTGATTGGTTTAATAGTTTTTTTATGGACAATGCTAGGAAGATCCTAGGCTATTTTAATAAAATGAGGTATGTGCATAAGAGTGAAAAGAAGAGATTGGGTGAGGCATCGATTTGTTTGGTGAAAGATGCAGACTTTATGTTTGTAGTTAGGTTGTTTGGTGAGAATAGGTTTGTTGAGATGCGATGTGCGCCCATAGTTGAAGTGTTGAAATTGTCAAAGGACAACAAAGCAGGGCATGATATTTTAGTGGTTGATGTTGACACTGGTGAGGTGTTGGAGAAGGAAGAAGAAAAAGGAAAATTAGATGTTGAAAAACAATTTAAGCATAATATATGCTATGCAGTGGAGGTTTATGATGATTTTCTAGAGGCTGATGACTTGTATGTTGTGGATAAGGTTGAGAGTGATGGTACAACTGATAAAATAGAAGTGGATGCAAGGAGTTCTGTTGGTATTCTTGTAGGTGGAGTAAGTGACTTACATGAAGATGAAGATCATGTACTTGCAGATCACAATGAAGAGGCACCTGTTGCAGATCACAATAAGTCACCTAATTCACCTCAAAATCAGTCACATGTAGCAGTACAACATGAGGCACCTGCTGAAGTACAACATGATGCACCTGCTAAAGTATCACCTGTTGATGAAGCCCTTGCTGCTTCACCCGATGTTGATACACCATCTGCCGATGTACCCCCTTGTCATGTACGTGAATTGAGTGACTTACATGCGAAGATCATATACCTATAGGTGATGATAATATGGGTGATCAACCTATAGGTGAAGAACTAGTGGTGGACCTACATGACTATAATGAGGCATCTACTGCACCCCATGCAGATGCACCACCTGATGCACCCCTTGTTGATGAAAATGTCGACCGTACTGACACTAGAGAAGGAAATAGGGAATTTGAATTTAAGGAAGGCCTAATAGAGAAGTTCATTGATCAAGATTATGAGCATGATGAAGATGTACATGTAGATGATCATGATAAAGACACATTCTTTGGGTTGTCTGAGGGTCTTGATATTGGTGATGGAAATCTAAGGGCAGAACATGAGAGTGCAGCATGGAATGTAGATGATGATGGAACAGACTATGATGAGTTAAATGATCTTAGAAGTATTGCAAGCAATACTGAAGAAGTTAGTGAAGAGCCAGGAATGTGTCTTGGTTTAATCCTGCTACGGACATGCAAGATCAAAAATTTCACATAGGTATGAAAAATAAATTTTTAGATTTTGTTGTATGTTCATATCATTTAAAACTAAACTTTTTGAATCCTAATAAGACAGAGTCATGGTTTAATCATACAGGCATGAAGTTTGACTATGTAAAGATATTGAGGATTGCAATTCTACAGTATTCAGTTAAAAATGCAAGGTAGGTCAGATATGTAAAGAATGAAGGAACAAGAATATAAGTCAAATATCAAGATAACTGTCCATGGATTTTGTATGCCTACCAGCAACAGACAAAAGTTTCAGGAATAACATATTTAGATATGAACGTACGTGTACAATGGTGTGCCAAAATAAAAGAGAGTATGATGGTTACTTGGCAAAAAAGTATATAAGAAAATTCAGATCTGATCAAAAAATGTCTATAAATGATTTTATAGAAATAGTGAAGGAGGATTGCATGTTTGAGATCTCTAAGCATTAATTTATAGGACAAGAACTAAATGTATAGAAGTTTTGAATAGAATTGTGGCTCCTGTGGAACTATGGTAAGGAGTTGAAAAGAACTAATCCTGATATTACAATGAAAATTGAAAGGCAATGTCATAAATTGAAAAAAATGTTTGGGGGCTTGCAAAGAAGGTTTTGAGCTGGGTGTAGGAATGTGATTGGTTGGATGGATGTTTTCTAAAAAGTGCACAAGGTGAGCAGTTATTGGCTGTAGTAGGTATTGATCTTGATAATTGCATGTTTCCTATAGTTTAGGCAGTGTTAGATGCCGAGAACAAAACAAATTGGGAATGGTTCTCAGAACTTTAACAGTTGATATTGGGATATATAATGCTAGGCTTTGGACCTTCATTTCTAACAAACAGAAGGGCTTGGTAGACTCCATAAATTTGTTATGTGAGGGTGTTGAGCATAGGTGTTGTGCAAAATATTTATACGTCATTTTCACCTTAGTGCATAAGGGATTGACTCTGAAGAGTATGTTTTGGGCTGTAGCAAGGGCAACAACAGTACCAAAGTGGTGAAGTGTAATGAATGAAATGAAATATATGAATGAAGTAGCATTTGAATGGTTCAACAAGAAACTAGCATCACGTTAGAACATATCACATTTCTAGGATTATTCAAAGTGCAACATCCTTCTGAATTACTTGAGTGGGGCATTCAACTCTTCCATATTGATTGTAAGAGAGAAGCATATTATCTCAATGCTTGAAAAGATAAGAAATCAACAAATATTGAGAAAGAATGTCAAAAGGGAAGTTGCACAAAGGTGGGATCATACTTTTGGTCCTAGAGTTATGAGTATTGTCGAGAAAGCAAAGAGGGATGCAAGGTTCTTGAGGGATGCAACGTTCTTGAAGGCTGACTATGCTGGAAGTGAAAAGTTTGAGGTGAGCAATAGGGATGGAATGAGATGAAGTGTGGACCTGATGAAGCTTGAACCTGCATAGGAAATGGCAACTTACTAGAATACCTTGTGCACATGTAATGCCTGGTATGCTATCGAGAAACATTGGCATATATAAGTATATAGATGTATGCTACAACAAAGAAGGTTGCCTGAGGTCCTATAGCCCAGTCATCCAAACAATATCAGGTCTTGGGTTGTGGCCAGAGCAGAGGAAGTTGAGAAAAAGGTCCCAAGTAGAGCCACCTACAGGCACCAAAATGGCAAGGACTTGAATGAAGATGACATGGAAAAGATGTGGTGGGACAGGCCATAACAAGAGAACATGTTCTGGATCAGATTCACAGCAGGAAACACAACAAGACACATAGTCAACTCAATCACAGGGTAAGGGAAAGAGAGAGGTCTCTACACAGTAGGATAAATCGCCAACTTCACACAAGGCAAGAGCAAGAGAAAGATATGTAACTCATTCAAAAGGTTTGGGACTTTCCATGCATACAAAAACAAATGTTTGGGGCTTATGCTGTGACATAGTAAAAAGGTATGGGTCTCTATGTACGACTAAATGAAAACGTTTGAGATCTGCAATGTACCATCTACAATAGGTTTTCGAATAGATTTTTTCCGTCATTTTGAAACATTTTCTCACTAGGGGAGAGGAGAAACTGTGAGAAATGAAAATTAGGGCAAAGCTATTGAATGATAACATGTCTTATTTAATGGAAAATAAGTTATAAGACCATAGACAATACTCAATTTCTAACACACAAACCAACATTCCAAAACATAAACACAACATCTAAACTCAAAAACCTAACACAGATCTATGCACAAGTCCATTTCACAAAAACTTCACATACAAATCCTAATATCCAAGTCTTCCATAAACCACGACATCTGTACGTAGGGCGTCTAGTCCAGCTTCCATATTTCTTCTAACGCGTAAAAATTCAGGAATTATCTCCCTTGGTCTGTTGTACATTGGAGGGTCGTACCAGTCAAAAAAGTTACATCCACAGACATTCGACGCCGTGGGGAAGTGAGAAATCTTCTTCCTGAATTCAAATTCGTCCATGAGATCTTCATTTGCACAGGGTCACTATATCTACATACATTGCTCTCTATATTCATGCTGAAATAATCTAAGATAAATGGAATAGAGAAAAATATATAAGACTTGTAAAAAGAGGGAAATAAACATTGATTAGTACAACGAATAAAGGGGAAATAGAAGTGCACGAAAATGCCCATGTTTAAATTGATCAAAATTTTCTTTTTTTCCTTTTTTGAGATCATTCAACAATGGAATTAACGTTTTCCATCATTTTGGATTGTATCTGCGAATTTCTTAAAGGTTTGGGACCTGTAGTTGCACAAACTGGAGGCTGAGATAAAGTTTGCAAAAAAAGAAAAGGTTTGGAACTGCACCTGCAATTTTCCCATAAATAAATTCATTTTGTGGGGAGGGGGGAAACTCTTATTGCACAATACACAATAGAGAAATACAGTTCGAGCCCGACATGGACGTGGGGACGAAATTGCCTAATTTAGTGAGCTATGGAGGGGACATACTTTTACAATAATGAGCATTTTGGTTCCAACAATTTTCAATTTAGCCCACCAATATAGTGGAATACGATATCTTATTTGAGCTTTTAGACATGTAGCATGACTTGTTTGAGTATTGTTAACGCTAACAAATGGAGTAGCACAAACTCTTATATGTTGGTTAATGTTTATATGTAATTGTCGTGAAATTGTCCCTTAACATTTAAAATGGAAAAGTGATGCATTTAGCGTACCATGTGCCCACGTAGAAAGGAAAAATAAATATCTACTTGGTTTAGCTAAAAATTAGATATTTAGTAAATTTTGATAAAATAATAATAATAATTTATGAAATTTGTAGTTTAAAAAATGATAAAGTTGTGAGTTCCATGAAAATTAATTTGAATAAAAATGAGTTTTCGAAAATGAGAACCAAATAATGGCAAAATAATAAAAACTCTTTAACCAGTAATGTTCGGATCGAATAAGTATTTTTCTTAAAAGTTTCTAAATCTAATCTCAATAGGTCGAATCAAATAACATAATAACAATAACTACATAATACATGAACCAAAAATTTGTTTAAGTGAATTCAATATCAACGGCATTATTAATTAGAGAAATCTATATAATTATGACAACTTTTTTTTTTTTTTTTTTTTGTTTTTTGGGATAACCATTTTTAAATTTGACAGCCATATTAAACTGAATATTGTTATCAAGTATTTAAACAACCATCCATTAAAAATTAACCAATTTTAAATAAGTTTTTACTTCTTTTTTCCTTATTAGGTAAACTTAATTTATTTTTCTTTATTAGGTAAAAGAACTTTAAGTGCCTGTTTGTCAACCATTATTGAGAAGAAAATGGTGTAATGAATAGTATTTTTTGGAAAATATGTGGTTGAAAGTGAAAGAAACTTTATCGGTTTATGTGTAGAATATTTTATTATTTAAATGTGTGGTAGAGATTGATTACCGTAGAAAACAATTTTTTGAAAAATGGTAGGCAAACAGGGACTAAGTAAAAACCAGTAAATTATTTGCTAATTTCTTTCCTAATTATAAATTGGGTTAATAGGGTGTCTGATGATGAGATTACTGGATTCCTTAATTAAATCTATAGTTTATTTCAACTTATAAGATTTCAACAAATAATTAATTTGATTCCGTCTCTACATAAATCTTGTTCTATAAATACATAATTTGAAATAGAGTTACCCGATTTTGGGTTACATTATTTTGAAACGGATAGCAATTATAGCAGCGGTGGATCAACTTAATCTCAAACAAGGTTTTAATAATCCCAATCATAGAAAATTAAATTCCATGCTTATCAAATAAGCTGAAATTTCAATCCGAAAAGACAATTTTCTCCTTAACTCGTCATAATTTGGTCAACAGACGTATCATTTGGCCCTACCCTTTTTGGAGAATCGTGAAAAAGAAATCAATTAAAACCATCCAATTAAATGAGTTGAGAAAAATTCTTTATTGGTTTCGACTTATTGCTTAAGTAGCAAGTTGATCTCATACTTTAAAAGGGAGCAAATAGATCTTCAATATTTCATTACAGTTGAACATTAATCCTTCATTAAATTATTATGTGATCACCGTGAAACAGGGACGGACCTGCCCCGCCCCCCCCAAAAAAAATTTTTTTTACTTGGGGAAAAAAAAATTTCATGTGTAATTTTTTTTTTTTAACGTATTAGCCCCCCTTGTCCTGGATCCGTCCCTGCCATGAAAATTTGTTTTGCTCAGCATGTTATACAAAGTAGACTACATCGAATAATGTCCAACTCAAAAAATTAGGAGCCAGTCAGGTTATAAGCAAAAATTTGAAAATTTAAATATGTCAAAATAACTAGAGAAATAGCCTATTCAGATCTAAAATTATTCGATTTGCAAATAAAACCGATCAGCGTAGGGAAAAAATTGTATTAGTTCAACTCTTTGTGAAGTAAAACCTAACTTCATAAAACAAAGCACATAGACTAGAGAGGTTTTCCGATTGTGAAACTAAAGATCAGAGTCTAGGTGCTGTTAGGTCAATAAGTTGAGGACCAATCATGCAAGTTTACTTTATTGTTAAGAGTAACATTTGACTAAGTAAGCCATGTAATAATATTTGAACCCACTTATGCGACGACCCGAACAGCCGAACTTGTGAAAAAGTACATGCAAGAAAACAATGGAATAAAATAGAATCTTTCTGTTCGAAGAATCATAATGGCCCCACCTGTTTATTGACATTTTTGCCCCTCATGTTCCTTTTATACCCCCACTGCACAGTGAACAGATATATAAACCAGACACCCCTACCCAGCCCTCTTGTGCTTGATTGTAAGATCAATGAAACAATCAAATAATTTTGTTATTCTACAAAATTATACACAGAAAAAGATTTGACCAAAAAAAACCTTGAAAAGGGTGTTAGAAAAATGGGTGAGAAATTAAAGGAACTGAGTTTAGATGCGGGCTCAAATTTTGTTCCGAAGATCATTTCAGATATTCTCACAGAAGTTTCAGTGATCGATGATTTTTCGCAGAAATTATCAAAGCTGGATTTTTATGTTAACGCGTTTGAAGAAGAATTGAAGAAGATCAATGCTTTCAAACGTGAGCTTCCAAATTGCATGCATCTGTTGAAGGAGGGTTAGTACTTAATTTTTTCTTAAAAAAAGTTCTTATTTTTATCCACCGGTTTTTAGTTTTTTATATGAAGAATTGAATTTTTTTGTACCCTTTTTTGTTTATTATTGTGGGTTCTTGATTTTTTTGGGTATGATTTGATTTTTCTTTAGCAATTGAGAAATTAAAGGAGGAGGAATTGCAGTTAAAGGGTAAAGAAGTGTGGCCAGTGATGGAACAATTCATATCATTAAAGAGTGATTCTAACGAAATTGGAAGGGATAAAAGATCAGGAGATTTCAGTGATAAAAAAAATTGGATGAGTTCTGCTCAGCTATGGAGCACTCCAGTTCTGTATGAAAATGATTTTGATAGTAAAAATCAAGACTCTGGTTTACACTTCAGATCGGTATCATTCCGAAGAATTTTTTATTTTTGAACACTTTTATGGGTTTTTTTATTGATTATTTATGTTTGAAATCTGATTTTCAATCATAGAGGTATGAAGAAGAGGGTGGCATTGGAAGTGAGTATCAGCAGCAGGTGTGTAATTTTGGCAACAGGGGAGGGGCATTTGTTCCTTTCAAGAAACCATCTGGTGGAGAAATGAAGGAAAACAATGGGATTGTATCAGTTCAAGATCTACCACTGTCAAGTCCTGTGGATGAAATGGGATCCTACGATTTGAGTATGAAAGGTAAATGTGGAAATGGTAGGGTACAGCAGCAGCAGCTGGCACAGCGAAAACAAAGGCGCTGTTGGTCCCCGGAACTGCACAAGAAATTTGTCAATGCACTCCATCAGCTTGGAGGAGCACAAAGTGAGTATCATAATCCCTTGATGCCCCTTAGAGTCTCCACCCCACCTTCAGGCCCGACATATGTATTGTTTTCGTGGGTAGGGTGGGGTCACTGGGGTGGGAGGGGGTGTGAACATTGCTATCTCTAATGATATGAAGTGTCTGAGTTTGTATTTATGGAATTTTATTGGTGTAGAAGGGAAAAGATTGATAATTTACTGAAGTTGAGCCATGTAATCTTGAAAAAGAATAATGAATTTAAGGACATTAAAATTGGTTTCTTGTCTCTTTCGAGTCTAATTCCATTCTCTCTTAGTAATTTGAAGTTATCCTCTAAGAAAAATTTGATTTGTCATGTAGAATTTTGTTGAACAATGCCAATAGGACCAGAAATTAGTGACATTTGATTTCCTTGATAATCCTTTAATCTTCACATGGCTTGCTTGCTAAGATCCATGGTCAGTAAAGAAGATAAAATCTTGTATGAACTGCATGACAAACATGCCCTTAGAGAATTTCTGGATAAAGCAGTTTTGTGTGACTAGGAGTTATATTATCTCTTGATACTTCTCTCTCTCTTTTATAGCTAGGATTTAATTTAATGTCACCGGTGTCTTTATTTTGTAGCAGCGACGCCAAGGCAGATTAGAGAACTCATGAAAGTGGATGGCCTCACCAATGATGAAGTGAAAAGCCATTTGCAGGTATACTATAAAACCAATTTTCCTTTGTGGTTGAATCCTCTTAGTAATTTGATAAGCAGTATTGGACACGACTAGATAGTACATAGATTTTAACTTCTTTTACTACTGTTGACTCTTGTTTGATACTCTCTACCGAACATGACTTTGTGAACTCATAGGAACATTATGACGAGAAGTTGTGTAATTTTCAGAAATACAGGCTTCACATACAAAAGCTTCCAAGTTCATCAGCTGGTGTATCAAGTAGCTCATGGTTTACACAAGAGCAGTATGGAGACTTGTCGAAGGCAATCATCACGCATTCTGGTTCCCCACAAGGCCCGTTAAACCATGGCGGGCCCACTAAGGGTGTCTGGGTTAATGATGGTGATAGCATGGAGGATGATGAGGATGAGAAGTCTGAGAGCCATAGCAAGAAAAGTCGACTTCAGCAGCCAGTCGAGGACCATGTATAGGCAACTACAACCTAAATTTTGCTGATAAAAACATAGGTGAGTCAGTATCTACATACAGACAAATAAAACAAATGTTATACAAAAAGGTGCTGAATTTTTTCTTGTGTGTCTTGAGGCAGGTTTCTAAGTTATTTAGGTTATCTAACTTTTTTGAATTTGAAGATGTTGTCTTTAATTTGTTTGTTTTAAGTTAATTTGAGCCCTTTTATAGTATATAAATAGGGAGTTGTTTAACAATTTAGGTCGTTAGAAACCTTGAATGTTGTTTATTTGGTACCGCTGTTCAATGAACTCGTCTTGTTGTCAATCTCTAATTGTTTTGACAATTGTTCTTTATCATTGGTAGCATATTTGATAGGGGGTATTAAATAGTGCTAGATAGTTTTAACGTACAAAAAACCTAAAATCGTGTTTATTATTGTCAAGTCCTATTCTATCGGACAGTGTATACCATCAAAAATGCATTGCATGTTTTTTGTGAAACTTGTTTACTCGAATATACAAGAATATATTCACATTTTATATATAATTGAAACAAAATTTACTTCAATTCTTTCTTATCTGCATATAGAATTTATGCTTAGTCGTACTTCTTTTTCATTATCCATTGTTTTCTAGAAAATTCTTTTCGATGTTCTCCCTTTTAAGAAACTCAGTTCTAGAAGAAGGATGAGACGATATCGAGGAAGGCACAAGAACATTTATATCTGTATATAAACACCTTGCCACGCATACCCTTAGCTTCTTAGTGTTTACATTTGTGTGTTGTTTGATTGTACTTAGACACGAAATAATGCATCTATATAAAGTTTCTAGCATAAAAAAGTTATGGAAGTTCTTTTCAGAACAAAAGCAGCATTTTGGTAATGCAAGGAATATTAATCTTGCACAGGTTAAGTACTTTAGTTCTTCAGTTTATGGAGGGAATATTTTGGATGTAGTGTTGAATATAAACAGGATTTTATATTCTTTTTATATTTGATACGTAGTATTGAATCTGCAGTGAATTAATTTTTTTATACTCTTGGTATAGTTTAATATTGTGCAGTTTACCTTATGTTTTGTTGTAAATTTGATTTGTATAAGGACCTTGGCGACTATCAAACGTACCATATCAATTCGTAATATCCATGTACAGTGTTATGAATTTTATAATTAAATAGATGGTTTTCAATTATTTTATTTTATATCTTTGGTCGAAATGAATTATTTAAATATTAGTATTTTATTGGTAATTTATTTTTTTCTAGGTTTTTTTTTTTTTTTTTTTTTTTTTTTTTTTTTTTGAAAATATAGTCCTACGAACAATAAACTCCTTTGAATTTTGAAATATTTTATGAATATAATTTTCTTCCCTTATATTTCAACCTTTTAGAGTTGATGTTTGCTATTCTATTTTTATGAAGTCCCAGTTCAGTTCAATTAAATTTTTTCGATTAAAATTTATGTCAAAAAATCAACAATTAATTTTAACAATATATTTTATGGGATCCACAATTTTTCAATCGCGCTTTTTATTAATTTTTATTAAAATCTACTAAAATTTATTTTTTTCTCTAAACCAAACAGGGATGATATATACTTATGTTAAATATTTGGTTAGATATATAATAAGTAGATTTGCAATAAGGAAACTGTTTATCTCAAATTTGAAATAATGAAACTATTCATTATAATTGTGAATTTGAGATCCTATGTTAGAGAAATATTTGTTTTAAATTGTTGAGTTGACATATAAATATAATGCTTTGTTGACCCATTTTTTTCTAAGCCGAAACTCAATCTTATAGACATGTAGATATATTATTCATGGTTTTCATATTATTTTTAAATTAACTGAAAATAAATGGCCGCTCAACTTGAATGGACACAATTTTTCAAATACATTCTATCCAAATGGCATATATATTACCATGAGAATAAGAAGAAAGAAGAAAGAAGAAAGAGAAATTTTTTGTTTCCTTCTTTTTCTCTTTTCTTATTATCTGCACCATGAAATTTTCCTAATTTTGTTCATATTTTTTTTGGACTAGTTTCGAAGTTTGAAAGTGAAATAGTAAGTTATATACTTGTACAATTAAACTGGTTAACATAGACATTTAACCAAGTGTAATAGAGTCTACGTCATGTTTAGTACCATAAATTCAATTTAAGCCCATGTTTGAGCCTCATTCTTTCTCATGTTTTTCCATTCACTTTTCTATAGTACTCATTTTCAAATTTTAACCACACACTCTTCAAATAAAATAATATTACATACAAATCTAAAATTTTTCATTACTTTTCCAACACACATTCTCCCATCAATCACTATTCAAAAACTAATTCTTCCTAAAAAAATGGGGGCCAAACACCCACTAAATTGGCATCTCCCACTACTTATAGGTTTAAAATTTGAACCATTCTTTATATACACCCTTGGTATACAGCCCCCTCACATGGGGGCAGGACCCACGATTGCGGGCCACCCCCATGTGAGGGGGTTGTCAAACTGAATGTAGGTTGTACATTCAGTATTATCCTTAAAATTTAGTTTATATGGCATAAAAATTTGTAGTAACTGTCTTGATATATATCGTATTAATAATCCAAATATGGTCGAAAAAAAATTCTATTTTAGAGGGCTTCTTGTTGGAAAACTTGTTACCGTCATAATGATCTTTTATGTTGGATCATCAAGAATTTGTAAATCGAAGCGAAAGCATACCTGAATCAAATATGGTTAATGCAATAAATGAATCATGCAGTTTTTAATCTTCCGGATCAACACGTTGGTCATTTATTTCTCTTTGATGATGTGATTCAGAACAGAATGACATGTGATTCGAGGACCATAATCGTGTGTGTGTGTGTGTGTGTGTCTATATATATATAATGGCATGTTAACCTTATTCGACTCATCATGAAATTAGGAACGGGTCTGATTTCTACACATACAGTCCACATTTTAATTAGATACTTCAAAACCTAAAATACTGAAACCTTATTAGATCACTTCAAACGGATTTAACCAAAATTTATAACCTTTAATTTAATACACAATAATTCATATATAAGCCCACATGATCGATTAAAAATCCTTATAATCTCCCATTTGGGCTATATGTGTTACTTTATAATTGTGCATTAAACATAATCTTATGAGTACTCAGAATTTTGCTATCATTATCGAATGCATCCCCAAACAATCCGGTCAGTCAATCATATCAACATAGAATCAAAGCGGCTTTCGCTACTTATAACGTAACTAAACCCATAAAAGGTCACGTATATTGACATAACTAAATAATATGGATCAAGCATGGATGTATAGCATGAAAATTACATGTGATGTGATCTTAACATGTATATTTCCAACTAATCCACCTTAACACCTTAGTGAGATCATTTTTAAATAAGTTCATAGATAATAAACCAAAAACTTTATAACCAAAAGTAATTTTAATCATAAACCATATCCAAAATGACAGTACATTTTTCTAAAATGAAAAGCATAGAAATACAAATTTTCACTGAAACTAGATATCCTCAAGAGACATTACACCCATATGAGCAGTGTGCTCATAAAAAACCTTGGGTATCAATCCCTTAGTAAGCGGATCCACAACCATGGGGTTTGTCCCGATATGCTCTATTGACACATGTCCACTTTAAACTCTTTCTTTAACAGCCAGGAACTTGATCTCTGTATGTTTTGAATTTGTCGAGCTCCTATTATTATTGGAATATAGCACTACTGATTTATTGTTACAAAATTACTTAAGTGATCTTTTTATACTATCCATGATTTTCAACCCAGTGACAAAAATTCACAGGCATATTCCATGGTTTGATGCCTCATAACACGCTATAAACTCCGCTGCCATGGTGGAAGTGGCAATGAGTGTATGTTTAGCACTCTTTCAGGAAATAGCACCTCCAGCAAGATGTAGATATAGCTTGGAGTGGATCTCCTAGACTCCTACTATCTTGGCATCCTGCGAAATTGGAATCAGAATAACTGATGATCTCCAACTAATCTGATCTCCTGTATGTGAGCATGTAATCTTTTGTTCTCTGTAAATACCGCACCCGTTTAGCTGCTTTCCAATGATCCATTCCCGGGTTACTTAAATATCTCCCTAGCATCATAGCAATGTATGCTATATCTGGACGCATACAAACATGAACATACATCAGACTCCCTATAACTGAAGAATAAGAAATCTTCTGCATTTCTTTAATTTCCAAGTCATTTTTGGGGTATTGACTTAAACTGAACTTGTCTCCTTGAGCCACAGGGTTGTCACCCGGTTTACAATCTTACATGCCAAATCTTTTAAGTACATTTTTGATATACCTCTTTTGTGATAATCTAAGAATACCTCAAAAACGATCCCGATGTATCTGAATTCCTAATATAAAAGAAGCGTCACCAAGATCTTTCATCTCAAAATTCTTTACTAGAAATCTCTTCGTTTTGTTCATTGATCATATATCGTTACTGGCAAGCAATATGTCATTGACATATAAAACCAGAAAAATATACTTATATATCATCTCAAAACCATATGAGATGATCACTTGATGAAACTTGTAATACCATTGACGAGAGGCATGCTTGAGTCCATAGATGAATTTCTTTAGTTTATAAACAATTTTCTTTGTATCATCTAACACAAAGTTTTCTGATTGCACCATGTAAATTGTTTCATCAATGTCACCATTAAGAAACGCTGTCTTAACACCCATATTATGTAACTCAAGATCAAAATGCGCTACCAATACCATTATAATCCTGAAAGAGTCTTTCGAAGAAATCAGAAAAAAAGTCTCTTTATAATCGATATTTTCTTTCTATGTAAAGCCCTTTGTGGCAAGACGAACCTTATACCTCTGTACATCACCCTTCGAATTCCTCTTGGTATTAAATATCCATTTGCAACCAATGGATTTCTCACCTTCTGGCAATGGAAAGAGGTCTCACATGTCGTTGTCCTTTATAGACTTTATCCCTTCATTCATGTCATCAACACTTTTGAGAGTTTAAACTTTCCATGGCTTGAGGAAGTTGATCGGATCATCTTCCACCACACCAATGTCAACTTCATATTCTTGGAGAAATACGATATAATCATCTGAAATCGCACTTCTCCTCTCTCTAGTGGATCTTCTTAATGGCATTAGTTCTTGAGGCTATAGAGTTTGTTCTTCTGGAACAAGTTGTTGAACTTCAGAGGGAGATACAATGACATTATCTTGATCCGGAGTTGCTTCTTGAACAATGTCAAGAATAGAAACATAATCCTCATCATTGCCAATGACATTTTCAATACTTTTGCCGAGTTGGTTCTCAACTTCAAGTTTATAGTTTTTTGAACATATCCAACAACTATGATTTTTCATAAATGAAATATATAAATATACTGCTATATCTAGAAAATTCATGTATGAACGTTATAAAATATTGTTGATCATTCCAAGAAGCCGTAGGGAATGGTCCACAAACGTCTGTATGTATAAGTTCTAAGACGTTAAAAGTCACGTTGGCTTGAAATCTCCTTTTCTTTGTTTGATTTTCCTTTGTACAGTTTATACACATGTCCTAATATGTAAAGTTAAGGAGATCGAGAATTTCGTTAGATACAAGTCTTTCAATTCTCCTCTTGGAGATGTGATCTAATCTCTTGTGCCACAACGAGACAGAATTCTCGCCGGTTAATTTTCACTTTACACCTCGAGTATTTACATGCAATGATTCATTAAAAGAAGCAATTGTATCAATTAATTGTATCAATTAAATAAGGATTATCATAACCTGATAAAGAACCGGAACCAACCAGTTTTAAATCATGAAACAAATTAAATTTTTCATTCCCAAATGAACAAGAATAACCAGATTTATTTAAAGTAGAAATGAAAATCAAAATCTGTCTAAAAAAAAGGTACAATAAGTGTTTCATTAAGATCCAAATAAAATCAGTCTTTACCAATAATCTAAATTTTCCTATTGCATCTATTTACACCGTCTTGCCGTCGCCAACATAGATGTATCTTTCACCATCACTTGATTTTCAGCAATTCAGGCAACCCTGCATAGACACACTGATGTGAGTTGTTGCACCAGAATCTATCTATCATGTGTATCTAAGTAACGAAGTTAAATTAACCTCAGAACAAACCAAATGAAGAAAAATACATTTCTTGGCACGCCATGCGTGATAGTTAGTACAATTCTTCTTCTTATGACCACAGCTCCACAGAAGAAATAGCCACCCTTAGTTTTTTTCTTTCTTTTGTGATGCTGTACCCGCAGCTTCCTTATTAATTTTCATTTTCTTGTTCTTTTTGTCCTGAGAATTTTCTGTCTTGTCATGCTTCAATCTTTCCTCTTCTTGGACACAGTGTGAGATGAGCTCATTAAGGGACCATGAGTCCTTTGACAATTGTAGCTCACCTTTAATTGACTGAAGTGTGCTGGAAGGGATATTAGAACCAAGTGCATCAACAAGTTTTCAGATAAATCCAACTTGAATGTCTTTAGTTTTGAAGCAACGCGAGACATTTCCAAAATATACTCCCATATGTTTCCTTTCCGTTTGTACCTCATTGAGATAAGGTTTGCCAAAAGTGTACTAGTTTCAGCCTTTTCATTCTTGGCAAATGATAAATACGTTTTTACATACTTATTTTACTGTCAAAACATGAGCAATTGTTGATTAATATGTTGGAATATAGTTTAATTCTATACAATTCATGTTTTGCACGACAAGTGATGAATGTAGCGAAAATAAGGAGAAATAAGTGAAAAATGACCAGAATGAAAGAAAGTGAAAGTTCAGGGACTAAAGTGCAAATACTCAAAAATTTTGTCGAGGCTCACGATGAAGGTTTGAGAGTGCTAAGAGTCAATTGGAAGCAACTAGAAGTCAAAAAGGAATGGAATATTATTAAAATCAATTTTTAATTCGCACAAGATATATTCTAGATTTTTATCTGAAAATTGAGACCTATTTTTGGTATAGTAAAAGTCCGAATTGGAAAAGAGCTATTTCTAACAAAGTTTCAGCTCTTCGAGTTATCTTTTTAAATCATTTTGAATAGTCTAAATCGGATATCGGAAGAGAAATTTATAACCAAATTACTGACTGCTATGTAGAGACAAAAAATCCGCGCGCGAAAGCAACTTTCCTTATTCGATTAGAACTTTTTTGAAAATCAATTTTGACGTGATTTTCATCCAATTTCCGACTCTTATAAATACTTAACAGTAGAATACATATGGAGAAGGCCCACATACACCATTCTTCCCCTTTTTGGTTCAAGAAACACATGAGAAACTAAAAATCTTGATGAAACTACGAAGGAACTCGATTTGAATTGGTGATTTCATGTTTTTTATTCATTTAATTTGATCTTTTCATTGTCAAATAATACTAGAATTTAGATTTTCATTCTCTTGAATTTATATTGAAATCGGTTTAATATTTACAAGATTTTTCATGGATTCGATCATGCTTTTTCCATTATTCAATCAAACTATTTATTGAGTTTCAATTTCAATTATTTATTATTGAGATTAGTTTAACAATTATTATACCCTTCATAGATCCAGTCATGCTTCTTCTATCGTTAGATTAAACTAGTTGTTGAATTTTAATCTCAATTTCATTTTATTGGCCGATTGATTACTGCCTTATGCTTGATGTATATGGTCAATCTTTAATCTTGTTCCAATAAAATTGTGCGAATATGTCTTAAGTCTAAACTTTAGGATTACATTTGTAAATTAAATTGATTTTCACGATATATCTTCCGATTAGAGTGTCGGGATGAAAATTTCTAATTGTGTTATAAAAATAAATAATTGATATAATTGATCCAATCCAATTAAGGGAATTCCGACGCTTCACTGCTTCGAATTATTGATTTTAATTTCACCTTTCAACATTAAATTTTATTACACATTTGTGAGAACAATTCAACATTTTTTATCCTTTAAATATTCTTCCATCTCCCTGTGGATACGACACCCCAAATTTGTGCTACAACTACCTCGTTATTCTTTGGGCATAATCAGCAAATCTCTTCTCAAGGTCCTTAAGGAAGATGTACTCTTATTAATAAGTGGGCCTTTTCACTTAGGCCCAAAACCAATTTAAAATGGCAAGAGGAAAACCATACACTCAGACATACAATAGAGATAGAGAGGAAACAAAAGAGAGAGAGAGATAGATAGAGAGAAATCTAGGGATTTGGTTCTTCTTACTAAAGATCGGAAGTTCATTTGTGGTCCGATTAAAGTGAAATTTCAATATGTTGTTCCTGGAGAAGAGGGCTACGTTTTGACCGGACCTGATATCCAAATTCCTCTCCATTTCTCTGGGCTTTGCACACATCTTTGTGATATTTTTCTTGTCATAGTGTGTATTTACTTTATAATGATGTTTTTGTTGATATCCAAGAACTATATATGTTCTTGTTGTATTAGTAGTCTCTAGAGTGTGTTCTAGAAAAGGTTAACTGTGTATCCCATTATTTTCATAGTGGAAGGCTTTTACTGGATTAGGTCCCAGGGTTTTTCCTTCATACTTAAGGGTTTCCCTAGTGAACAAGTCATTGTATTCAATTATTTATTTTCTTGCAGTGTGTGTGAGTTGTTGGAGTCGAATATTATTATTGCCATTTTAATTATGCACGATCGGAGGGGTTGAAGTTGTTTCCGCTGTTTGTTGTATTATTGGTTCAATCCCTATCAAAGTGGTATCAGAGCTTTTGGTTGAGTCTCTGTATTTTCTGTGAGAATTAAAATGGAGAATTTGGCTAGTGGCATGGTTAAACTCACATCTTCTGACTATTCTATTTGGAAGACTAGGATGGAGGATATCCTGTATTGTAAAGATTTGTTTAAACCCATTGAGTGAAATGGCAAGAAACTCGATTCTAAAACTGATGAGGATTGGAAGAAGTTGAATAGAAAGGATGTTGGATTTAGGACCTGCAAATCAAATCCTCGGTATGAAGATCTCTCGTGACAGAAAGAATGGGAAATTATGGCCATCGCATGAAGGTTATATGGAGAAGATATTACACAGGTTCAATATGGACAAGGCAACACCAATGAACTCTCCACTTGCAAGTCATTTGAAATTAAGTTCAAAGCAAAATCCTTAAAGTGAGAAAAAGAAGGAAGAAATGAAGAATGTGTCTTATGTATCAGCTGTGGGTAGCTTGATGTATATTATGGTATGCACAAGGCCATATATTGCTCATTTTGTTGGAGTTGTCAGTAGATTCTTTTCTAATCATGGAAAAGAACACTGGGCAGCAGTGAAGTGGATTCTTAGGTATCTTAGAGGGACTTCTAAGATATGTTTATCTTTTGGCATCAACAAATCTGAGCTTGTTGGGTTCACATATGCAGATATGGCTAGTGATGTTAACTCTAGAAAGTCTATTTCGGGGTATTTGATCACTTTTTCAGGAGGAGCAATTTCATGGCAATCAAGACTATAGAAATGTGTTATTCTATCCACCACAGAGGTTGAGTACATAGCCATTACTAAAGCTAGCAAGGAGTTGCTATGGATGAAGAAGTTCTTATAAGAACTGGACTTAGAGCAAGAGAAGTATATACTCTATTGCGATAGTCAGAGTGATATCCATCTCAGTAAGAATCCAACATTTCACTCAAGATCCAAACATATTGAAGTGAGGTATCATTGGATTCGAGATACTCTAGATATGAAGAAGTTACAGCTTGATAAAATCCATACTGATGAGAATAGTTCAAATATGATGACAAAGTCATTGCCTATGGAGAAACTACAAGTATGTAGAAGAAAAGCGGGCTTAATGGAGCCCCTCACGTAGTTGGGAGGGAGAGATTTGTTGGGTATTCCCTCCAAGTGAGGAAGCCCATTAAATTGGTAAGTGGGCCTTTTCACTTAGGCCCAAAACCAATTGAAAATGTCAAGAGGGAAACCATACAACACAGACAAAGATGAAATAAGAGAGAGAGAAAGCTAGGGATTCGGTTCTTCTTGCCAAAGATTGGAGGTTCATTTATGGTTCGATTAAAGTGAAATTTTAGTATGTTGATCCTGGTGAAGAGGGCTACGTTTTGACCAGAGCTGATCATCTAGATTCCTCTCCATTTATCTGGACTTTACACACATCTTTGTGAATTTTTTATTGTTATAGTGTGTATTTACTTTATGATGATGTTGTTGTTGTTATCAAAGAACTATATGTGTTCTTGATGCATTGGTAGCCTTTGGAATGTGTTCTAGAGAATGTTAACTGTGAATTCCATTATTTTCATAGTGGAAGACTTTTACTGGGTTAGGTCCCGGGGTTTTTCCTTCATACTGAAGGGTTTCCGTAGTGAACAAATCATTGTGTTCAATTATTTATTTTCTTGCAGTGTGTGTGAGTTGTTGGAGTTGGATATTATTACTACGATTTTAATTCTGCACAATCGGAGAGGTTGAAGTTATTTCCGCTGTTTGTTGTATTATTGGTTCAATCCCTATCAAGAAATAATCTCCATTTTTGCATTTCTTGAAGTTGCTCTTTCAGTAAGTAATCTTCCTCTAAGACAATTCATTGTTCTCCATCATTTTTTTCCTCGCTAAATAAAAAATTTCAAATATGTGTAAAATATCCGCACAAATACATACTAAAGAGAGAAAATTAAATTACCTCCATTTTCCATCTGCATTTTCTCTCCTCGTCATCTTTTATTTCCTTCTGATCCAGCAGTGGGGACTATGTGAACTGTGGTGCCCGAGTTTGAGGTGACGGTGGTGCTGGGGTTGGGTGGGTGGCGGTGACGGCCAACCGCTGGTGGCATGGTTTTGAGTAAGGGGTTGGATTTTAGTTTTGATTTTTGATTTAATTATTATAATTTTTTTGTGAAATATATAAATTTACCAATTTATCCTATTTAAAATTTGGTCAAAAAATGTCAAATTCCACCATTCTGGTCGACTAACAGTCAAATGGACCTTCTTTTTGGTATGGATATTTTAAAGACTTGGAACTGTAAGTGGCACAAATTAAAGGTTTTAGTAAAGTCTGTCAAAAAATAAAAGTTTGGAATCGTAACTGCAATTCTCCCTTTTATACTAGTACTATCAATAGTAGTACAAATAAAATTTTATTTTTTTCTTTTATAAAAATAAGTTATTGTTATAAAAATATAATATCTACTAATATTAAATATATATAAGAAAAAAAATTAATGAGCATGTAATTAAAAGGAGGAACTTTGAAAAAAAAAAATGGTTAAAAAATAATGCAGCGGAAAAAGATCGAGCTAAAAGCAATTTAGCCTTTGGCGGAAATAAAAAAAGAAGTTTTATTAAGAGAATTATGGATAAAAAATTTAGGGAAAAGATAGACTTACAGAACTATTCACTTACAGAATAGTTACAGAAACAAAAATTTCCTAAAATACCCTTTACATATAAATTGCAACTAGGAGCCACTATAAGAATATAAAAACTCCAAATTAGACCCTAAAAAATTATGAGTGCAAAATTTATTCCGCTGATTCTGCGCACTCCAGTAAAAATGGTATCAGAGCCATATGTAAAGAAAAGGTATCCTCTCACTCGGGACTTATACCCGAACCGAGGCTCTCCGCGCCGATCGCCTGTATCCTCGGACAAAATCCGTTAGGAGCAGGTGGCAAGCTGATAGGTACCTTTTACCGGGTTGCTCGAAAGAGTTGGGTAAAAATGGTATCAAAGCCATGTTAGATCATGGATATTGAAATTATTAAAAATAATTGGTATTATATATTAAGAGAAAATGATGGTTTAAGTTATATGTTATATGATCCTGTTTCTAGGAGATTAAAAATATTGACATTAATGATAATTAAGAAATTACCAATAAAAATAAGAAAACAAATATTAGAAAAATTAATACTAGGATGCATAAGAGATGAATATTTATATCAAAAGATAATGATAGAATTTGAAAAAGAAGAAGTAGAATTCTATTGTAAAGAAATGTATGAGCCTGAAATATATTACGAATCTAAATATTATGAACCAAAAGTCATGATGAATATAGTTGATGAAGAAAACATAATTGAAGAATTTTTGATAAAAGTCGAAAAATATAAAAAACCTAGTTATCCTTACTTACCTAAAAGTAGTACGAATGAAAGTTTTGAGGATATACATAAAAGATTGAAAAATCTAGAATATAATATACAAATAGGAAATGCCCTATTAGACAAAAAACTTGAAGGAAAAGATAGGATTATAATTAATCCACCTCAAGATTTTAGAATAATAGGAAAAGATAAAGGAAAAAATCATGAGATAAAACAATATATGATAACAGAAGTAAAAGAATTAGAACAAAAATTCTTAGAATCTACTGGTGAAGAATATGAAGAATATAAAAAGCAGCTAGAAGAATTAATTGGAAAATTGGAAAATATAAAAATGAATACTAATCCATCATCTAGTCGAAATATAAAACAAGAATTCAGTAGTGATGAAGAGTATGAAAATTATCCTTATGGTACACCCATACCAAATAAAGAAGGTGTTAATCAATATAGAAAGACACAGAAAAGATACACTGGAAATATAAGGAAACAATCCATTAAAGAAATAAACCCAATGAAATCTTATAATGAACCAATCCATATAACAGGAATATAGTTAGATTTAGATTGTGTAGATAAAAATAAAGCTATAAAAACATGGATAAAAAGTACAGACCTAGCTATACAGTTTAATAAATGGGAAACATACACGGCCTTTGGATTTATAGAACATACTTTTAGAGGAATTGTATCAGACTGGTGGAGAAAACTATCAGAAAATATAAAAAGAAGTATAAAATATGGGGAAAATCCAATTGAAACAATAGATAACAGAAATGCCTTGAATGAACAAAATATACAAGAAATATTAAGAAGGCTAGAAAGAGCCCTGAGAACAGAATTTTTAGGAAATAGATTCACAATAGATGAAGAAACTAGGAAACAAGAAGAATATAATGAAAGAATGATAGCAATGGAAAATCTAAAGATATGTGATATGTGTGAACTTGAAAGATACACATGTAAGTTCGAAGAAATATATTATATATTAAATCAAGGAAATTATCAAGAAAACAAACCTATATTAAGATCTTATTTTACAAAATTACCATTTCCATGGGGAATAAAATTACTAAAAGAATATGAAAAATTATTACCTTTTGGAGAAGAAGATGGAGTCAATAAAAATAGTTTAGGATGTAGGATAGAATTTACAAAAAGAATGATAGGAATATGGTGTAGAGAAGCTTTAGAAAATAAAAAAGCATATAAAATGAGAAGAAACTCTCTATGTTGCTATAAAGATATAGGACAAATTGAACAATTTGGTTGTCATAAAAGAAAATATAAACCATATAAGAAATATAAAAGAAAGTTTAAAATTTATAAAAAGTTTAAGAAAAGATTTTTTAAACCTCATAAAAAATATTTTAAAAGAAAAGACTGGACTAAGAAGCCCAATCCTAAATATATCAAGAAATGTAGATATTTTATCTGTAATGAAGAAGGACACATAGCTCCACAATGTCCTAAAAGGAAAGATAAACAAAATATAAAAACCCTAAGAATATATGAAGAATTTCAAAATGATAGTGATATAGAACCAATTGAGAATTTCGAAGATTTAATTAGTGAATGCAGTAGCATTTATGAATTAGATACATCATCTTCAGAAGAAGATTCTGAGGAGATAGTATATATGAATCAAGAGATACAACAAATAGATCAAGAAATAGAAGTTGAAACAACTGAGGAAGTTGAAGATTCAGTAGAAGGTATAAATCAAGAAATTACCTTTGATGCTAGAAAATACAAAGGAATAACAAAGAAAATATTAGATTTATAAGAAAAAGATGTATTCCACCAAGGATTCTTAGGAATACTACCAAGAGTAAATAAAACAATTGTAAGTATGAATTACAGAGAAATATCTATTAACATAGAAGATACAATGGGAAAAGTAAGAATTCCTATAATTACAAAAGAATGGGTAAGGCAAAAGTTATCTAAAATCCCAGAAAATGTAAGAAGCAAACTAAAATGTATTGAGATAGGAGGAATCCAAATTATGGTAAAAGGATTCTTTAGAGAATGTATGAATATACCAATAGAAATATATTGTATGGATAATAGAATCTTACAAGATCCTGTAGATGCTCTATTAGGAACTATTGTAGGAAATCTAGTCTATCAAAAGATAATATTTACAGTAAAACCAAATTATGCGGTTTCACTGATTGATGAAAATATTGATCAAAGTTTCAATCTATATTACAGAATTGGAAACTTGAAAATGTTAAGGAAAAGTAAGGCTATTAGTATAAGTATAAAATCAATTTTTGCTTTTAGTACTAGCCACCACAACAACTTAAGAAAAATAACTGATAACATTATCATACATAAAGATTTTGAGAAATTAGCTCAATATATACCCCCTAGAAAATACCAAGAACATGAAGTAACAATACCTCAACAAATAATGCTTGATTTTCACAAACAAACAAGAGAAATCAACTCTGAAGGAAAATTGATAAGAAGAAATAGTGTCAGTCTAGAAGGAGATAATCTTATTGCAAGATTTTCCCCCAGACAAGATCTTAAGATAAGCCAAGTTAAAAAATTTAGTATTGCTGAACCAACAAATTCACAATACTATATCAAAACAAGATATGTTAATCAAGAAGGATACAAGAAGAATCTTCTTGTCCTTATAGATACTGGAGCAGAAAAAAGTCATGTAAATGCTAAATTTGTTAGTCATTTACTAGATTTTGAGTTACCAGAACCCTATACTTTCAAAGATTATTTGGGAAATAATCTTGAAATAAAGAAATATGTTAATTTCCCTCTTATATTTATAGGAGAGGATCAGAAAGAACATAATAAAGAAATAATTCTATATAAAAATGAATCATATGGAATCAAACGTTCACCTATACTATTAGGTATGAACTTCCTTGAAAAATTTAGTCCCTATAAAATCTGCCAAGGATATTTAAAAATAACAGTTGATGATAATCCAATCATCATATCAAGAATAGATGAAAATATGAAAACATTGTTATCATGGAAAGAATAATTAATACTAATCCCATGAGCCCATATATTGAAATTATACTCAATATAAAAAATTATTGCAGAATTAAATTTCATGCTTATTTAGATACAGGAAGCACAATAAGCTTGTGTTTGCCAAATGTATTACCAAACGAATACTGGAAGTATGATTCAAAAAAGGTTGTCACTGCTACAACAGCAGGAGGAAACAAAGTAATATATAGTAAATATGCTACACAAATACATTTTCTAATATCCTTTAGAGAAGTATTTGTTGATACAATATACATGTCATCTACAATTGGATGTGATATTTTATTAGGACAAAATTTCCTACTAAAATATGCATCATTTACACAATATGTAGATAGATATATGTTCACAACTCCTTGTGCACATAAGATATTTACATCTAAGATAACTAAAGTTGTTAGCATAGCACATACACAAATTAATCATCAGAGTTCCTCAACCCAGCGTGGTGGATGTTGGAATACAGAAAAAATTAAACCAGTTACAGTTTTAAAAATGACAACAGAAAATAAGTTAGAAAAATTGAAAAAAGAAATTTCTGAAACTTATTCTGAAAATCCATTAGAAAAATGGAATACAGATAAAGTAAAGGTAAAAATAGAACTAATCAATCCAGACACTATTGTTAGAGTCAAACCAATGAAATATAGTGTTGATAATCAAAAGGAATTTAGGGATCAAATAAAAGAATTACTAGAATCTAAATTAATTAGGCCTAGTAAAAGTCCACATAGTAGTCCAGCCTTTATGGTAAGAAAACATAGCGAGATAAAAAGAGGAAAAGCCAGAATGGTGATAAATTATAAGAAGTTAAATGAAATTACTAAATTTGATGGATATTACTTGCCTAATAAGGACACCCTTATTAAACAAATACAAAATAAGAAAATATTTTCAAAATTTGATTGTAAATCAGGATTTTGGCAAATTATGCTTACAGAAGAAAGTAGACCATTAACTGCATTTAGTACTTCCAGTCATTTAGAACAATATGAATGGAATGTAATGCCATTTGAGTTGAAAAATGCACCACGGATATTTCAAAGAAGAATGGATGATGTAATCAAACCAATTACTCAGTTTTGTATTGCTTATGTTGATGATTTACTGGTTCATTCAAATAATATAAATGAACATATTGAGCATCTTAAGAAATTTTGTTATATTATGAAAAAACATGGTATTACACTTTCTCAAAAGAAAGCAGAAATAGCCAAAACAGAAATAGAATTTTTAGGATTATTTATTAAAGAAGGAGAATTGCAATTGCAATCTCATATTGGTGAAAAATTTCAAGAATTTCCTGAAAAAATCAGAGATAAAAAACAGTTACAAAGCTTCCTTGACATATTAAATTATGCTGAAGGATTTATTGAAAATTGTAAAAAATTAAAAAATTATTTTCTCCCAAAATTAAGAAAAAATGTAATATGATCTTGGGAAGAACAAGATTGCGAAAATATAAGAAAAGTAAAAGAGGAATTAAGAGTTTTGTCTAAACTTGTAATTCCACAAGAAGAAGATTTCTTTATCCTTGAAACTGATGTATCAGACAATTACTGGGGTGCAGTATTAAAGGTTAAAAAGAATCATAAAGAATATAAATGTGAAAAGAATTGTTCTTGTCCCGAAATACTTGCAGGTTATACATCAGGGACATACAAAGAAGTTGAAACAAATTATGAGATGAATAGAAAAAAACTCATTGCTGTAAAGCGAGGAGTACAAAAATATGAAGATTATCTATTACCAAAAAAGTTCTTGATCAGGACTGATAATACTCAAGTCAAAGCTTTTTTAAAAAATAATGTTGATCCATCTATTGCTAATAGATATATTATCAGAATTCAAATTTGGTTTTCTTACTTCAAGTTTGACATTGAACATATGAAAGGAAAAGCTAACTTTCTTCCTGATTATCTTAGCATGGATGGAGTTAGAGCAATTAAGGACGAAAGTCCAGATACTTGAAATTAAAGTTTCCTATTTGGAAACTCAAATTCAAAATATACAAGACAGTCTTCAAGACCAAATGAATATAGCCATTATGGCAAAAGATACTTGTACCAAGTCTAGTATCCCTTCACAGGAACTTGTGAATACTAGCGCTCTACCCGAGGATAAAGGGAAAGAAAAGAAAGTAATAGGAACCCCTTCACAGGGGAAATTCGAACCTACTACTGGTAAAGAAGATATTCAAGATACCAAAAATGGCAAAGGTAGCTCTTCACAGAACCAAATTTTACCTGAGCTAAATATTGAAAAAATTGATCCAAAAGAGATTGTCAAGATATGCCACTCGGCAAAAATATCCAAAAAAGATAACTATGAAGAAGTCATTTTCTTTATTGTTGTTTTTAATATCTTATCCGATTGGTATCTAGAAGTGGGAAAGTGGATGAAGACTCTCCACTATGGAAGATACAACAAGATAAACTTTTATCAGAAGCACCAGCCAACTGGGTAAGAAATTGTTTTGAATTAGGAAATATACTCTGTATATATCCTAGCAAAGACCTCAAGGAAATAACCCAACTTCCAGCTGATGTCAGGAAGGCAGTGAAAAGATATACTGAAGTTGTCAAAACACAAATATATATATATCAGATTCTACTCAGCAACAATGGAATGGGATCCAGATCTTCAATATATCCAGCCAGCTTTTCATGTTATCAAGTTAGGACTCACAAATCAACATTTTTTACCAACCAGTCAAAATGTTGTTAAAAATGGTTATCAAGATATCATTAATATGATGCCATACAGAAGAGCCAAAGGATATAAAGAAATATTTGAACACATAACTCAGATAATTACTGAGAAAGAAAAAATATGGGTTTATCCATCTGAAGAACATATAATCTATTCTAATGCCAGAAAAGAAACGAAAGAAGAAGATATATGTTATCTCGACCATTTATTATCCAAAATAATCTCCAATCAAGTTTGTGGATCAGAAAAAATGGAGAAAGAACTATGCAAATTACTTTGGGATTACAGTGATCATCATTGTGAACATTGTGTAGTAGAAGATATGAGTCAAGTATCACTCGATGATGAAGAATTTCCTGCAGAATTCTTTGAGTCAAGGATGGAAAAATAATGGAGCAAGGACAGTGACCCTTTATCACTACTTTAATAAAGTCTCTTTATTAAAGAAAAACTGTGGTCACTAAAAAACAGAAGATAGTACAAGAAAGTAGCTGAGATTTTAACTCCCTACCAACTACTGAAGAAAAAAGACACAAAGTAGCTGTTGAAGATAAGAAAATTTGGTATGACAATAACTCTTCACCAACTTACCAGCTCAAAAGAAGGACAGCTTTGCTACCAAACAAAAGAAGATGGCAGACAAAAAATAATGGAGGACAGCTGTGAAGATAAGGTTCCTAATCACTTGAAGAAAAATCCTCTATATAAGGAGAGGTAGTCCAGGATTTAGATCATCTCGAATTCTCTATCTCAAAAGAAATATCATATCTGTATACACCACTTGTATTCAGAAAAGAAATTAGCTAGTTTTGAAGATAGGAAAGCTTGTAATAAGGTAATCACTTATGGAGTTCTAAACTTCATAAGGTGAGTACCAAAGGTATGTAAATATAGTAAGCCAGCATGTATTATTTCAATCT
The DNA here is from genome assembly GCA_035079005.1 of Fraxinus americana. Lineage (NCBI taxonomy): Eukaryota > Viridiplantae > Streptophyta > Magnoliopsida > Lamiales > Oleaceae > Fraxinus > Fraxinus americana. The sequence goes on along the minus strand of JAVHZT010000064.1, from coordinate 73,885 downwards.
TATGAATATCAAGATGAAATTTTTTATGGTTTAACAAAGTTTCTATGAAAGGATTTCGTTAAGTTTCTCATGATTCCTCGGCAGTACAAAAAGAGATTTAAAAAGATTTTCAAAACATTGATTTTGAATGGATGTTAGCCATGCCAAAGTACCCGTCTTTGATGAATATTTTAGGGGAAAAGGGCAGTTTTTCTAACAAAATTGTAGCACCTTGTGTGTGAGTTATCTTTTAAAATCTTGTTCTAAGTAAGAACTTGTTCTGAAAAGAGTTTGAATAGAGGTGAAAACAGAGACTCTGGATACTGTGAGATAGCGTCTGTGGTAACACGGCTAGTTCTCTAGAGTGAGAAATGCAACCTTAATTGAAAAGCCTTTTGCAGAAGCAGTTGTGGACCCAAATGATTTCAAAAACATCTTAAATGTTCATCTGATTCAGAATAGTGATTAAATACATGCAAAGCTACTATAAGAACATGCTGGAGGGAAAGCCTGTTTATTTCCATCGATTACTGTAAGTTATTTACATGCTTTATATATTTATGTTTTGATTATTAATCTTTATGAACACTTCACAAGCATCCACGTCCAATGATTATCTTAAATTATATTTAGATGAAAAAGACATTTCATTTCTACTATGTATAGTTGAGAAGTCTGAAGATATAGTCCCTGTTGGACAAGAAAAACTTAAAGAGATATATTTTGATATAAATTATGTTTGTAGACATAATATAGGATTTGATTCTGTAGAAACTAGTAAAGAAATAAAAAGAGTTGAAGATGTTATAACCAAATACGAAAACATACAAGAAGAAGTCTCAGAAGGAATCGTTTTTGGATATATAACTAGAAAAGAGCAACCAAAAGCTTATGAAAAGCTAATAAAATATAGAGAATATTTAGAACAAATAGAAAAATTAAAAGAACATCGTATAAGATAATAATTGTGGTTACAAATCAAAAGGAAATAAAAGATACAGGACTTAACCTGCAAAATATTTCATTAAGGGCAAAATAGTATTTTAGCAGAAGATAATTTTATATTATTAAAACTCCATGTGAGTATCTGGTAAGGATCTGACAAAATCCTTCTGGTAATGTAGCATGGTCCAAAAATTTAAGGCCTATTGATACTTGGCAAAATCTTATCCAAAAATTAAAAAGAACTTGTCTATCATATTCAAAACGGTGAAAATCATAATTTTTAAGTCCTGGTTTGATATTGATGTAATTGTAAGATAATTAGTTTAATTGTATTGAAAAGAAAAAAAATAATTGTGGAAATAATCTTTTATGTGTTTCGTAAATTTCTTTTTCTAAAATTGTTATATATTTCAAAGTCAGAATTTGAGCATTCCATAAACAAAAGTGATTTACCTGTGTTTTTGTATAATATGGATATTGATTATAGTGATGCCATTTGTATTAGTATTATTATAAAATTTATTTTTTGTTGTAAACGAAAAGTAAATTAGGGTTTAATGTTAATGACACTTGTATCCCTGCATCACTAGAAATTATTACCGTATGTATCCATATTCCTTCCCTATAAATATAGGGCTTTGGTTATCATTAGAATACATACAAGTCTATTGATTTCTCTTAGGCCCTGTTTGATTACATTTGTTTTCCATGTAACTTGGAATTTAAATTCCATTTCTATACAAAACAAGTGTTTGATTGGACAAATTTGGCCAAGAAAAAATTTTCCCACCTCCCACCAGGTTTTGCCATCATTTTTATTTTTTTTTGGCAATAGAAACAAATTTCATAACCAATTATAAACATTTTTTTCACTTTAATGGACAATTTACATGTAAAACAAAGTCAAACGAACACAAAATTTTGATAAAAAAAATGATTTTTTAGGGAAAAATTTTTCCTTTTTTTTTTTTTTACTTTTTAGCAATGGAAACAAATTTTATAACCAATTGTGGAAAAAATTATCATTTTAATGGACAATTTTCATGTAAAAAAGCCAAACGAACATAAAATTTAAAAAAATTTAGGGTGGAAAATTATACCAATCAAACACACTTAATTCACAATTCCCTGCAAAACAATTTCTCTTGAATTCATTTTCTTTCCACCCTTACAATCAAACGGACCCTTATTCTCTTCTATTTTTCTCTCTTTTTATAACACATTATCAGCACAAAAACTTAATTTTTCAAAGTTTAGAGAAGATAGTAATTTTTTTTAGCATTATCATCTCTCACATGTACCAAAATCGATTGGTGACGTGTGTATTTCTTCCTGGCTTTTTGTTTCTACCACAACGTGATTTTCTTTTTATGCACAAATAATTTGTGTATGAATTTTAAATGCCCATAATGATTAGTTTAGAGAATGTTAACCAAAGATGTATGCACCTATAGAACAAAGACGACCACAGTTTGTTTATGAATGCTGCCTATGAAATAATTTGTGTTGATCAAAGAATTATCTCTTTTTTCATTATACATATGCATCACGTGAAATAATGCTTCTACAGTAATGATTACGTTCAATGCTCCACAGTTTGTTACTGGTGACCCCCTTTTGCTAATTCAATTTCTTTTAATTATATATACATGTTTACCCTTCTTTTTTTTTCATTATGCTTTAATTTTGGTTAATTAATCATGCTTTTAAATTATGTACAAATCTTTGGCTGCAATAGTAATATTTTATCATGCTTAAATCATGATTCTTTCACATATATACTTTCATGAATACTCTTTTTTTTAACTACATTAATATATATTTTTAATTCTTGTATAAACTTTAAAGCGCATATCATGTTGTTGCTCTTGAAGTGGTACAACATTATAATTAATATTCCAGAAGAATATTACTTGCTGTTGAAGAGCATAAATTATAATTTTCAATATTTCAGAAGGATATTGACATATTGTTCTTGAAGAAGTAATAGTAAAATACAATGTACTCCCGAAGTAGCACATATTTCGAAGAACATATTATTTTAAATTAGTGTTTATCCCTGAAGGAAAACACGTAACATGTTAATATTGACTAATTGATGTTTAATCATATTTTTTGAAACTAATTGTATTTCTTTTGCTTTATTGTGTAGTTAATCAAACAGCAAACATCACAAAACTTGAGTTTGATGCACTTGACATATCTGACAAAAATGATTTGTCATGTGCACTCGATGCTGATATCCATCTAGTCTCAAAAGGTTTGGGAGAGACAATAAAAGAAGGAAACAAAGAATCTCTGCATGATTGTGCAAAATCACTCATCTTCCTTCGTCATCATCTTCACCTTGGATTGAAAATTGAATATCTCGCTGAAAAAGATCCACAGGTTCTTTGAAAAAAATTAACTGAAAGATTTGATCATCAAAGGACTATAGTCCTCCCCAAAACTCGTTATGAGTGGATGCATCTTCGTTTGTAAGATTTCAAAACCGTTAATGAGTACAATTCTGAACTATTCAGAATATGTTCAAAATTGACATTGTGTGGAGAAAAAATCACTGATTAAGATATGTTGGAGAAAACTTTTTCCACTTTTCACGCCTCGAATGTGCTCCTGTAGCAGCAATATCGTGAGCGTGGTTTCAAAAGGTACTCAGAACTCATATCTTGTCTGCTTGTGACTGAACAAAATAATGAATTACTGATGAAAAATCATGGGTTACGTCCAACTGGTTCTGTACCATTGCCTGAAGCAAATGGTATTGCATTGCTTGAAGCAAACACAATATCAAGATAAGGACGTGGATGTGGATTTGGACGTAGACGCGGATGTGCACGTGGAATATATTATGAACGAAATAATCAACAAAATTATCAGCAACAAGACAATAATTTCAAAAGGCACAAAGCAAACGAAAGTAGCATATCTAAAAAGGAGCAAGAAGAAAGTTGTTTCAAATGTGGAATGAAAGGGCATTGGGCACGTACTTGTCGTACGGCAAAACACCTTGTGTATCTCTACCAAAAATCAATCAAGAGAAAGGAAAAAATGGAGACAAATTTTGCTGATTATGATGGTCCAATTGATGTGACACATTTGGATGTCTCTGATTTCTTTGCTGATCCAATGGAAATATTGACCATTTGATTGGGGGTGGTGTAATGTAAGATATAGATTAGTTTATTTTCTAGTATTTCCTTTCGTTTTAGAAATTCAATTTAAATTATGTTCTTATTTTTCGCAAAAACAATTGAAACATTATTATGCATCGTTATTTTATAATATTGAATTATGTTTACTCCTTTAAATTTAAATTCAAGTTTTTTAAAAAAAATATATTTGTTTTCTTATAGATTCACGATGGATTGTCAAGATACTTGTTTGATTGATAGTGTAACTACACATACTATTTTTCAAGACAAAAAATTCTTTTTCGACTTAAATTAGCAGAAAATAATGTTAATACGATATCATGTGTATCGAATGTCGTTGAAGGCTCTGGAAGAGCTTGTATTATTTTACCAAATAATACAAAATTATATATTGACGATGCACTTTATTCAAGCAAATCCAGAAGAAATTCGCTTAGTTTTAAAGATATCCATTGCAATGGATAGCACATTGATGCAAAAAAATAATGTTGAATATCTTTGCATAAATTCTTTTGTATTTGGCCTGAAGCAGATAAAAGAAAAATTTTATGCACTCCCATCTGGCATGTATTATATATTTATAAAAATGGTCGAATCAAATATTATCACGAACCAGAAGTTCGTTGATCCAAAAATTTTTATATGTTGGCATGATCGACTTGGACATCAGGAGCTATAATGATGCGTCGAATAATAAATAACTCACATGGACATCTTTTAAAAAACCAGAAGATTCTTTTACCTAATGATTATCCATGTGTAGTTTGTTCGCAAGACAAGTTAGTCATTAGACCTTCGACTATAAAGGTCAATATTGAATCTCCAACTTTCTTGGAAATGATTCATGGAGATATATGTGGGCCAATACACCCACCATGTGAACAATTTCATTATTTTATGGTATTAATTGAATCTTCTACTAGATGGTTACATGTTTGCCTACTTTCTACTAGAAATGTAGCTTTTGCTAGACTACTTGCTTAAATTATAAAATTATGTGCGCAATTTCCCCGATTACTCAATCAAGACTATTCGTCATGACAATGCTGGTGAATGTAGATCACAAGCATTCGATGATTATTGCATATCAATTGGGATTGTTGTTGAACATTCGGTCGCGCATGTCCATACACAAAATGGTTTAGCAAAGTCATTTATTAAACATCTACAACTTATTGCTAGACCATTACTTATAAAAACAAAACTCCCAGCTTCTGTTTTGGGTCATGCCATATTACATGATGCGTCATTGGTTCGTATCAGACCAACTGCATATTATCAATATTCACATTTGCAACTAGCATTTGGTCATGAACCTAATATTTCTAACATGCGGGTTTTTGGTTGTGCTGTTCAAGTCCATATTATTAGATATTTCAAACCTTTAACGGATGATTTATTTACTGCACGTTTTACAGATTGTCATTTTGATGAAATGATTTTCCCAATTTTAGGACGAGAAAAACTACATCCTGATAAACAATGTAAAATTTCTTGGAATGAAACAACTCCATCTCATTTTGATTCCCGCAGGAATCAATGTGAGCAAGAGGTTGAAAAAACCATTCATTTGCAAAGAGTTGCAAATCAATTATCAGATGCATTTGTTGACACAAGAAAATTGACAAAGTCATATATACCAGTAGAACATATTCCAGCAAAAATTGATGTCCCTGCACGAAAATTTGCTGTAGCAAATGAATCTCAAATACGCCAAAAGCGTGGTCGACCAATTGGTTCAAAAGACTCTGAACCTCGAAAAAGTAAAGTACAAGAGAAAAACCAACCAAAAACTTCAGAAAAGGTAACATTAGAGAAAATTGATCAATCAAATATTGAAAATATGGTTCCTGAAGAATCACAAGTGTCCGAAAATAATAAGATTTCAATAAATTATATGTTATCTCATAAATTATGGGAGCGAAATAATGTTGTTATAGACAATATTTTCACCTTTAACGTGACTCTTGATATTATGCAAAATGAGGATCTTGAACCACTGTCCGTTAAAGACTGTCAAAAAAGAAATAATTGGCCAAAATGCAAAGAAGCCATACAGGCGGAATTGAATTCCTTGGAGAAACGAAAAGTGTTTCGACCTGTAGTTCAAACACCTAAAAATGAAATCCATGTTGGATACAAATGGGTTTTTGTACGAAAGAGAAATGAAAATAATGAAATTACAAGATACAAGACCTGACTCGTAGCTCAAGGTTTCTCACAAAGACCAGAAATTGATTATGAGGAAACATATTCTCCCGTAATGGATACCATCACTTTTAGATTCTTAATTAGTTTGACCGTGTCACAAAAGCTCGATATGCGCCTTATGGATGTAGTGACTGCCTATTTGTATGGTTCACTTGATAGTGACATATATATGAAAGTCCCTGAAGGACTTAAAGTACGAAAAACAAATGATACATGTCCATGTGTTTGTAATAATCCGGATGCATATGGTATAATCGCTAGCAAATATTTGTTGAAAGAAGGCTATAAAAATGACGATGTCTGCCCATGTGTTTTCATAAAGAAAATAAATATTGGATTTGCAATTGTGGCAGTTTATGTTGATGACTTAAATTTAATTGGAACTTTTGAAGAGCTCAACAAAACTATAGATTATTTGAAAAATGAATTTGAGATGAAAGATTTGGAAAAAATCAAATTCTGTCTCGGGTTGCAGATTGAACATTTCTCAGAAGGATTATTTGTTCATCAATCTACATATATAGAAAAAGTTTTAAAATGATTTTATATGGATAATGTACATCAATTGGCATCATCTATGGTTGTTCGATCACTTGATATAAAAATGATCATTTTCGTCCACTTGAAGATGGAGAAAAGATTTTTGGTCCTGAAGTATCATATCTTAGTGCAATTTGAGTATTAACTTATCTTACAAATTGCACTCGACCCGACATAGATTTTTTTGTAAATCTCCTTGCAAGATATAACTCTACACCAATACAAAGACATTGGAATTGTGTTAAACATATTTTTCGTTATCTAAAAGGTACTATTGATTTGAGATTATTTTATTTTCAAAAGTCGGGATCTACTTTAGTGGGATATACAGATACAGGTTATCTCTCCGACCCACATAAAGCTAAATCACAAACAAGATACGTGTTTACACGTAGAGGAACAGCTATATCATGGAAATCTGTGAAGCAATTATTGACAGCAACATCCTCAAATCATTCTAAAATTATTGCAATTTATGAAGCAGACCAAGGATGTGTATGGTTGAGGAACATAACCAATCATATCCAGCATCATTTGGATTAATTTCAACAAAAAATAGTCCAACAATTTTGCATGAAGATAATGCTGCTTGTATTGCACAGCTTAAAGGAGGTTATATCAAAGGTGACAGGACGAAACATATTTTTCCAAAATTCTTTCATACACACGAGATTCAGAAGAATGGCGACATCGAGGTTGAACAAATTCGTTCAAGTGACAATTTGACTGATTTATTTACAAAAGCACTACCAACATCTACATTTAAGAAATTGGTTCACAAGATTGGAATGCGTCGACTCAAAGATTTTCAGTGATCAACATTAGGGGGAGTAGTTGTACTATTTTTCCTTCACTTAAGTTTTATCCCACTGGATTTTCCTTGCAAGGTTTCTCCAAAATAACTGCACTATTTTTCCTTCGTTTTGATTTTTTTTGTCCTATTGGATTTTTATCAAACAAGGTTTTAATGAGGCGGATATTTTATAATGTGTCATTTAAGGGGGAGTGTTGTAAAAGAAAAGTAAATTAGGGTTTAATATGAATGACACTTGTACCCCTGCAGCCATAGAAATTATTACCATATGTATCCCTATTCCTTCCCTATAAATATAGGACTTTGGTTCTCATTAGAATACATACAAGTCTATTGATTTCTCTTATTCTCTCTTTTTATAACATTTTTCCTTTTTTAACAATAAGTTATTTAAAAAATACTTATTCAGTCCCTGTTTGGTGAAGATTAAAATTAGATTTTTAGTATATTTTGATAAAAAAATTTTAAATGTGTGATTAAAAAGTTGTGGGACCTATAAAATATGTATTTTATATTGATAGTTTGACTTTAATTTAGATTAAAATTCGATTTAAATCAATACCAAACATAATCTCAAAATGTGTAAAATTGCAGCACCAATAAATGCACAACAGGCGTATGATTGAAATTGTTATTTTAATGATAGATAATTGAAGAAGCTAAAAGCAAAATTTAAGAAACAACTCTTTTACTAATTCGCAAGTTTGCTGTCACGTGGTATAGATTCTTTCATACTATAGCAACTTTGATTGTTCAACAATCCAAAGTTGAGGCTCTAAAAGCAATCCCAAACAAGTCTAGCTGGAAATAATAACCAAAGTGAGTTGAGTATAAGGCCATGTTTGATAAATTTTTTTGAGATCATAACTTAGTGAATTCCATGAAATACATGGTTAAAACTTAAAAGTATATAAAAATTGTGAGTCCAATAAAATTTATGATTAAAAATGAAGTTTGATTAACTAAAAATTTGAAGAAAATAAGCTTTACCAAACAAGAGCTAAACATTTTATCAACCAATTTGATAAATCACAAGGCTAAGAAAACCAAAATTATATAAAGCCCAACATAATTCCATACAAATTTGTGAAATCGAAATATGTTAAATGTTCGTGAAGTGTGATGAGTTTAAATTAACTCTTTAAGCAATGTAAATTTTACATCTTTGTTTTAGTTTTGATTTCATTTTTGTCTATTTTTCTATAGTAGAAGTAACTGGGCCCTGTTTGGTCCCATTTTTTAAAAACTTATTTTTTACTATACATTCTCATAATAAAATAATTTTTTCTCACTTTTAACAACACATCTTTCAAAAAAAAAAAAAAAAATCACTATTACAAAATACATTCCCAATATAAAATGGGGTTCAAAAACACCCTTAATCTTTATCGAATGATACGTTTAAGGTTTTCGAGATTGTATTTCAATAGATAAAATTTGTTAGAGTAGGTCTTTTTTAGTTGAACTTCTATTACTTTTTTTTCTTTCTTTTTAACGAATTAACTAAGTATTTTCGTATAAATAAATCAGTATTAGCTTGGAAAAAATATAGGGATACTTACAAAAATACCCTTAAAATTAGGGATGTTTTGAAAAATCAGATGAAATGTTTTTTAGGAAGTAAAAATACTATCTAAAATGAAAAAGTGACACAATGTCACTTTTTTATAAAAATGACACACTTTCAAAAAGTGATACACTTTCAAAAAGTGACACACTTTCAAAAAAGTGATACAAACTCAAAAAAGTTACACAAACTCAAAAAAAAATGACAAATACCAAAATAGCACCATCCATTTGTACAACACCAGTAATCATGTTCTTAAAATAAGCAGCACGTCCAAGTCAATCCACATGCTGATTATGTTAGGAAAATATAATATATTGTTTCATTTTTTTTATCTTCTTAAAAAGTGACAAACTTAAAAGGTGACAGAAACCTAAAATGAGTGACAAAATTTTAAAAAGTGACACAATGTCACTTTTATAAAATTGACGAGCAACATTGACATAATTATATGGTAATGCATAAAATTAAGTAAGTGACAATATGATACAATCTCACTTTTATAAAAAAAATGATTTTGTTAGTTAAAAAAATGACCAAAAAACCAAAAAAAGTAATAGAACATAGTGACAAATACTATAAAAAGTGACCGAAACTCAAAAAAAAAGTGAAAGAATTTAGAAAAAAACAGTAGCTAGCTAGCAATCAAGAACAGGAGGCGGAAAATGGAAAACAAATATTTCCCCCTTTAGATCCATAATATTAATTGTACGAAACATTTGCATATTCCATTGTTAGTCACAACCGAAATGTGCAATTCATTTTATTCATGTTATTATCATGGATTAAACTAATTGTACACACTTTGTGCATATTAAGTTTGACACTTCATTTATTGTCAAAATTTATGTCATCAATTGTTTAAAGTATTGATAAAATCAATGTGTAAAAAATTGTTACCTCATAACAATGTCAAACGTAATGCCAATAAAGATGGAAAGCGTGATAAACTCGAAGTTCCACTAAATTAGAATTTTATTTCAGTTAAAACCTAAAAAATGTCTCAACTCAAAGTTGAACACAAAACATATTATCCACCCAAATAGGCTCCAAATATATTACTGATCATCCTAGTATTCAATAACTGCAAGTGAATTAAATTCTAAGATCAATTCCAGATTATTTCATGTAGATGCTTAGGAAAAAATGAAGATATGAGCGTAGCAGTACCAGCAGAACGAAGCGATCTCCCTTATCATTATACAAATCAAACACTTATCATTGAGAAAACTTTGGTCGACCAGGCAGTGATCCTTCATTTCCCTAGAACTGTTCGTTCAAGTCTCCACTAGTCCCATTCTCGAGCTTCATTGTCATTTACAGCTTCGTTAAAAATTGTTGGAATTAGTGGTGTTGTTTCGGCATAATTTTGCGTTGGGTTCGTTTCTTCTTTTTTGAAAGGTCAAGGTAGATTCATGTTCTCTTCTTCAAGAATATCAAAATCATATTTGCCGAAAATGATGCTCAAACTATACATGTTGATTTACCATTATCGCGATAAAAGTTATATCGGCACAAGAAATTAAAAGCTAAGCTCCCTGTAGATTTACCATTATTCATTAAAACATTCTTACTGCAACATTTTCATTTGGATAAGAGTTTGACATTTACGGTTCAATTTTGAGATTTGAAAGACAAAATTCCATATTTGATACTTGTGAGTTAATTCGAATTTCTTTTGGGTTAACAATATTATTTAGATAAAACGCAAAAGCAGTAACAGAGCAAAAAAAAAAAAAAACTATGAAGCATTCAAAAGTGAAATTGAAATTAAAGCTATTCACAAATTTACAAGGAAATAGAGTTTAACCACCATGTTTGTAAGCCTATGAAGAAAGTTTTCTCTTCATTGAAGATCCGTTAACCGAATTACTCTTCCTCTTCATAGTCGTCGTTTCAGTTTACTGCAATCACTTTCTTCACGCATGCATCTAAGATCTGTAATGGTGTTGGCACTGTTAAATGATGGAGTAGCGTGGATCACAAAGTATTTAATAGTGATGATGAACAAAACACTTTTTTTCAGAGATGAGTGGATTTGAGCATATTTTGAGTTAGGACTTGGTTGGGGCTGTATGTGATTTCTTTTCAATAGTTTTCACGTAGAAATTACGGTTAATTCAGATGTCAATGAATAAATTAGTAATTTAGGGTATTATCAATTCTCTTGGTTTTTGGCCGTACTTAACCTAATTTCCTCAAAAAAATATTCTTGAAACGATTCATTAAGAGTATTTTTATGAAGTTCTTAAATTACTTGAGTCGTCCAACTACTGTCTAGAATTTCTGAATTTACAAGGTTAGCCTTTGGTGGAATTACAATTCTATTTTCAGTATATTTTCATTACATTTGATATAATGTGTGATTAAAAAATTGTTGATATCATGAAACGTGGTTAAAATTGATTATTTATTTTGACTAAAATTAAAATTTTAATTTTAATTAACCGAATTTAAGATTTTTCAACCAGAATAAGTGACTACTTCCAACAAAGTGAGTCTCACATGCATATGACTGTCAAAGTCAACCATTTATCTTACAATTAACTTTCAATCCGAATTCCAAGTATGTAGTTTATGCATAAATACTCCATGCACATGGCCATCAAAGGAATTGCGTGAATTTTTATTTGGAAATAATAATCAAATATTAAAGAATTTTTAATCAATTATCAGGTGATTTATGAAAACCATGGTCAACCATTCAAAGCAATTTATTGATTAAATTATTCTTTGACAATTAATGCCACTTAATACAATGTCTTATAATTAATTATGATCAGATATAATTTTCATTTGGATAGTTTTATTTATAGTCGACATGGTGCCAAGAAAAATAACTAAAAAATTGGATTTTAACTTTTAAGAATAGCCAAACATGCCCATAACCTAGGCATAAATATATTATGCTATGCTTGTTATTTCAAGAAGTAACTTTCAGATAAAAACATAAATAACAAATTTATTTGTTACAGTGGATTGACAATAATGAAAAAAAAAAGTTTAAAGGAAAAAAAAGTTAGAAATCTATCTATTGTAATGTGAAGTCATCTTCAATAATTCTACCAAACATGCCCCTATGGACACTGCAATTGAAATCAACACATTGCTCCCATATTCAAAATATACCTTCCAAGAAACTCCAAAAGAAGAAAAGAAAAGTGAAAAGTTGGTTTGATTAAAATACAAGGAATATTTTGCAAATTATAGTGATTTTACATGACATCCAAAATAAAAATTCAGCAGCAAAGAATGTCTACTAACAACATTAGAATGCTTTTAGCACACATTGTCCCTTGACAAAATGTTCAAGAAACAGAAGCATGTTATGCCCATGTTTGGTACAAATTTTTTGTACTTTTTTTTTTCTATTTTTCTCCCAAATTCATTTCCACCACACATTTTCTCAATAAAATAATTTTGCACGATGATCCACATTTCTCTACTTTTTAACTACATGTTCTCCGAAAAAATCAATCTTCAAGAAATCTACAAACAAATTTTATATCGACCTAGTATTCTTACATATAAATGTTTCTTTAAGAGGATTCATGTGATACAAATGCTAAGGCATGATATCACTTTTTTTTTTAATCATGAAAATGTGTGAACGTAACACTTAAAACTAAATTATTACCACTATGAAACTTTTGTAGTTACATGTGTGCATTTCTGATTCCGTTTTATTTAGTGCTTGTTTGAAATAGATTAAAAAGTTGACAAAAGTTAAGTCAAAAATCAATATTTAATTTTAAATACAATGTTCACGATATCCAAAATATTTATAAACTTTTCAATTACATATTTTATCATTTTTTTTAATCAAAATCTTTGTCAAACAATCCTAGTGCACTAGGAATTTATTATCAAAATCCAAATTCTGCACTTCTGCAACAAAAAATATTTCCTAAATCTTTCTCAAATTTGTAGCCTTTAAAATGAAATGCCAAAAGGCACCTAGGGTCAATTAAATACTCCATCAGTATAAGTCTCATTCATATAGACTGATTTTATCTTTCACACGGATTAAGAAATCTTATTTAATGTTATTGGAAAAAAATTTGTCAAAAACTAACATAATTTATCCTTGTGTAATTATCAACAATTAGCAATAAATTATTGTTGGAAGTAGTAAAGAAATAAGAGTGTAATAGTAATTAAATCAAACAAAACATTTTCAATAAAGAAACAATATTATATATTTGGCAAAAAAAAAAAAAAAAGGAAAGTCAGCCTATATAAATGGGATATAGAGAGTATTACATACATTTGGTGTTAAGAGATAGAATTCCACATCGAATATAAATGTAAACATAAATTAATTTATAAAGAATTGAGTTACCCCCCTCAGTAAGGTTGACCTTTTAAGATGGAACCTCAATTTTTAACATGGTTTCAGAGCTCATTAAACTCTAAATAGCAATTCGATTCGATTAATACTCCAAAAGTAAGCAATACGAATTTCAAGATGGTCTGCTCAAACGAGTCACCATCTTGAGGGGGCATGTTAAGGATAGAATTTTACATCAAATATAGATGTAAACATAAATCAACTTATAAAAAATTGTATTACTCCTCTTAATAAAGCTGACCTTTTAAGATGGAATCCCAATTCTTAACATTTGGCACTGCAAAGATTAAAGTTCCTAAAAACATTCCATACTTGCACCATGCCAAAAAAAATAAAAGTAAAAAAAAGTGAGTACCAAACCTTCCAAGAAACAATGCCGATCCATCACCCCTCCGACACAAAACAAAAAACCCAAAGGTTACTAAGTTGGGCTATTTGGAGCAAAAAAATTATTTTAAGGATATTCTGAGTATTTAGTCCTGTTTGATAATTATTATTTTAAATACTTATTTTCAATCATGTTCATACGGTAATATTATGAAAGTAAAACCCCAAAATATTGTTTTTTTCCAAATAATGATTGTCAACCTGGTCTTAATACATATTACCTTATAAACGATTTATTTAATTGGCGCTTTTTGTGCAAGAGAAGTGTGAGAAAAAGTCTCGTGTCGTCTCTTGAAACGGCAAATAAATATAACTCTCAAATAAAGATGAATTACTAGAAATTTGTGTGTTTATTTGTTTGTTTCCAATTTTTCATTCGATTCACTGTTATGACAGAAAAAAAAAATCAACTGAAGAATAGAAAGGTGGAGGAAGAGTTTACCTGGATTAAATATTTGTAGAAAGAATAAAGCACAAAGGGCAGTTATTTTTGACAAGATATTCATTTTAACACTTAAGGATTAACGCTCCTGCCCTCTTCGTTTTTGGCTTTTTGCTGCTGCTGCTGTGGCTGCGAGTGCGATGCCTGAGGTTCCTCAGGCTGCAGCTGAATTAGTTGCTGTAGACGATGAGGAGAAGCATTCTCTTGCGGCTGTTGCTGAAAGAAATACTCATGTGGCTGAAGCTGAAGCTGGTGAGAATGTGAGTGATCCTGTGCCTCCTGCTGGATGTGGTGGAGAGGGTTGCTGTCATAAGAACCCAAAGCCAAATGCGGCGGCGGCATAGCATCTTCATCTGGGATTTGTGTAAATCCGGTGGCAGTCACGGGCCCTCCGGCGTTATCGAACCCAACATTATACCTCACTAAGTCATCCTGTTGCTGGTGTCGGTGCTGTTCATAAGTCCTCAATATCTCCTGCTCCCCCGCAGCAGCCAATTGCTGTGCATCAAGAATCTGCTGCTGGGGTTCCCGAATAATCAGCTGCGCCCCGTGTGACACTCTGGACGGCATCGCCATCATCGGCTGCATATTGTACGGCATCGCCTGAAAAGCCGAGGTCCCATAATTTGGATTCTGCTGCTGCATGAAACCTTGTTGATTCAGCATAGGAAGCATGGCTGCAGGCCCAATGTAAGTAGCCAATTCTTTCTTTGCAGTAGCCAATTCATTATGGACTTGCCTCAGCTTGTGCTGAAGGATAGATATTAGGCCAACACAGCCATATATAGGATCACGAAGCCGGTATTCGGCCTCATACGCCAGCGAATTAACGGCATCCTCTCGTTGACTTGCGTTGAGTTCATTGAGGAGTTTTGCCACGTTACTCGCCCCGAAAACTTTATGAACATTAGCAAATTTCTGGGGGTTGTCCGGCGGAAAATATGGCGCAAACACACACTCTAGCGTGCACTTCCGTCGGAGAAATTTGCACGCTGCACACGGAGAGGATGTAGAAGACATTTTCGTCTTCTTTACTTCTAATAAGAATATCATTAATCATAAAAATAAAAACCATTAATGAACATGAATCTTAAAAAATCTCAAGGGAAGACTAGATTCGATGAAAACAGTTTGTATATATACACTTGCACATCTATATCTGTGTAACTTAGATTTAATAATAAACATTAAATGTTTGTACAATCAAAGAATACATTAAATTCAGCAAAATTTTAAAAAAATTCCAGATGGAAAGTCAATTAATTCATAGTTAAAATATCAAAATAGAATCTCAATCAAAAACTAAATAATTGTTTACTGAAACTAGGAAAATTATCCATAAAATGAAGAAGTGGAATCCATTAAATTACCTTCTATAGAACTGGATCAACTTGGAAAGCGAGAAAACTTTTAGCGCAGTGAAGAATTTTCTAGATCCAAAACAATTTAAACTTTTAAACGAGATCTTGAACCCAAAGAAAAGGTCAACAAGATAACTCTTTTCGGTTAGATGATTCCAAATGTTAAGATCTTTTCTTATCTTCAACCAAATCAAATCTCTAAATATCCAAAACAAACAAGAAAGAGATATTGAAAGATTTATAAAATTCTTACCTTGGATTAATTATGCTTGAAAATCCGATTTCAAATCTGTAATACTTTTATCCTCCCCAAACAAAACAACCGGAAAAGAAAAGATGAAAACGAAGAATTGATGTTGTTTTCTTGTCGAAGAAAAGTTGAAAACGGATGAATTAACCTTCGGTTTATCGGAGAAAGTGGAGACCCAGGGTTCGAGTACGTGAGCTCTTGATCCAATCTTCAACTTCTGCAATCCCGAGAAAATTGAAGGGAAAAAAAGAAAAAACTAAACACATTTTTTTTCTTATTCAAACAAGAGATCAGATGAACTGTTAAAAATCAGAAAAAAAACAAATGATACAAAACGTGCAGAAACGAAGAGATCATTGCCACAGAGTCTACGTTAGTTACAAAATGTCAATGTAGAGAGAGAGAGAGAGAGAGATGTATGTATATGCGTGTTCTATATAGGAGTTTATGAGAACCCCTAATTCTGGTAGCGTAATCTGAACCGTCCATATGAATAAGGAGAATGCGCTTGGCCGTTGGATTAAGAAATGTGATTAGGGTTTGTTAATATATAAGAGAGGAATAGGGGAGGGCGAGGGGCAGGGTTAAGCTTTTTTAATTTATTTTATTAAATGAGAGAATGATTTGGTATTCTTCCCAAAGCTTTTCCTTTTTATATATATAATAAAATACGATCATCCATCATTTTTATATACTTATCAATTATTTTTTTTAAAAAAATTACATTTTTAATTTTATGTAAAATTACTTAAATATACAAAAATAAAACAAAACAAAATCTTTCATTCTAAATTCATTCAATGTGGTTGAATATAATGCTTTTTAATTTTTTTAAAAAAAGTTTTTTTAACAAGAATAGATTTGGATGGGGAAATAGATATTCGAAAAGGGTGAATGAAAATAGGAATTCCCCAAAACAATTGCAGTAGCATTAATTGATATAGATTAAAATAGCATGACTAATAAAAAGTGGCAAGCTATCTATCCCAAACAAAAAGACATTATTCGCTAAAGTATAAGATTTCAGTTCATCGGCTACCTAATTTCCCTTACAAGGAACAAAGCAACAAGAACCATTGCTAACCTCCCTAAGATCCTCTGGAATATCATGAAGAAGCAACTCATTCGGTGCAAACTGAAATCCTCTGTAATTGTTTCATTGTCACAAGAAAATCGCACTCGATATATTATAGTAATGTTCTAAAAAGTGTAAAGTATGACTAGTCATAGAGATCAAGTTTCAAGTTTTACGAGCCTGGAGAACTTAAGCGGGGCCTAGGCATAAAAAAAATAAAAAACAAAAATTAAGCTCATAAATTCACTATTTCAAATAGATAATATAAAGGGATAATCGCAGTAGCGGTACCAAACTTTTCATTTAGTTGCAGACTTTGTCCAAACCTTTCAATTGGGCCACCCACGATACCGAACCTTTCATTTTGTGCCACCAACGGTACCAAATCTTTCAAAATGTAGCAGCTGGAGTTCAAATTGATGGTTTCTGTTAGTTTGACCATTAGTTGACCAAATAATTGACTTTGGCAATAATGTTGACTGATTTTAAAATGTTAAAATGGTAATTTTACATTTTTAATAATAAAATAACTAAAATCAAATAATTAAAATTAAAAATCCATATCTGGGAATCAACCTCTTCGAATCCTCGAATTTATGGTTCCAGAAACTTATTGCCCAACCATGTAGATCTACGTGGGCCGGATTAGAGATTTGGACTTAACAACTGATCAGAAATGGAGCTCCTCGATAAAAATATGGATTTCCTGCTGAAATGGTCAATCGAAGAGATTATCTTAACCAAAGAGAAGAAGAAAAGATAAAAGACTCAAAAGAGGTTAGGGATTTTCTGTATGACGTTTAAGCAAGTTTCCAGTAAGGTCCATTTCTTGCTGCTAAATTGAGGTTCAGTACAACCTATGTGTGGGTGAATTGCGATCGTTGGCACGATAGAGGTGGGTGGATTTTGGTTCGCTTGGTTGGGGTTGGGTGAAGGAAGGTGGGGGAAAGTGTGGGGGTGGGAAAAAGATGAACTATTTCGGATAAAGTTTTGGGTTTTTGATTTCATGGTCAATCAAGACGAAGTTTTGGGCTAAATGCACAGGCAGAGTTCCTTAGGGCCATTATCATAGCACAGAGCGCACATTCGGTTTTAGGGACTCCATTTACGAGCTTATTGAAGCGTTCTTGAAGTACCAAACTCAAATTTGCATATTTGGGATGTGGTGTGAGTGGCTGGAGAAAAAGAAGGTGGAATGAGTTTTTAATTTTAATTATTTGATTTTAGTTATTTTATTATTTAAAAAGGTAAAATTACCATTTTAACATTTTAAGATCATTCAACATTATTGTCAAACTCAATTATTTGGTCAACTAATGATTAAACTAACAGAAACCATCCATTTGGACTTCAGCTACGAACATTTTGAAAGGTTTGGTATCGTTGTTGGAAAAAATGAAAGGTTTGGAACCGTAAGTGTCACAAATGAAAGGTTTGGGTAAAGTCTGCTACTAAATGAAAGGTTTGGTACCGTTACTGCAATTATCCCTAATATAAATCATTGTTTCCTACAAGCGTACTAACAATTAAATTTGTTGAAGTATAACTCGAACAAATAAATAGTAAATTGGGTTCAATTTGATTTCAAGTGTTTTTTGACTATCAAAACTTAAAATGAACCTTTCGAAACTGTTCGATTTTTGAAATGTTCATACCTAAACCAAACAATTTTCAAACCAACAAGTGTAAAACTCCAGTTTCGATTCGGTTTAAGTAGTCGACAACTTTAGTTCACCCCCGTTTTGAGTAGTACTCTTCATACCTTATTTCATGGAATAAATTTGGTATTGATGCGTCTTGGGGAAATTCATGTATGGATGAATACCATTGCCAATAGGGCTGAATAATGAGATCGTCAACTATAAAATCGAACTGAAATTACTTTTTTTGAAATCATTGGTTTAAGTCCATGTGAATTCATCAAAATTTTGATTTTGATCCGAACTAAATCGTTTTGAAGTGATTTGATTTATATTTCAATATTTACATATCGTTTCAAGAGGTCATATCGTTTTAAAAATGAAAATAAATTAATTTAAATTATATCCAACCAAATTAAAACTAAACACATCCCAATTAAAAAAATAAATCCATATTTGACATAATCCAATTAAACTCGATGCCTAAAAAGATAAGGGAAAATTGCAGTCAAAGTACCAAACATTTCATTTAGTTGCAAGCTTTGCCCAAACCTTTCATTTTACCACCCATGGTATCAAACCTTTAAAAATATCGCAGCTTCAGTCCTCATTGACGGTTTTCATCGATTTGACCATGAAAATCGTTAGTTGATCCTAGAAACAAAAAATATATATAATTTTCACCAAATAGACGAGCAATTTCGAAATTACACACTTTCCCTATCTATTATTGAACAATTGTAGCCCTTAGAACCTTGACAGTGTCAAACTTCATCCCTAACTTGGAGTTTTTTTTCTCAAAGTTACCTTTCTACTATGTACCTTTCAATTCAAGGAAATCATTCCCAATTAACAAATTGTTTTAAACCATAACTCAAATGGCATTCTCATTTACCCCACACCAACCACAACACCAATCCCCATTCCAACCCTCGCCATTTTCCCAAACCACTCTAATTCAATTGTAGCTGCAGCAATTTCAATTCCAACCCCAGCAGCCACAACTTCAACAGCAACCCAATATACGATGGCTTCTTAATCTATCCGTTTTTCAGTTTGTTAGATCCATTAGTTTTTTTTATATGCTTGCTTATATTAAGAAAGAGGATTTTACTGGTACTCATCATTTCATCGAATGTAGGTGTTTCTTTTGGTGCATGTTGAAGTTGGTTCCAACTATTGCATCCTAAAAATAGCAAAAAAAAAAAAAAAAGGAAATTATAATTTCAGATCTTGATGACCTACCCGGAAGATTTTCTCATCATATTCATCTATCAATAGATCATCATATTTGATTGGTCAGTTTGGATAAATTTTACTATTCTAGTTGTCTCAACATTACATATGTTTGTTGAGCCTTTTCCAACTATTAGATATTGAAAACGACTTTTTTGTGCACAAAATTTTATTGTCTCTTTTAAATCACTTGATATGTTGTGCAGTCAATCCCAAAAACTTTTGCTGATTAATATAGACACCAACTTGGGAATATTGTTCATGTAATTGACTATCGTGACATAGTTTGAGTTTTAACTGGCAAAGATGAACAATAGATTGTACTTCTTTACATGATGTGAGCATTTTTTGACCATCACAATTCTTGACAAACCTTTTATGTATTGCATCATTTGGCTACTCTCTGTGCCTCCTTATGAAGATGTATTCCTTTTATTGTTCCTTTTTTTAGCTTTCACATTGAAGGTATCATGTCGATTCTATTTTATTCTAATTGTCTCAATCACGAACAGGAAAAAAAAGAGTTTCGTTTCTTATGGCAGTTGTACTCTTTCAAGGGGCATCCATCGATCATCTGATCAAGTTGGCCATTGACTTCGGCCATATGCATGTCCTCCATTAGCTTGCCTGATTTTTTAGTTCCTTTTTGAATATAGAGCTATCAGAAGCATAGAGTATGTTTCTTTAATTTCTTCTTGGTTGCTTTGCAATTATATTGTGATTTTAGTTTATACATTTGGGTTGCATCTGGCACACTATATAGTTTTTCCTTTTTAGGACTTTTTATTCTTCTTTTTTGTGTCACTTATGTTGGGGGGTTGGATTTGAATGAGATCACTATTTCTCTTTGGTTTCAATGTTGTGGCTTTTGAATAGGTTCATGTATTGTTGAATGAGATGTGCACTAAATTCTTTAAGCACTCTCGTCATCTCATAGGTAACTATTCTTTTTTCTCGTTACTTTTGGGTATAATTATTTTTCTCGATAATAGTGTATATTTAGTGGAGGTCTGGTTTATTTAGCTCATGGGAGGTTTTTTTAATTTTTTTTCTTCATGAATTGTTAAGCTACTTCACAATTATCGTCATATACTCGTCCTTTATGAATTACTCGTGAATCATTCCACACACACACACACACACACACACACAGAGATATATATATATATATATATATATATATATATATATATATTAATTTGGTTATTATAGTTGGCAATGGAAAAACATAAATTAGCTAATTCATCTATAGGTCAACCATCTCATATTCTGTCAAGGGAGATCCACGAGACGTCATCTCTGGTTGGGATTCTAGCATGTTGTTCAGGTCCCTTGATACTGTTAACTCTTGTTTGCTAATTATTTTATGTATTCGTTAAAGTGTACTTTATTTCCTCGTGCTCTTCAGATGCTTTGTAACTATATTTTATTGATAACATTATATGTAAATTTACCTCATTAAATTAAGTTCATTCTGTCTATCTAATCTAATGCACATATCTTCCATCAACCCTTACCACAAGACACACTACCTTTACTTTAAAAAATAACACAGCTCGTGCATTGCACGGGCATCAAACTAGTAATAATAAAAAAAAGGGGATAAAATCAAACGGAAACAAAGTCAGGCGATGGTAGCTGTAGGAATAAAACAAATCCTTCATTTCTTTTATTCAATATACTTCAAACCTGAGACACAGAGAGAATAGGCAGAAACTAGAAGCTTAAGGGGAAAAAGAAAAGAACATTAAGCTGGGACACATTTCATTTCTTGTTTGAAAATAAATGTGTTCGCTACAGTTGGAAATTTATTTAACAAGTACAGTGGAAAATAAAAGAAATTTCAATTCACATCAAATATCTTCTTTGTATTTAGAAAGAAATTATACATTTTGTAGATTCTTCAAACTCCTTTGCTGATCTTGGAACACGAACAATCACGATCTATAATCCACAGTTGTTCAATTGTTCAGCATCAAATGGAAATCCACACAGGAAATAAGAATGAAAGAATTATGATTTCTCTTTTTTTTTCTAGCAAGAATAAGAATTATTGTTTGTTCTGTTTTTCTGAAATCCTAATGACTTATTAATATAAATTCAAGTGGGCCGGCACGTCTCTTAAATTTAACCCGGTCCAATATGTAGTTAATTCAATTAATTAAATTTGGTACATAAATTAATTAATTCGAGCATATTAACAAACAACTCAATTAATTAATTGCACAACATTTGTTAATTAATTAATTGATGAATCTCAATCTTTTGGTTCTTCTTTTGCGTGTGACCCAGCAGGTTCTCAATCACGATACCTAACTACAAAAATTATTATTCTGATCCAATTAAAATCGATAAATTAAAATATCCATTTTAATTTGTCACTAATTCACATCTATCGTCCCAAATTGACATCTAGTAATGTGTCAGGCAATACATGTAATAGAAAATTTCACGTGGTATAACAAAATCAAACTTGCTCGTTTACCAAGAAACTATAATTCTTTCGTCAATATGATCCGACCAATTACGAGATATGAATATGTGTCAATCTTAATTATCGACCATATCTTTCATCTCACTATTAAGTCAATATAAATCAAAAACTTTTTTTTGACTTATGAATACACCTTAGCCAGGATTTTGTTATTAATTTAATTGAATGAAATGTAAATCATAATCTCTTATTATCTAAGAGTAACAAATCCACTTTTGATCATTTACAACCTTCATATGATTCGTGACATACCCAAACGATGTTGTATTAGCTACACTTGGGAGAGTATAACTGTCCTCATATAAGTTATTATGATGACCTCAAGTCAAATGACTACTTCTACTACCGAACGTTAGAAATTAACCACTGACATTCAGATAGTTTTCCAAGTGGAATCTTCTCAATGGGTCTCCAATATTTTGTTCTATAACAAAACATTTACGTGTTCCTTTAAGTGCCACCATACTTTAAATTGTGAGATCAACTCTTACTTCACAACTAAAAAATGTCACATGTGATGGTCTATCCGTAATAACGATATTTGTATCTCATTTTTACTCATGACACGGATGATTTAAGATTCAGTCATATTTAATTTGTATCTCACAATCATAACTCATTGTAATTAACAAATTACTGAAATTTGAATCTACGAATTCTATTATTTAATTTATTAGAACATTAATTCAATTAAATAATAGATCTTATCATAAATATGTATCAATTATATATTAAAAGTGTTTATATCCAAAGTTAATTGGATTTAGGGCATAACACTTACAAATTCCCACTTGCACTAGATCCAATAACTTATTATCTAATATCATACGCGTCTACATGATGATCATGTTATGCTGCGACAACCCTTTGTCAATAGATCTACAATTTTATAACTTGTGTGAATTCGTTATTTCCTTATGTCATTTCTTTGTATTATCTCTCTCATAAGATGATACCGCTTTAACTCATGTTTGGATGAGACATTAATTCATTCGCTTGCACGATGACTTCATTGTTATCACAATGCAAAAGCATGTGATCAACAATATTAGAAACTACTCTAGTCATTAATGAACCTCTTCATCTAGACCACAATCTTTGTTGCTTCTAAAGCAATGGTGTAAAAGACTTATGCTATTGAAACAACGCTTATTTCTTGTTTGGAACATTTTTAACACAACGGTTAAGAGTAAATCGATATCTTGATTAAGAAATGCTATCATTCTAGTCTGACTAGAAGTTAGTATCATTGTATCCATGGACTCTCTATTCATTTTCTCCATATAAAATCTTCTCAAAATTTTATCTATATAGATTGATATGATTTAAATGATCTTCTATATCTATCTCTATAGATCAACTAGCTTCTCTCATATCTATCACAGAACAATTATTTGACAATCATAATTTCAAAAATTGAAACATAGAGACGTCGTTTCCTGCTAATAATATGTCTTATACAAAAAATATTAGGAATGCGACAATGATTCCACTATCTGCTTCATTTTTTATAAAATCAAACATTTTGATTGTCTCATCAAAGCGAAGATTCCTTCTTCTAGATGCTTGCTTCGATCAAGTTTCCATACATTATTGGCTTCTTTGGATTCAAAACCTTCGAGTTGGCTTCTCCATATAAAACCTTCGATCAAGTTTCCATATACACTTTCTCTTGCAAGTTCCCGTTAAGGAAAGCAGTTTTGACATCCAATTGTCATATCCCATAATCGTGATATGCAGTTATTGCAAGCAAGATTCGAATGGATTTCAGCATTGCTACAAGCAAAAAAGTTTCATCAAAGTCAACACAGTATCTTTGTTTATAATATTTTGCTACTAGCCTTGCTTTATATATGTGGATATTTACATCCACGTCGACCTTTTTCTTTTAAACCCATTTACAACCTTTGAGTTTTATCCCATCAAGTCGGTCGATCAATGTCTGAACCTTGTTTATATACATCGAGTTCATATCGAATTTCATGGCCTCTTGCTATCTCTTTGAGTCAACACTTGACTTTGAATCTGTGTAACTAGTAGGTTTATCATCCTCGATTATTAATGTTTGATTAGTAATCATGAATTCATATCTTTTAGAAGGTCGAATTGTCCTACTTGATTTACACTGAGCCGGAGTGTCCTCAGGAGTCTCTATATCCTAATCAAGAGTTTGTCCCTCAGCAGGTGCTACATCATACTTGGGTTTATCAAATTGGTCAATAATATCTGTGGATTCATGAACTTTTTCAAATTCTAATTTGCTTCCACTACCCTCTCCTAGAATGAACTATTTCTCTAAAAATATGGCATGTTATAGAGATGAACACCTTTTTCTCAACGAGATTATAAAATTAATATCCAAATATCTCTTTTCGATATCCCACAAATATGTATTTATCGGATTTAATCTTAATCTCATCCAATTAAGCACACTTCACATAAGCATCACAGTCCTAAACTTTCATATAAGACAAGTTGGACCTTATGTTTTTAGTTAAGTATGTTACGCTAATTCATCTATACTTCTTTTAACATTTTTTTTGTTTCTTTTTTCAGAGATAGTCGCACAGTAGGGGAGAAGACTATCGCAGAGGCCTATAAGTGGTTTCATGACATCACTACTTTGAGGAGTTGGCTCGTCGACGATGTAAATGAAATGGTCATATTATTATTTATTATGTATACATAATTTTTTTTGTTTATGAAATGAAATTACTCCCTCTATTTTTATTAGTGTTTCCTGATGTAGCACATCGACCTGGCCATGGACTTATTGTTTGATCGAGTTCAAAGATATCCAAAATCATTCGACAACTCATATTGAGCACCTACTTCGTACTTACCATTACCATTGAGCATCAGTCACTTCAACTTATGGGTATTGAGTACGTGCTACCCGAATATATGGCCGAGTGAGTCATAGGGATGTGGTCGAGTGTCAAGGAAAATCCATGGGAGGGTTGTACGCATATATAAATTCCAGTGATCGTGAATCATTACTGCATTACTGTGGAGATTGTCTTCGTTGACTCCATTATATATGTGTACGACTCTGACCATTTCTATCTAATACAAGGCCAACTCGAACATAACTTGTAGTCGCTTTCAGTGATCGTTCTCTTGATGGCTGCCCGAGTCGGTGCGATTGTGAAGGACAGACTAGCTATCCTGTGGGATATGACGATGGTGAGACAGTCGAGATCGTAACTATTTATAATTTTTTTAACTGGGAAACTTAGTTTTTAGCTACACGGTACTGAACTAACACGTTATTATTCAACTGTAGGGGCGATTGCCGCATGTTTGCAATAAAATACATTGAATTTTTGAGTATAAGACATAAGGTTGATGGAATCAACCAATCATGTATACAAATTTGGATGAATAAATTAGCATGGAATTTGTAAAAATTCGTATGTGATCCATAAACACTGTACATTTATTTATGAAATAATTGTAAATATTATAAAATTCATGTCAACATTATATATTTAATTGTTTATTTATTTATCAAATACTTATAAATAATGTAAAACTCATGTAAACATTGTATATTTAATTGTTTATTCATTTACAACTTGGTCCTTCATTTCACAGAGATACCATTACACATCGGTCTAATTATCATTTACAGAAATCTGACTGTACAAAATTGATGAGTATGTCATGTTGCTCTACACCTGCCGTACCTACGCGGTTGAGGAAACTCTCTGGTAGATGGTATTCTAGATGTACGTGGCCTTCCAGGACCACGAGGTTCAACTTGCGGTGGCAACAAACTATTAAGTGGGAGAATATGGTCGGGAACTTCCCACTGGACTTCATTAGGTAGAGAAAATATAGTCTCAGGATACGCTGCTCTCCAATAATCAGTCGTGTAATAAGGAGAGCATAACATAGTCATCGCGACGGCATGCTCACATGGAAAACTCTCTAACTGAAATCTACGACAAGTACATGTGTTATCAGACAAGTCCACCATATATGTCATATTACGTGCACATTTCACGAAGAAGTGCAACTCATCCATGGTTCGACATTCAACTTTATAGCAAACTCTACAACCTTGAAGAGTTTATCCTCTTGAGCCGAGGCTAGCACACTTGTGCAACTTTGTGATTCCGCATGTCGGTCGTGAAACCACTACTACAACTTGTTACGAATGTTCTCAATCATTGCGAGGATTGGTAACTCTCAATCTTTCTTGAATAATGTATTGAGAGACTTCGCATTGTTTGACGTCATCATTTTGTATCGACGTCTTGGAAAATATGATCGCGCCCAATGTTCAATCCCAATTTTTGTCAAATACTCCCATGCCGGTAATTATTTACTTCCTATTTTCATTATAAATTTATTACATTCTTCAACTCTATAAGCTTTGGCCACTCTCCTGAACAATTAAACGATGCCTTTGCCTCGATACTTAGTCTTCAAGTTGCCTTGTACATGGTATATGCAATATCCATGATGTGCTTCGTGAAAAACTTCAGTGATACCATTTATTATAGATGGTCCCCGATCAGTTACAAATACAAGGTCTTCGACCTCTCCTATTACTTCCCTCTGAACTTTATGAAGAACCAACGCATCAACATATCATTCTCGCTATGACTATGCCGAATGTAAGATGGTAAATTTGGATGTTAGCGACTTGACATGTAGTAATAATTAACTTGCCTTCGTATCTAGCTTTCAGAGTTGTACCATTTCAACACATTTCAACGCACTACTAGAATTAGGGATCTCAACGCATTTCGAAATCCCCGAGTGCATTGTCCAAGAGCCTAAAGAAAAACTTAAAGCAATTCTCGCCCTTCGTCTCAATAAAAAATGCCGAGCCAGGTTTAGTTGTTCTCATGTTATGGCAATACCTGGCCAATTTAGCACAGCTCTCCTCGGTCGAGCCCATTAAATCCTCATACTTGTGCATTACCTGCCGACCAATAAACCATACTTGAGCTTGCCTGTGATCATTTCGACAAATTCTCACTTCGTAAGTATGTTCCTGATTATACTTTTGAACTACAAAGAACTCATTCGTGTTCATTTTCATCGCTCGCAAACACCAACGGCAACTGTCATCGACGTAGACAATCGTCCACAATGACTTGTTTGATTTCTTAACTTTGACTCAAAATTGTATTTCAATACATCCTACAAATCTTTCTTTGTTACGAACAGTTGCTCGACATACAAATCATCATCATCGGGAACCACACGCGAAAAATTAGATGACGGCCCACTCGTTCCAGCCTCTGCGCTCCCACCCCATTCATGTCTTTGACGAGATAAAGCAATCAAATTCTCATTTGTAAATTCATTATTGTTCTCTTTCTCGTGAACTACCGATGGAATTCGGCGTTTAACAGTGAGATCACGATGAGGAACAACTGGCTCGGGAATAACCACATCATCCTCACGAACTATCTTTACTGTGTCCCAAAAATTATTGACATTATGATCCCCTCCAATAGAATCTTCATGCCCACCTTCGACAACATCCTTCCTTACTAAAGTCACCCAAAAAGGAGTTGTGTACATTTTGTTCAATTCAAATAGATAATTTACTTCTTTATCACAACTAACCTTCATAGGTGGAATTGGAATACATGAATCATCCTTGAATCGAAATCTCAATTCTTGTAATTGTACTAAAATTGATCGACATTTAACTTGTTTTGTAAATGCTGGTACATTCCTGCATATATTGTACTCTCTGTTATGGAAATTGGAATACTACCGCGTTTATTACTTGTCCATCGTCATACACATTAATCTTTCTCATCCGAAAGTCTGTAGATCGTCTGTGGGTCCTCATACTTGTGCATTACCTGTCGACCAATATACCATACTTGAACTTGCCTGTGATCATTTCGACAAATTCCCACTCGCAAGTATGTTCCCGATTATACTTTTGAACTACAAAAAACACATTCGTGTTCATTTTTGTTGCTCGCAAATACCAACGGCAACTGTCGTCGACGTAGACAATCGTCCACAATGACTTGTTTGATTTCTTAACTTTGACTCAAAGTTGTATTTCAATGCATCCTACAAATCGTTCTTTGTTGCAAACAGTTGCTCGACATGCAAATCATCATCGGAAACCACATGCGAAGAATTAGATGACGGTCCACTCGTTCCAGCCCCTGCGCTCCCACCCCATTCATGTCTTTGACGAGATAAAGCAATCAAATCCTCATTTATAAATTCATTATTGTTCTCTTTCTCGTGAACTATCGATGGAATTCGGCGTGTAACAGTGAGATCACGATGAGGATCAACTAGCTCGGGAATACCCACATCATCCTCATGAGCTATCTTTACTGTGTCCCAAAAATTATTGACATTGTGATCCCCTCCAATAGAATCTTCACGTCCACCTTCGACGACATCCTTCCTTACTAAAGTCACCCAAAAAGGAGTCGTGTACATTTTGTTCAATTCAAATAGATAATTTACTTTTTCATCACAACTAACCTTCATAGGTGGAATCGGAATACATGAATCATCCTTGAATCGAAATCTCAATTCCATATTGTACTAAAAGTGATCGACATTTAACTTGTTTTGTAAATTCTGGTACATTCCTGCATATATTATACTCTCCGTTATGGAAATTGGAATACTACCACGTTTATTACTTGTCCATCTTCATACACATTAATCTTTCTCATCCAATTCGAAGTCACCAAAAAAATAAACTAGCATTACAACCATATCTGCAAGATGAAACAGAATTTTTCTAAGAAAATGCATAATTATTCGGCTTGACTGAGGCAACAGAAATTTCAAAAAAAAACTGAACAGCCTGAAAACAGCATGTTGTTAATAGCCAACCAACTATTAAACAGTCGGCCATTGCGGCTGTTAAACGTAAAAAAATTCGGCTGTTTTTATCGATTAAAACGTATAAAATTTTAATGAAAATGAAATAAAATATACGTAAATATACTTACCTATTCGAAATGATTGATATTAAAAAAATATTTCATTCTTCAACGTTCGATAAATTTCAAAGATTTTGAGATTGAAGCAGATGAAAGTTGAGAGAGTTTTTATTTATATTGGAATAGACAAGTAAGAAAAGTCAAGTGATTTTGGAATTTTAAGTGGAAAATGTTTGATTTTCAATTGTTAACTAAAATGGTAAAATGGTCTTTTAAACAAAATAATATTTTGTAGTTGTATAACTTATTTAAAGACATTTTTGTCTTTTAACTTCTAATAGGTCGATGTGAAAATATAGCATAGTTGAAAAGTCAAAGTGACAATTAGGCTTGTTGATTAGGCCAGTCTTAAAAGTACCCCGTGTTCGTTCCTGCTATTACATCAAAATGATTTGCAATTCTTGCACCTAGTCCATCTAATTCCTGGTAAGCATAAATCCAAGATGATAATAAGTAAGCATAAATTCAAACCTTAAAACATCATAACATGTTAGAAGAAATTGAGGTAGAGGTTTAAACTCAATCAAGGCAAGCGAGCACGACCCTTTTTTATAGGCTTGACATATTTCTAAAATAGTCCTGCTACTCGTACAACATTATTTACAATTTTTTTCTTTTTATCTTTTGTGCAGGCACCTATCTCTATAGTCGAGTTTAGGATAGCTCAGCTATAAAGCCGGGTTGTGCCTGAGTTGGGTGTTTCGCATGTTGGACCTCGATAGCTCATCACTGTAGCTTGGCTTCAAGATAAGCAAGAAGGGTACTAGGAATAATGCCTCTAATGCCACCTCCAACAACGGACCCAGCACCCTACGAGGGGGCACAGCCGTGCGTGTTGGGATTTGCCGGAACAGTGCACAAGGATGAGGAAGAAGAAGACTGGTGCGCGAGAGCAGTGGCGAGGTGGAATCGCCACCGTGAAAGTAGGGAAGAATGAGAGATGGAGAAGATGAGTTGTTGGATTTTTTTTTTTTTTTTTTTTAAGATCCTGGGATTTTCTTTTTTTAAATAATGGCCCATTAAGTGAATTCAATTGGGACAAATTGCATTGTCATTGTTGATTGCATGACATTTCTGATTTCACACCCATAGAATTTAAATGCCCAATTCCAAACCCTATATTCTACCTCTCGTCCCGAGTCCTATTAACTCCCACAATTGCAACCACAAGTCCAATAGATGCACGCCGCCACTGTCGATAAGTATTTCTTTACAAATTACTATGTGACTTTTTATGTGGAATGCTTTAGCCAAGAGGAACGAGTTTTCACCATTTCGAATTGAGAGAAGTGGATTCAAGTGGAAATTTGAAAATGATAGTTGGAAAATTATGTTTATGGCTTGATTGAGATTTGAAACGTAAATCTTAGGTGAAATTGGAGGATTTTGGAATAATTGATAAGGTTCGAGATTGGATAAATTATTTAATTGAATCTACCATAAAATTAATAGCATTTAGCACATGCTAAGAAGAACACAAAATCAGGGGTTTCAAATGGCTTGGAGATGAATTTAGCAGATGCAAATTACAATGTAAATTTGTTTGTAGTGTAAATTAATGTTTATTATCTATATTAACTTAAAATATTTTTTGCGATGTTGAAGATAACCGTTACCCTCAATGACTAATGCTTAGGTTGTTTCGTCTATTAAATTTGTTGTTTTTGGTAGGGTGGGTGTGTCATTTCTATGTGGCCTAATTCATAATGGAATTTCCTCCTTGACGCAGTCTAGAGAGATCAACAGTTGGAACTTGATAAAGTGAGTTGCACTTTCTTATACAATGCAATTTCAAGGGCAATTAGGTTTTAAACTTTTTGAGTTCGCAATGTACAATACCAATAATCATGTTTGTTTATTCTTAGGATTTCTGCTGAACATAAGCCACAGTGACCCTAACAAAAGATATTATGCTTCTTTAAAATAATAAAATAAACTGCAAAAATAAATATTGGTTGGAGTATCTCGTGCCAAGACTGTGGCATCTTAGTATGATTCTAAAATTTCATATGCTGACAATGATGTTTTTAATATTCTATTTTTAAAGTATTTTTAATGTTGGGCAGTAAAGTATGAGATTGGATTAGGCAAGAAGTTCATAAACTCCTCGGAACTAATATAGTAGAACAAACATTGCTATTACGACCATTCACTATCGACGGTCAATAGTCAAATGTCAACGGCCGCTCTAGCTGGCCTCCAATCCTGGGTCCGCCATTGGCCACCTCCATCAATACTCAACACTGTTATCATCCTTCTTCCATTAGACTGAGCATTAGTAATTGGAAGATCTAAAGTATGAAGAGTTGCTAGAAAAGTAACTAATGCAATAACTAGAGCCCTTTTTTCCCTTTTTCCTTTATAATTGATAGGTATAACACTTTAGGAAACTTAATATCTGATTGCATGTATATATAGAAGGAAGAAAGCAAACAGCTCAACTGGATCCAAGGGCTAAATCTTGTAACAAAATTGAACTAGTCTTGAGTTGAAGTTCCTTGTAATCTGTATAACGTAATGATTTTTTATTCCCATGGTTTTCAACTTATTACAAAATTGTATTAGGCCTTGTATGGGAGGGATTAAAATCGGATTAAAATTGAAAATATAGCTGTTATTGTTGACTTTTATTAGAAGGGTAGGACCCAATAACGGTCATATTTTCAATTTTAATTGGATTTTAATCACTCCCGAACGGGGCCTTAATATTAGAGACACCCGTCACCTTTCTAATACCATGAGAGACTTTGTCTCAACCTTCAAAAAATATCATGACCTCTGCTATTTTTAGATTTGATAATCACATAACTTCCCTAACACTTTTTGAGACATGTCATTTGAAATGAGATCAACGTGTCTAAAATGCCCTTATGACAAAATTGATTTTTTTTTTTCTACAATTTGTTGCAATTTAATTTATTCTCTTTAATAATTAATTAATACTTGAAGACTTTATGAATAAACGACTCTAAATATGCATGCTAGTGGAAATTTAAACCTAAATTTTGTTAAAACATTTGGTAATAAATAATTTAGAGTTTTAATTAATTATATATTATATATACATAATTTATATTAACAAATGCAAAGTTATTAATAAAAAATAATATTTATAAATTCATAAACTAAAATAAGATGTTAAATATGTTGGAACTTTATTAAAACTTAAACTTTATGAACTTGCCAAGATCTTCATGTCAAATCATCAAGAAACTGAATTAACGCGGAACGTAACTTAATCAATTGATTTCTGACTTGAATAATGAATCTTGAATCTGGATCTGTAAATCTTCAATTTGGTAGCTTCAAATCTCCATCTTAATTCCTGATTGTGGGTTTTATGGATCTTCCTCTTCATATGCTTTCTATTGTATTCTTGTGTTGATGGGATGTTACAAAGAATGAGAAAATCACACATGAATTGGGGACCATAACCCTTTTATATATTTCCATATGTATTCGGCTCATCATCAAATACAAACCCTAATGGATCCGGTCTCTACACATATAGTCCGGCCCACACTTTATTTAGATACTTAAAACTCAATTACTTAATTCCTTGTTAGATCACTTTAATTTTGGGCTTAACTTTAAGATAGCATTTATATACAGTTAATTACATATGTCGGCCCATCATGGCAAATTAAATAATTTCCCAACAATCTCTCACTTGGGCCACATATGTTACCTTATAAATGTGTATAACCTTATGAGTTCAAAACTTTTACTATCATAACCAAAAGTATCTCCGAACAATCTCGTCCATTGATTATATCAACATAGGATCAAAGCGGTCTTCGTTATAAGTAATATAACTAAACCCATCAATGGTCACGTACATCAATACAATCAAATGGCATAGATCAAGTGTGGATGTGTAGCATGAAAATTACATGTAATGTGATCTAAACATGCATATTTCCAACTGGTCCTACCTTATTCCTTAATACCTTATGAGAACAACCATAAACTTTAATCAAAGTAGAACTGAACTGAATACTTTATTTTTGAAATGAACTGAATGTGCACAACCAAAATTATGTGTCAAAAGACAACATCCAAAATTCAAACTCCCACTAAACAGGTATATCATCAAAAGATGCAACACCCATGTGAGCAATTATGCTCATGAAAAACTTTGGGTGGTAGCCATTTAGTAAATGGATCCATGATTATAGAGTTTGTCCTTATATTTTTTATAGAAACCTAACCACTTTGAATTCTTTCTTTGACAACTAGGAACTTAATGTCCATAAATTTTGACATCGTCATGTTCCTATTGGAATACAAGACTACTATTGTCGCAAAATAATAAAAGTGGTCTTTCATTTTCCATCCAAAATATGCAGCCTAGTGACAATATTTTACAATTAAATTCCATAATCAAAATCAGAATATCCAACGATCTCCAATTGGTCTGATTTTCCTGAATGTGATCGTGTAATCATTTGTTCTCCATAGATACCGAATAACCTGATGGCTACTTTCCAAATTTTCATCGCAAAGTTAATTAAATATCTGCCTAACATTCCAACAATGAATGCTATATCCGGATATGTGCAAACTCAAGTATACATTATATTCTCAAATGCTAAAGCATAGAGAATTTGATGTATATCATTTATCTTTAAATTTATCATTTGGGCATTAATTGGGACTAAAGTTGTCTCCCTTAATCGTAGGGGTATTACTTTATTTTTATATCTGCATTACAAATCTTTTAAGAACCTTATCGATACAACTCTTTTGTGATAATCCAAAAATACACCAAGAACAATTCTTGTGTATCTATATCCTTAATACAAAAGAAGTATCACCAAGATTTGTTTACTCCCACTAAACTTGTGATATCTACAATTATCAACCGAATTCATCTCAAAAATCAAATGAGATAATTATTTAATAAAATTGTGATACCATTTCGGGAAACCAGCTTAAGCCCATATCTAATACAACTTAAGATCAAAAAATGTCACAGATGTCATAATTGTCCTAAATGAGTTTTCATAGAAACCGGAGAGAAATCTCTTTATGCATGACATCAATCCACTCATTAGAATTATTCCTTTGCATGACTTGGTAAACGTTGATTGATAAGTTCTTCTTTCGTCGATTCATATTATCCTTATTTTCTTGAAGAAAGATTGTAAGTTATCCAAAACTGTCTTTCTTCTTTTATTGTGGATTTTCTTAATGACATTTGTTCTTGAGATTGTTGAGTTTGTTTTTCTGGAACAATCTCTTGATTGTGTATGGGGGATTTTGTAATACTGTCTTGATCCGAAATTGCTTCTTGAACAAGATTTGGAGCAAGAATTTGTCCCTGAACCAAATCATTGTCAATTGTAACAGAAAAAATATATAAATATTCTTCATCCAAGACAAAATCATAACTTTATAACCTTATCTCCCCTCACAAACTCTACATTCTCAAGAAATCGAACATTTCCCGTTTCGAAAATTGACTTGATAGTGGGACCTTTAAAAAAATTTTAACTCCTTAACAATTACTGTACTTGGAACTTTATTGAGAATTTAAGCTGCAATCTTTAGTGCTTATGCCTAGGAGGATCCTGATGTAATGTGGGTAGATTCCACATTCCTCTAGGAATATTCCGAAAGGTCCTGGACATTGTTCTCCTGATTCGTCATATCTTTCGTAGGATTCACCACTATGATAATATCTGACTTGTTAAATTCTTTTATTGAGTCGATTTTGAACTCAATCTTGTATGCCTTGAACATGTCCAGTGTTTGGGTTTTCTCATAAATGAAATATAGGTAGCCATATTGAGAAAAAATCGTCTATGAACTTAATAAATTACTGTTGACCATTCCAAGAAGCTGAAGGGAATGATCCACAAATATCTGTATGAATTAGTTCTAAGACGTCCGAAGTCCTATTGGCACCTAATCTCCTTATGTTTGTTTGTTTTCCCTTAATATAATTTACTTAAATCTGAAAATATCAAGGGAAACAAGAATTCTTTCTGACACAAATCTTTTCATTCTCTTTTGAGAGATGTGACCTTATTGATTGTGCCATAATAAAGCAGAATTCTCATTGGTTAATTTATGTTCAATACCACATGAATCCAAATACAAGGTTTCTTTATAAGAGGCAACCGTATTAAGCAAACATAGGTTATCGTAATCGAATAAAGAGCTGAAACCCACAATATTTGAATTAAGAAAAAGATCAAATTGACTATTTCTAGTTGAACAAGATTAACCAAATTTGTCAAATGTAGAAATAGAAACCAAATTCCATCCAAAAAAAAGGACGGTACCGCAAATGTCTCTTTCAAATTCAAATAATAATCAATTTTTAATGATAACCTAAATTCCCTAAAGCCTCAACCTTAACTGATTTGCCATCGCCCCAAATAGATGAATCTTTCAGCATCAATTGGTTTTGACAGCTCAGACAACCCGCATAGACACACTTATGTTAATGGTGGTACCGAAATTTATCCACCAAGTGTGTCTTGGTATTGATATTAAATTTACCTCAAAACAAACCAAAGTGAGAAATGTACTTTTCTTTACACGCCAAGCGTGGCATTTAGCACAATCTCTCTTTATATATCCCAGATTTTTTACAAAAGTTACAGCTAATTTATTTGGCTGTTAATTTTTGAATCAAACCGGATGCAGTTTTCTTATTCTTTCTTTTCTTAAACTTGTCCTTAGGGGTATTAACCAAGTGAGCACTTTCAGTCCTGTCTTGCTTCAACCTTTCTTCTTCTTGTACACAGTATGAAATGAGCTCATTTAGAGTCAATTTCTCCCTTTGACAGTTAAAACTGGCATTGAATTGTACATGAAGAGAAATTAAAACCAGATGCATAAGCAAATCATCAGATAGCTCAAGCTTTAGAGCCTTTAAGTTTGAAGCAATATGAGACATCTCCATAATGTACTCCCGAATATTTCCTTTACTTTTATACCTTAGTGAAACTAAGTATGCCAAAAGTGTACTAGTTTTAGCCTTATCGCTCTTTACAAAGCGTTTTTTTTTTCAATTTCAGCAAGAAATTTATTGGCAGTAGTTATCTTATCAGACACAGTGCCCTTCTATGATTCTGGAATACCATGCTTCATGATCATAAGACTCATGCGGTTTGAACAATCCGACTTATTAAAGTCCTTGTTTTCATCAACAGAACTTTTATCCGTAAGTGCAGCGGGTTGTTCGGTCCTTAACGCAAGGTCTAAGTTCATGCGGCCAAGAACGATCAGAACGTTCTCTTTCCAGTCCTTAATAGTTGGTTCCATTTAGCACAGGAATGGAGTTGATGTTGGCAGATATTGTGGAAGTTGATGGATTAACTGAATAGAGAACTAATACTTAATCTACATGTTCAATAGGAATCCATATTAAACAATTAATTAATTCAAATAATGGTAAACCTCATAACAAGAGATCGAGCACAACATTGATATTTAGTTTTTGGACAGAAATATCAACTTGTAAGTGGTACTCTTGGTGTAGTAATCAAATATTGACAATAAACCATGTCAAACAATAAACCTATCTTTAGACCAATTTATTGTTCACATAAAATAAAACATTATAATTGTCACATATTTATTACCACATGTATATAAATAATTCAGCCAAATATTAACCTTCCTTTGGGCCGGTCAATACCCGCATGAATTACGTACACACAAC
Source organism: Fraxinus americana (assembly GCA_035079005.1). Taxonomy (NCBI): domain Eukaryota; kingdom Viridiplantae; phylum Streptophyta; class Magnoliopsida; order Lamiales; family Oleaceae; genus Fraxinus; species Fraxinus americana. The sequence goes on along the minus strand of JAVHZT010000064.1, from coordinate 36,807 downwards.
CTTTCAAATATTCCAAATAAATTAATTTAGGCAAGAGAGGTCACTTTGGTGACATGTTACTTCAATCAATTCATTTAGAAAAATTAGTAATCCAAAAGAAATACTAAAATTTGAATTATAATTGTTAATCCTTAATTCTTTTATTTTATTTTGAAACTTTAGGGGCCTAGGGTTAATAATTCAAAACTTTATGGACCCAAAAATAATTAACCAGAACTTAGGGGTCAATAATTAATTATTGGAAACTTTATGAGTCAAAAATTAGTCAAAACTTTAAGGATCCAAAAATTAATTATTGAAAGACTTTAGGAGTCAAAAATTAATTATTCAAAACTTTAGGGGCCAAATTTTAAAAATTTAAAACCTTTGGGGCCAATTAGAACAAAATCAGAAATTTTGAGGCTTTAAATGGCCCAAAATAATTAATTTTAAAACTCCATGGTTGAATTATCAAAATTCATAACCTTAAAGTCCAACTTGAATGAACTTTAAACTTTAGAGGTTGAATAACAAAAGTTGCAAACTACAGGTGCTTAAACATTGAAATTAAAACTTCAATGGTCCAAAAATAATTAATTTTGAAACTTGAGGGACTGAATTATTAAACTTGAAATTTTAAATGCCTAATTGGATAAATTTTTAATCTTAGGGGGCTCAAACACCAAAATCTTAAAATTAAGGGGCTGAAACTTTAAATACTTAACCCTAATTTGAAATTACAATTAAGGACATCCAAACTTCAAATTTACAACCCAAGCCCCCGCCCCCAAAAATTTATCCAAACCCTAAAATCCAAAATCAACATGGGCTCTTTAACCCCAACCCTTGGGGGCGTCGCCAGGCCACATGTGGCCGGGGGCTGCCATCCCCGACAACCCACGCTGCTGCTGTAACACAGCAGCCTCGCTGCAGCAACACGCCGCTGCCGCCGGCACGACGGCGGCGGCCCCAAAATTTTTTTTTTTTTTTTAAACTTAACTTCTGAAAATCTTTAAAATCAACCGAATTATTTTCAAATTTAATAAATTTAAATCCGAAATTATTAAATTTGGAGATCATGAAAATATACAACAACCAAATTAAAAATTTTGATTCTCAATGATTTAACATGAATAGGCTCTGATACCACTTGTTGGAACTTTATTAAAGCTTAAAATTTATGAATTTGTCAAGATCTTCATGTCAAATCATCAAGAAACTGAATTAACGCGGAACATACCTTAATCAATTGATTTCTGACTTGAATAATGAATCTTGATCTGTAAATCTTTAATTTGGTTGCTTCAAATCTCCATTTTAATTCCTGATTGTGGGTTTTATGGATCTTCCTCTTCATATATTTTCTCTTGTATTCTTGTGTTGATGGAATGCCACAAAGAATGAGAAAATCACACATGAATTGGGGACCATAACCCTTTTATATATTTCCATTTGTATTCGGCCCATCATCAAATACAAACCCTAATGGATCCCTCTCTACACATATAATCCGGTCCACACTTTATTTAGATGCTTAAATCCTAATTACTTAATTATTTTTTAGATCACTTTAATTTTGGGCTTAACTTTAAGATAACATATTACACAGTTAATTACATATGTCGGCCCATCATGGCTAATTAAATAATTTCCCAACAAAATAAACATGTATTTTTTAAAATTTAACTAAACAATAGTATATTTTACTTAATTAAAACATTATAAATCTTCAAATATTAAACAATGATCATGTTATATATTAATGTGATATATTAGTCATTTCAGTATTTCAAAAAAATATGATAGTGTCCATTTTGGTCATTTGTTATTTAATTGTACTAGAAATATTTGTTAGATTAAGTTCCATATATAATACATCAAAAAAATTTATTAAGAAAAATAGTTATAAATAAAATAAGTAAATTTATATTATTACAATTTAAACACTGTTGAACGAGCTCTGTATATAACTTTGTCAATTTTATATTTTTCATAGTTTACTTTGAACAATATAAAGTGCAACTAATCGTTAAAGAAATATATTTTTTCTTCACAACGAATTTGACGTAAATTATCCTCATTTTAGATTTTATATGGCTTAATAATAGTCAAGGATGTGTCTGATACTTAAATCTAGAAATAGATGGGGTTTTTAATATTTTTGAAATGTAAAGAATGTCTTCGATATTATTAAGAAGGTGAATGGTATTCCTCAAAATAAAATAAGAGAAAGATGGAGTCTTTTATTTTTCTTATTCGTCTTGACTTTTATGATAGACTTAAAACAAACGAACAAAGATATTCCGATAAGAGATTGATATGGATTAGTTAAAAGAGAAAATTATAAACCAATTAAAAAAAAAAGAATAAACAAGAAAGATCTACGAAAATGTACACAGCTTTCAGCTCGAGTTTCACATTTGGGCGATTGAGTACAATTCGTAAGCATTTTTCGATTTAGTACATTTTTTCGGGTGACGATAATGACCATTGTCAAACTTTCAGGGTCAAATTTCATCATTTAAATGTTAGTTTTAGCATTTTTATATTTTAAATCAGTTTAAGAATATTTTCGAAATTCTAGCAATTTTTGAGTTTTATTCAGATTCTGTCTTCAAAATTAGGTTTTTGTTTCAACTCTTTCAATATTTTCTAAGGGTTTGAAAACCTTACAAACATTTTCTGATAAATAATATTTCAGTTTTTTCGTTATTTGGTAAATTCCAATATCTCACATCCGTTCAAACGAAATTGATATTTAATTTACTAAACTCATTTTAGGCAACCATTTTATCTTGCTACTGCATCTTTATTGTTTAGTGGTTATACAATTTGGGGTAATTGGTGAAATACCCAATTAACCTTTATTGATTTTGTGCAATATCCATTATCTTTCATTTTAGCACAATACTCTCTGAAATAAACAAATGTTTGTGGAATACAATATTTTCGTCTATTTTCTCTATAAAGCCTTAAAATATCATAACTTTATCCTCCTCTTTAAATGAAAAATAAAAAATTAATTGTAGCAGTAGTTCCAATTTTTTAAAAAAAGGTTTCAATTAAAACTAGGGAAAATTGCAACAGCGGTCCCAAACCTTTCGTTTTTTAGTAGACTTTACCTTAACCTTTAGTTTATACCACCAGAGGTCCCTAAACTTTCATTTTGTTGTAGCGCAAGGACAAATGGATGGATTTCATCCATTTGACCGTTAGTTGACTAGAGAAATTGATTTTGACCAAATTAAAAAAAGACAAAATGGTAACTTTGCTATTTTAACATAAAATAGTTATAAAAAAAAAAAAGAGAGAGAGAGAGAGAGAACAGAAGAGAACTGTTCATCATCTTCCTCCCATTCCCATTCCCATTCCCCTCCCCCTCCATCCCACCTACCCCGCCAAACCCAAACCAAATCAACGTCATCCTCTCCTTCCACAACCCCTTGCAATCGTCCTCGATTGCAATTAAAAGGTCAGCAGGTGCTAAATTGAGACTATTTGCAAAAAATCGAGCTGCTATATTATTTCTTGTCAAACTAAGATTCCAGTCCTTCAAATTTTTTGGCTTGGGCTGACACCATTTAGGTGAAATACATTTATGTAATTTCACTTTCCGTTAGCCTCTTTTCCTGCTTTGCAGTCAATCAAGAGGCTTTGGATTTGTCCAGTACGTGGATCCTATGATGCTCTGGAAGCTAAACATCAAATGGATGGCGAGATATGGAAGGGGTAGATCTCGCAGCCAACTGTAGAAGTTGCACTTATGATCGAAGGCAATCACTGCCGCAATATCACGTTCTCCTCGGTACTCCCAGTCACCACCTCCGCAATATGGAAGAGGTAGATCTCGCAGCCAATTGAGGATGATTGCAGGGGGTTGTGGAAGGAGATGTGGCGACGGGACTGATGGTGGTTGATTTTCCATGGGTGGGGTGGGAGATGAACAATTTTTTTTTAATTATTTTTTGGGATTTTTAATCATTTTTTAATTTACATAGTATGAGAAAAATGTAAATGACCATTTTGCCCTTATCATTTTGGTCCAAACTAATTAAATTTTGACTTTTTGGGTCAACTAACGATCAAATAGATGTAATACGTCCATTTGGACCTCCGGTGCATATTTTTGAAAGGTTAGAGACCTCCGCTGGCACAAAATAAAGGTTAGGATAAAGTTTGAAAAAAATGAAAAGGTTTGAGACTGCCGCTGCAATTTTCCCTTAAAACCATTTAAAAATAAAAAGTCCTCTTTCTTTTCCAACAAATCCTACCTGCGTCTTACCCAACCCCTCACCCACCACCACCACCATTTTTCCACACATTTATCGGTGTAATTCTCACTCAAATGCACAGTAAACACTACATATTTGCCAACTAAGACTCGAGATTGAAATACCATCTCTTCTGCTTCAAACACAAACATACTAATAACAATCAATACAAAAAGCACAACTTTGGTGGAAAAAATGTAAATAACCGAACCATTTTTCAACTTAAGTCTCAAATACTACACCAGTTTGTCCAATTTGTCGAAATCCTCTCATACCACCCCCTAAAACCAAGACAAATGCGTGACCAACATTGGCCAAATTCTCACAAAATCCCCATGAGGAAACGTTGAAAATCCAAATTTATCAATATTCACTGAAGAGAAAGGAAAGCATTCGATTCGATCCCAACTAATTGACAACAAAAGCAGCCAGAATGAAAGGTTAGGGATATTGCTTAAAAATAGTAAAGGTTACTAATTACCCTACAAATTGAAATGTGTGTTATGAAGTACACTGTAAGTATTTCAAAACGATGTTAAAGATCATTGCCTAACGTTCAAGAATCATAATCCAAAATTGACACGCAAAATTCTCTAATTTTTTTTGGAGGGGTTGGGTGAACTAGAGCTCAACCTGCCCACCCTTAGAGGAAATTCTCGCCAAAGGTGGCATGCATCTTACGGAACCTTCTGGCGGTTCAAAGCCTTATTCTCGCCTATCTTTGGAGACAAGATAAGAAAGCGAACCCATCTACTGTAGAACCTCAAGGAAAACCTAGTTAAGCATAGGATGTATGACATCATGCTAATTGTTTCAAATAAAAGAACAATTTTGCTACACTTAGGGTGCGTTTGATTGTAAGGGTGGAAAGAAAATATTTTGTAGGGAAAATGATTTCAAGTGTGTTTGATTGGTATAATTTTCCACCCTAAAAATTTTTAAATTTTCTATTCGTTTGGCTTTGTTTTATATGGAAATTGTCCATTAAAGTGATATTTTTTTGCACAATTGATTATAAAATTTGTTTCCATTGCCAAAAAGTAAAAAAAAAAAGGGGGAAAAAATTGTTTCCTAAAAAATCATTTTTTTCATCAAAATTTAGTGTTCGTTTGACTTTGTTTTACACGAAAATTGTCCATTAAAATGAAAAAAAAATTTTACCATTAGTTATGACATTTGTTTCCATTGTCAAAAAAAAAAAATTTCCAACCAGCCGGGAAAACATTTTCATCAAAAACTCGAAAATTGCACACGTGTGAAGAAAATCCGGAAAATATTTTCCGTGGAAAATTTCGCCTATCAAACAATCAAAAATATGGAAAGTGAAAAATATTTTCCTACTTCCCCGAAAAATGTGGTCAATCAAACACGGCCTTACATTTTGATTGAAATCGTGGTTGACATTTCATGATGTGATACACAATTTTATCATTGATTTTTACAATATTTAAAATAATCAATAGCCTTGATTTCTACAAATCATCAGATATCAACCATGACGTAGAATTGTGATGTACAAGTAGCTTAGTTGATAAAAGAATAGTAGAATATACTCCAACCACATGGCATGGCGACCAGTACTATATAAGTTAAAACCGTTAGAAAGTACAAATATAATTAAACAAGAATCAGTTGGTGGAAAACAACTTTACCAATCAACAAATGACGTGTGTATGGAAGGTACTAGAACCCAAAACCCTCACCAGTCAGTAGATTACACTGCGTGTTTAGATGATGTGAAAACTCTGAAATACCCTTGACCCAATCTTCTCAATAAATATTCTACCCGTTTGATTTTCATTATTGTAGAATGAGAATGAAAAATATAATCGTTATTGGGCCCTACATAAGAGATAAAAATTCAAAATTGATGGCTTGATATGATAGATAACGGGTAATATTTTTTCATTTTTATGGATGAAAAATGAGAAACAAATAGGGGCTAAAACATGAAAGGAAATTTATGACATCAAACTTATGGCCAAATCTATGTCCATTTCATAATTTTTCTTGCACTCTTATCCATATTCGACACTAACTTATAAATAAGTTTTGTTAATACAAAATAAATAAGTTTTTAAAGATTATCTTAAACCAATGAGTGAGAAACTATCCCATTATCGAAGTGTCAATATGCATGTAAAAGAACCTCGAAATGGAAAAAATAAATGGAAAAGGAAGAAAAAATTATGAAAAATCTATACCCAAAAAAATGAAGAAGTCTGCTTCCAGTGGAGAATCGTCGAAGAAGATGAATCCCGCCTATGCACTTCATTTTTTCTGTTGAAATGCTTTCCAATATGAAATGCAGTGTATGGGCATGTTGGGTATGTTTTGAATGGATTTTTTGTGACCTAAATCTATTAAATTTCGTCGTGTGTTTTTTTTTTTTTATCTATTACCAGAAAATCGCATGTTTAATCTTGTGCTCGTAATTCATTTTTCTTTGTTTATATGTGTTGCAATGTCAAATGTAATGTACGGCAGTGCGGGTATTGTGGGCTTATTGGGCTTGGTAAGTGGTTCTCTTTAACACTTTAATGGGCCGGGTTTCTATTATAACCGTTGGATGAAGATCTACGGTTGAGATCAAAGTGGTTGAGATATTTTTTCTTTGGCTTTGACCTATATCACGTGGGTTTGGCTTCCTCGAGATACAACCCTTTTTCTTCTTCGATCTCCAGCCTGCTCTCTGGGTTCTTCCCATTTCCTGTCCTTGTAAATCGACCATTTAGTCCATAAACGGATGAAATTCCTGGTGTGCACTTAGACCTGAAACAGTGGTTAAGAGGTTGGGTTTCTCTGGGGCTTTGGGTTAGATTTTAGGGCGTTCTTCTTGGCTGATTTGGTAAACCGTTCGGTCGATGACCCAAGCCAAATGTTGGGTGTTTCGTGGTTGGCTCTAATCTTTCTCTAGAGGGCGTTTTTGCGGTGCATGGTGACTGTTCTTGAGCCTACATTTCAGCCGAAATAGGAGGTGGAAATTGAGCATCCATGGCGTTCTCCGGCCGGTAGAAAGGGGAGTATTATTCTGACTTTACCTCCATTCATTTAAAGCTCTGTTGTTGTTCAGTTATGAGGTTCCAGTTTCGATTTATGGTTGATATGCTAATCTTGATATTGGAGCATATTGTAATCTGATCATATGTGAATGTTGAACTTTAGAAAGTATTCTGTCTATGATTTCTTTAAACATTGCTATATGTTGATTACATACTGTTGAATATGATTACTGGAGCATGCTGAAAATTGGGGAATTATATTCTGTCCATGATTTGATTAAGGCTGAATTGGGGATTACATTCTGCTGTGAATAGCCAATTGAACTCTGTCATTGATTTTAAGAGCTGCTAGAACTATATTATGCTTTGTATTGATTCCGCATTTAGGCTATTTTATTCCCAACAAGTATGTTGGGCAAGAATTCAATGAACTTTTTTTGACCTAATTTTGATATAATGTGGCCCCATTTTGGGTATAATGTGAATTAATATCTATAAATTCTGACCTAAGTTCTTTGTTGTCTAATGTTAGTATTTATGAAATGTGTTTAGGTGTGAGATTTATTAGGTGGGTATGTAGAGGATTACATTCATTTGATTGCAGACGAAATTTGTTATTGTGAGAAGATGTGCTTTCATCCAATTTTGTTTAGTATTAAAGTTTGTGACTTAAAGTTTGGTTTTGTGAACATATATTTCAATTAAAATACATGAAAATAGCAGTTTACATGAAACTATGACTAATTTGTACTCATGTTAGGTTGCAATCAATCATCGTCATTTTGTTACTTTGAATGTCAAAATATAAGTGATTACATAGGTCACAATTTATGAGTTATTTGATATAACAAGTCACAGTCAAAACTGAGTAAATCACGTTAATGTTTATATTTGTGACCTCATTTTACATAAGTGATTTTGATGCCATGCCTATTATTTTAATTTATACAAGAATGAAAATACTATATCAAGGGACAATGTTGACTCTTGGGAAAATCACCACCAACGCTATAACAAATGCAATCATAAACTTTGTGGCAAAATTCAACGATGAGTAGAAGGAGATACTAATCAACATTTGTTTTTCATATTACATGAGCTGTAGTGAGATCACTATACAGGCACAGTTGACATCGTTGCTCATGATAAAAAAAAGAAGCAATGGTTACAATCATGAAGGTTAGAAATATGAAATTAAAAAGTAACATTAACAATCACAAATTGAATACAATATATACAGAAGCTCACAATACATTCAAAGCATTGTTTATATGAAAATATAGCAAATATTGGTATGCACTCATGTCAGATTCCAGTCAATCATTTGTATCACTCTTACATGATTCTACATGTCAAAACACGAGTGATTGCATAGGTCAAAATTTAGGAACGATTGTAGCACCACATCATGATTCTACATGATGTGGTGAAATATGACTAGGTCCGAACTTTTTCAATTAAAAAAATCTTCAACTGTCTTTTTGACAGCTCATATGTATGTAAACCATTATATTCAAGTAGCATTATTCATTTAAGAATTCTTTGGTATAATAGGTCATAGTCACAAAATAGCAGGTCACGGTTAACCAATTATAGGTAAGAGTCAAAACTAAATAAACCATCATAGTACATATGTGATTTTGATGTCATGCTTAACATTCTAATTTATGTAGGAATGGAAATACCTTATCAAGGAACATTGTAGGTTCTCGGGAAAAATTATCACCAATGCCATAACAAATGTGAATATAAACTTTGTGATGAAATTCAACGATGAGTAGAGGAGATACTAACCAACACTTGTTTTTCATATTACATGAACCGCAATGAGATCGTTGTACATGCATGGTTGATACAATAATGATCACATGCAATTAATTGCTATGGTCACGAAATACAACACTGGTTACATATTATAGAACTGCTCACATATTTTATTACTGGTCACAAATTTAAAATTTACAATTTAAAGCGTACAAAATAGAGGACCAGCCCCCAAATTTGTATATATTATGCATATTAGATCATAAATAACAGCGTTATCGAAAATAACAGCGCTGATCACGAATAATAGTAATGGTTATAATCACAAAGGTTAGAAATCTGAAATTAAAAAATAACATAAGCGATCACAAATTGAATACAGTATATACAGAAGTTCATAAATAATATGCACAGTTCACATTATATGTTTGCAAGAAATGAGTGCTTAACAATTTATTGGGGTCTTAAAATATATAACAATTTAGTAAAATATTGGTACTAAATCATATGTCCTGTTATTAAAAAGTTTTATTTTATATTAAATTATTACCAGTATTGAAGACAATAATTAAATTATTATAGTCAAGAATCGATTACATTGTCAATATCATTCATGTATATATTGTATGAGAAAGTTTTTAGTACTCTTAGGGTGTGGAATTCATACTTTTTGCCACTGTTTAATCACATGACATCGATGAATAATACATAATTAAATAGTGATAAGAAGTACCGAGTATTTCACACTTTGAGATTACTAGAACTACTTTAACCATGACCATATTACTTATTACGAAACTCAATAAATAGATTAACAATTTATTGATTTCATGAAAAATTAAGATGAAAGTAATATAAATCAGATTGTTAGAAAGTGGATAAAAGACAAGAATATAATTAAACAATTGAAAGTGATGGATACCAGTTAAGGATAAATTAAGGAAAACACGACATGGTTGAAGCATGCTTCCATTTAAAAAAGACCCTGGTTTACAAGAATGGGCAATCGATAAAAACACATTAGATATAGCAATGATTCAAATGAAAAGAAAACAAAAAAATTCATGCAATCAAGTCTTAGTTTAAAGAAAACTAGACTTAGTTCTATTGTAACCGGAGATGATGAAGGGGAAGGGGGAAGGGGGGGGGGGGGGCGACCGCCCCCCAACTTTGTTCGCTGGTCCACTATTCCTAGTTAATTTGTAATGTATTTTTCACCCCCGCAAAATTTTGAAATTTTTTTTTCCATTAATAAATATTGACCCAATAACTTACACTTTAAAATTCAACCATACAAAAATTTTAGACCTTAACAAAAGATCCAATAGTTACTTAAATAAATAAATAGCCCAAATCCAATAGATGTGTGTCAACTGTTGACATTGAAAAGAAAATCAATGAGTTATAATTTTATTGATAGATCGATTCGTCTTGTCTTGACTCTTCCAATTTCAACAGTAATTATAGAACGCGCATTTTTAGCTATGGTGTCATTAAGACAAGGTTGCGTAATAGAATGGAAGATGATTTTTTGTCCAATATCATGCTTGTGTATATAGAGAAGGAGATTGTTGATACTTTTCCATTAGATTCTCTTATTGACGAGTTTGAAGTGATGAAAACAAATAGAGACCAATTTTAGATGTCCAACTCATCTCTACCATCTGTTATATAGATACGCAGTTTACTTTTTGTCTTTTTGATATCCATCTAACGTTCATGTTTTCAATTTGTATAGCGTTAGACACATAGATGAATATATTGTTTTTATATCGACAAACTGATTATCTTTTTGGTCAGTTAATCTAACTTACCTATTTTGGTACTCAAAATCGTCGTTTTCAATCCTCTTAGTTTAAAAAAAATTTCGAGGGCGGAGGGGGGCCCGATGGCCTCCACCCCCGTATTTTCGCCCCCGCAAGATTGAAATCTTGGTTACGTCCCTAATTGTAACCAATGTAACATATCTTTTAAAAGGTAAAAGTAGCACAAATCATCATTTATGAAGATCAAGACCCACAAATCCGACCACAAATTGTATCCTAAAAGGCCGAGCTCACCAGTCAAACCTACTCAGTGACTAATGCGAATATCTAAGCACAATAAACTAGCATTCCAACCTCCAACTTAGTTTGGAGGACAGAGAGCTTTATGATCACTACTGAAACCAAACTACAACTATCACTTTTATAACAAAATTAGGGTTCATTTGGCATGATTTTTGAGAAGTCAAATGAGCTTTTGATATCCAAAACCTGTTTTTTGAATCCCTTAGGTTCATTTTAAGTATTTCTTCTACTTAAAAGAGTTTTTAGAGGAAATTGGTCCAATGTGATTTTTTCTAAAAGTACTTCCTAAATGAGAAACTCGATTAAAAATTAATTTTTAAATAAAAATTAGGGTAGCTCCTCAGGAAGTCAAAGCATAAGTAAGTCATGTCAAATGCACTCTTGATTTGAAAATATTGTGAATGGAAGGAAGAAAAGTTAGTACAAAAAAAAAAAAAAAAAAAGAGTGAAATAAATGGTGGGGTGACATATATGATATATGACACAAGAATCATTAAGCAGGGACGTTAGGAAAGAGGTTCTTATTACCACTCCGCAAATTGTAATGCAAAAAGTGTCAAAATAGAATTCATTAGGTTTGCCACTTCCAAGTTGGTATGGCAAAATGGGAAACAACTTTAATATATTGTTGAAAAAATTGTAGACAAAGGCAAAGGGGGATAAATCATATTCATGGATATTTTGCTTAGAAAAATATTATTTGCAAAAATAAAATACACTTTTTGTGCAATAAATTGTTTAAAATACACAGGAATGATAATTCAAACTTGTCATTGTAAAAATAAAATAGACTTTTTGTGCACAAAAAACTTAGTTTAAATGAAAATTTCATTTTAACACTTTTTTTAAACAATATGAAAATTTTATTTTTATTGTTGAATATTTAAAATGAGTCATTGACCGTGTGTCAGAGCTCAAGGGTGAATTCAATTTTTTTCCCTGAGAGCCTGAAACTTAAGAAAGTTAATGTAATAAAATTTATAGATAACAAACAAATCATTGTTAAAGAATATTGTCAAGAATTTGAAACATAATATACCTCTACAATAAAATCCAAGTTCTCAATTATGAAGTGTTGCACGGTAGGAATTGTAGGTTGATTTTCGATCAATCCATCATGAAGTATACTTTCACTAACTTGTCGTGTCATTTTAAAGAAAGAAAATAATTTCTTTCCTCTATTAGCATAAGATTGACTTCCATCTGTAAATTATAAAAAGTGCGAAAAGAATTTTTTTTTTTTTAAAAAAAAGAAAAATGAATCAATAATAGAAAGATAAGACAACAAAAATTCAACATTAAACCGACGAATAAAGATACTCGGCCATGTGCCATGGCCATCCGGGGGGTAGCAGGGTTTTAAACCGGCAAGGCAAACAACAATACAAATTATTCGATAATAAGCTAACAAAGGAACAATAATCCAATATAAAAATAACTCGGCAAGAATACAATGGTCCAAGGCCAGTGGCGGATCCAGGAATTGAAACTAATTATGGCGATCGTTGACCGTTTACCATGGACCGTCAACAGTCGACCATAATAGCGATGTCTTTTATTAATTAATTAAATAATATTTAAAAATTTCTAATCTATATGTAAATATACTAAAACGTAAAAATCATATACATATGAAAATATAATTCAATACAACCTAAAATAATAATAAAAAAACACATAATATTATTTATGACACGAATTCCCTAATTTAACATTTAAATGATCATAACATTACACAACCATGTAAAACTCAGGATCCAATTGCATATAAAAACTTAACCACAACCAGGAAACTAGTCCAATTGCAATTAATCTAATTTTCTTAATTAAATAAATCAAATTACAACTAAAATCAATCTCTTCACAAATCCTGAAGTGCAAAAGATCAATTTTTTTTTATCACTTAAGAAATAAGAAGATGGATACAATGCAATAAAATTACCAATAGTGAGGCGGCGTGAGTTGTGCATCCGTTACTGGAACTAAGTGGTGAGTGGCGACGTATGGTGAGAAAAATTGGGAATCATCGAGTTGGAGTCTGGGCAGAAGAATATGATTTCGAATTCCCTGGTGTCTAAGTCTCATATTTGGATTTTTGAAAGTGACATATTGAAATTTCGTGACTTCTTCTTCAGACTTTGGGTGATGGATGTATTTGTTGTGATTTTGGGCACTTATCATAGTTTGGTTTATCTTTAATTAATGGGCCACCTTTTTAAGAATAAATGCCCATTCTTTCCCATTTTTCTAAAACAAAAAAGGAAAAATTTATAAATAAGGTGTATATTTTACATCAATTCAAAATCAGGTTTATAGTTTGAAAATTCAAAAATCAGGTTTTTATTTTTATTTTTTATGAAATAATAAATTATTAAATCAATTTATTATTAAATATTTAATTCTAATATAATATAATTAACTCATCCCACATGCACCACCCATATCGTTCTGGAGATTATTCCGGCGATCATTTCGACCACCCTTTTTCTTCGGCGATCGTTCCGGTGACTGCTTCGATTCCGGCGATTATTCCGGTGACCATTCTGATAACAGATTTACAATTTATAGTCACAGTTCAAAACTTTTATAGGTCACAATTATTCGTTGGTCACAAATTTCAAAATTAGTTGGTCACATATCAAAATTTATAAGTCACACAGTTACAAATTTTTAAATTAATTGGTCACAGATTTTTTTACGGTTACAGATAAAAAAAATGATTAATTTCATTGGTCACATATTTTCAAATTTGTTGGTCACAGATTATTTTTCAGTCACATATTGTCAAATTTTTAGGTCACAGTTAAATAATTGATCAATACCACTGGCACTACTTCAGCCACCACCACCACACAAAACACCGTCACCACCCACAGCCACCAAACAAAGCACTGTCACCACCACAATCGCTAATCCACCACCACAGACGCCACCACACAAAACACCTCAAATCCCATCAGATCCTCTGCCGAGAAAACCACCGCAAAATCACAACCAACAATAACACCAAATCACAACCAACAAGAAAATCACAAACACAGATCCGCAAGCAGCGTCGCGACGCCACCCACCCGCGACGCTGCTGTGAATGGCAATAGTGTGATGCTACTGTGATTCACAGCAGCGTCTCACATTGCACACCCACAGCAGCACCGCGACGCTATCGCCCACAGCCGCACACCCACAGCAGCGTCGCGACGCTATCGCCCACAACCGCGAGCTGCTGTGAATTTAGCAGCGTCGCGACGCTGCTGCCGTAGGGAGGGAGGAAGAGGAGGGGGAGGGGGTGAAAGGCAACACCACTGTCACCACGTCGCAACGCCACATATCCGTCTGAAAATGCGGCAGCCAAGCACCGTCTGAAAATGTCCCCAGATCCGTCTGAATTTTGAAGCCACTGCTCCACTCACAACGCGGCGTAGTACAGCAGCGATGAAGCCCCTTCTTGACTCTCTGGCGATGGGAGCTCCTCAATGGCGACGGCGATCTAAAGAAAATGGAAAGGGTAGAGAGAGACGAGGAGAGAAGGAGAGGTAAATGAAAATTGATTTAGGGTTTGGGATTAAGTAGGGTGGGAATAATATTTAATTTTTAAATCAATACCTGAATTTTGATTAAAAAATATTCTCACCTGATTTTTGCACTCTAAAGTTGAAATACCTGGAATTATGTAATTTCCTCAACAAAAAAATGTCAATTCTCAAACAAAAGAAAAATGGCCCACGACTTCATCTCCCCCAATCCTCTGCCCGACAGAGATCGTAGATGACAAATCAAGTACGCTGCCGCTGTAAATTCCGGCGGAACTAGCAAGCACGACAACGCCACCTCGTCGGGTATTGGCTCCGCCACTATCCAAGACAACAATACTTCAAAAAAATTCATTTGAATAAAAACTTTTATCAATAACAAATTATAATTAGCAAATAAGTACCTGCTAAGTAAGTTTATCAGAAGAGTGGTGTAAAATTGAATATGAAATTCGAGTGACTAGAAATGAGCAAACAAGTGTGAACTATCGAATGTGTTAGATTTAATAAAATCATGGGTAATTTAATTAGGCAATATGATTCGCAGACAATATATATGGATGGCTTTGCAACAAAGACAAATCATAATATTTTTAGTGCTTTCTTGGTTTGAATTCTAGGTTTTGTTTAGGGTTCTTGATTTTTCATTTTAAGATTATTTAAACAACATGGAATTTAAAATTGAACACACATTTATTTCTTTCATATTCTCAAGAATTTATTAACCAAAGTCTATCATAAAAAATGAATTTCAATTTACAAAAATAAAATCAACATGATTTCTACCAAAGCTCAGTTAATTAAAAAAGTAGTATTTAAACAACAAGAAGATATTAATTCTACTGATGAAGTCATCGAGTCGATAAAGAAATTGAGAAAGACGGAGTAGTTTGGAATTTGATCACTTTGTGCCTTTGTCAAGAAAAGAAAAGGAAAGAAATTTTGATTAAACTATATCCGACCTTGTCAGAGCTCGACTAGACAAGTGCAAGGAGCTCAAAGTTTATTATATGGAAGTCATGGGATATATATAGCAGGTTGACGAGCCTATTACAATTGCGACAAATACCATGAAAAAAGTGATTAATGAAGAGGATTGTAATGACACGACAATTTCTTAGTCAATCTACACATGCATTTGCAAGTGGACATGGAGAATATGACCTACACGGTCAATATTTCTTATATAAATGTAAGGTCAAAACATGATGTAAAATGCGTGCTTTTGTTATTTAACACTTAGCTTATTCTATCAATCAATGACTGCAACTAAAATTAAAACCCGACATGAACAACTTACGTCATGAGATTAATTAATAATTTGTATTTATACTTTAACACGGCACAAATTTAATCGACTCTCGTGTTTCAATTATAAAAAGAAATCTTGATTGCATGAACAATACAGATTTTGAGAACTCACCCCTATTAATCCCTTGAGAAATAAAAAGGAAAAATGCTACCAATAAGCATTTCCTTTTGGAATATTGACCAATAAGAAAACAAAGTTACAAAAGTGTGAATTGTAGGCACCTCGATATGTGTTGATTATTCGAGCATGCAATAAGGGAAAACTAAAAAAGAAAAGTAAGGTGGGCACTTTGAATTTATTGATTCCCTTAGGCCCAATGCCAAGACAAAAGGAATTGCCTATTCTTCCTTCCCTTTTGTTTTTTGCCCTAATATACAAGACAAAATCTTTCCTCATTTTAAGATTCTCCCTCATCTATATTGCTCACCTTTCCACCCGCATTAATTATGCTAATCAAATTTAAATTTAATTCCCCTTTACTATTATAATATTAGACACGCTAAGACGACCTAAGTAGATAATCGACTGTTTGCTTTCGAAAAACTACTGATTATATCGAATGATTGAACCCAATTAGAGCTAGAGTGAGGAATTATCCCCCTTCCCACCTTTAGACCTGTCCACACCAACTGATTTAAATCGGAGCAACAACCCTAACAATTCGAAAGATATACTAAGAAATGATTTTAGCACATGTGCATCCTATATGTACTCCATTTTATTTGAAGTATTCAAATAGTTGAACAAATTAAAGACAAGACTAACAAAGTGTTTATCAACATGTTCGACCTCTTTTATTACTAACACACCATTTTACGGATAAAAAGTATTCAAATTTTCTTTCCAGTTACAATTTTGATTTTATCTTGCTTGATATATTCATATATAAGTTCTTTGTCATTAGTTATTTCTATTTGTGAAGAACACAAATAATTTATCAAACAATTAAGGTAAAAAAAAAAAAACAGTTTAAATGCTTTTTATGTGTCTAACCATTTTTATTTTTCGATCTTAAAAGAGTCTCTTCCACTGATGTGATGAATGCAATGCCAACGTGCCTCAGTGATATATCACTAATTTTTTGGTGGAATCGACAACTCGATTTGTTTCAATTTTGGTTTGATCGGATCATTTTGTCCACCCCTACAAATAGATAATTAATAAAAAATTCTAACACGATTCCATCACTAATTAACAAAAGAGGAAATTACAAGAAATATCCACTTTCACATGATCATTTGTAAAAATATCCAAAATTTGTTCAATGTCCATTTTGCAATATTTTAGACCAAAATCCATTTGTTAACAATTTATAATTCCACACTAAAGACAAATATGTGCATAAAATTAAATATTTTGTTGACCAATAAAATCTTGACACATAATATATTCTACTTATTTCAAAAGTACGCATCAAATCACAATAAATGCTATATTTCTCATTGACACGTATATATATATCAGAACTATATTTCAAATGTGAAGAACTTTATAAAATATAGAGAATTCTTATTTTTGGAATGAAATCTCGTTTTAGATAAATGAAGTATCAAGATGAATATAGTTCAATTATCGTTAACAACTTTTAAAATATCGATAACGTCATTTTAATGTAGCTTCTCATGGAAATTATTTATTTTTCTCGAAATTCAAGACAATTGAGAAAAAAATATTTCATTTTTCATTAAGGGAATAATAGATAATTTAATACTAAATTAGACCATTTTTTCAAAAGTTATCAAAATTAGACATTTTTTAATTGAGAAGCATGGAATTAGCCATTTTTTAAAATTCCCGTTAGAAAATAAAATACCCAATCAAATCAAACCCATCATTTCTGCCACGTGAAAATCAACCTACGACCAAGATCATTTTGACCTACGTTCACCATCTTTTCCCTTTTCTTTACCGAAAATAGCAACAGAGATGCCCAATTTATTGTTCCTATTGTATTGTCATCCCCAATCTTCTAAACAAAACATTTTAGCCCTTAGCCTTCTCATTTTCGTAGCCCCTATTTGGCCAAGTTTTTAAAACTCATTTTCCCAAACTAAGTTTCATCTACATATTTCACCAATTTTTTTTTTTTTTCAAAATCTACTAAAATTTTGAGTTTTCATCAAACCAAACATGGGCTTAATATATTCGTGTATAGAATAATGTTATGTAGTTCAATTGGGATTATAACCCCAGTTTAGGTCGCTCTAAATTATAGGCTAAATAAAATGTGAAATTTACTGATTTATTTAATTTTACCAATCATTTTATGTCATATTAACGACACCTAAATTAGAGTTGTAACTCCAGTGGGACTAGATAACATTACTCTCGTGTATATATGTGTTGTAAAAACGTGACTCATGAATGCAATTTGTGGCTTGTAATGAACAAAATGTTATGGACAATATGATTTAAATATAAAAATGTAAAAATAAGAAAATAAAAAATAAGACTTTACGTAGGGACCATGAATCCTACTCTCTTTAGGTTGGGTGAGATGCTAACGAGGTATTTTGTGATCCCTATGACTAACAACTCTATGAGTGTCATTTAAAAAGACATGATTTTTCAGTTCTCTTTACTGTCATGTCACTTTGTTATTGCTTTTCTATGTTTGGATTTTTAAAGTTTTCCACATATTTGCTTTAATCTTCTTCTACTTTCTTACTGTAAATCAGGTCTAGTTGACATCATTGGATTGAGGGCTCGGTTCAACATATCAGACTGGAGAACGAAAGAGGGTTTGAGAGATTTGGGCACTATGTGAAGGATTAGGTTGTCTATTCAGTTGTTCTTGACTATAGTGTTTACTAACCTCTCTTGAAGGTTATAGTGAAAATTATTACGTTGTCATCTGAGACTCCTGGGCTTCGATAATCTAATCAATCTTGATCATGAATCCGTCTTTTTATATGATTTCTGCAAGTGGCGCGCATAATATGTTGATAATTGTGTTAAGAACCCAAATGTATAAATGAAATTTAGTGTGGTTTAGCATTCTATAAGTTTAATGATGCATGTATCAATATTTTGAAAACCTTGAACACGTCAATTTGACCTGAGAAATCAATAACATATTTTAAAATCAATCAGTTGAAAAAATAAAATACATACAAAATCAATCAATAACAGGTTGATCGATCTCGAAATTTTATTTCACATATTCGATCATTTGACTATTTAAGTTTTAGTCAATGTTAAGAACAAATTTCAACCATTAGTCCTAGCGATCTACATGAGAAAATCAGCACATTTTTTTTCTAGACAATAAATTTTGAGCACTGTTTACCTACCATTGTTTCCGGAATTAGGATCTTCAAGTTTACCTAAGACAAGTAAAATTGATGTCTTTTGCTCTCCGTTTCTCCTGAAAGGAAGTCGTGTTGATTTCGACTTTGAGCTTTTGATTTGTAATATCTTTCACTATAATCATCAAAACTTGTGCTTTAAATCTCCCTTTATCCATCATAAAGATTTTGAGGTAGTTTAATTTGAACTTGAAATCACTAGAAGGATTGGTTGATAGCTGTACCCCGTGTTGTAAAAGACGGAACATTGCCTCTTCAAATGATTCATTATCATTTGAAGGATTTCTTGAGTTTTTTCTTCACTTTATGTTTCATTCATTGCTTTCTTTTTAGAACTTTTCTTATGAATGTAGGCACATTATAATACAATGCTCGTCCAGCCATGGGCATGGGGTTTAACGGCCTTAAGGTTGGGTGCATGGTGGGGTTGAGGTTGAGGGAGGGGCTTTGGGTGCAACGGAGGTAGAAAATGAGAAATCCAAATGTTCGATTTAAAAGGTTAAGACAAAAATGCAACAAGAGCAATAAATAGAGGACTTCTCTGCTATTTTTGCTTTGTTTTAACGAAATCTATTTTGTTTTTCATTTGAGTTCAAATAAATGTATCTCGACAAAAGTATGATCGTCGTTTACGTTTATCACCTTCTCAACAGATCCCTCTCCTCTGTTTTTCTTCTAAATTCCAGTCAAGAATTCAAAGTAAACCCCCTCACCTATAAATATATATTTTACAAGAAATTGTTTTCAAAACTTTGAACTATAGGGTTTCTCATTTCTGTATAGAAGAAATTGTGTGTTCTGAGACTGGGAGGAGAAGAATCGAGGAGGGGAAATATAATAAGATATTTTTAAAGAAAAACTCATATGGGAATTTGCACTTCCAAACCTAAATCCTTACAGGAGTGTAGTTTTCACGAATCAGGTGTTATTCCGACCCAGAATAAGGATAACCATGTACCAACGGAGGATAATAATGTCAATGGTAATGGCGAAGAAGATTCCAGCAATTTCGAGGAGAAAAAGGAGGATTTGGGAGTAGGTAAGAAATCGCCGTTTTTTCCATTTTACAGCCCAAGCCCAGCTTATTTTTTCTCGAAGAAATCTCCGGCGAGATCTCCGGCGCCGGGGAGCGGGACACCGAGGAGAATTTTTAAAGGAAAATTCCCACCGCCCTCTCCGGCAAGGCACATTCGAGCACTGCTAGCAAAGCGGCACGGGTCAGTGAAGCCGAACGAGGCAACAATACCTGAGGGGAAGGAGGTGGAAGTGGGGGTGGGTCTGGATAAGAATTTCGGGTTTTCGAAGAATTTCTATAACAAGTATGAGCTGGGGGAGGAAGTCGGGAGAGGCCATTTTGGGTATACTTGTAGGGCCAATTTCAAGAAGGGGGAGCTTAAAGGACAGGAGGTTGCTGTTAAGGTCATTCCAAAAGCAAAGGTTTGGATTTTTCTCCCTTTCTTTCGAAATTTGCTGACATCATAGTGTTACTAAATTTATAGTAATTATTCTGTCATTGATCTATGCCATTTTTCGCTTCTTTTGGAGCAACTTATTGGGTTTTGGAGATCTGATCTGCAGAAAAATAGATCAAATTTTAGTGATTTTGGGTTGGAAAATCAACTTTTTGCTTTAATGGAATCTTTTTTTTAAAAAAACAAATTTGAACTTATTTTTCAACTGCAAGAATGTTTGTTGACGTGATTCATCAAGTTTGAAAGGTTCTAATTTTTTTTCTCGTGAAGTCTTGTGGATTTGAAATGGGTGTGTAAGCGAATCCGTGTGAGTTTTATTGGTTAATACTGCAGCAGTTTAAAATGCGATCTTGGAGAGATGGTGGTTCTTGTAGAAGGGAATCACTGCTAATGGTTGAGGACTAGATCTAGCGTTAGTTTCTGTGGTTGAATATGTCATTGGTGCTTGGATCTAAGACTTGGTGGATAATATCTGTTATGTTATTGTTCCAGTAGCTGCTTTTTGGTCTTGCAGGTTGAAGATGAATAATTCTAAACCTACCGCTTGCAGATATAAGTAAAGATGGAAACTTCTCATGAGTCCCTCAGATTACTGAAAAAAACAGGTTATCTGTGTCAAGGTTAAGTATCTTTCACTTCTTATGGTGATACAAAATGTTCTTGCAATAATGGTGGCTGAATGCCCTGATTCGGAGGAACATTTAGTGGACGACAAATGTGGTTGGGAGCACAGGTAGATAAATCAGCAATTGAGTTATTAATGGAAACTAATGGAGGGAGAAACTAGCATATTTGCTCTGTGAAGTAAGGCTGTATTTCCCTTGCTGCAGAACGGGTTCCCATACAAGCGTCGACCTTACTCAAGAAAAGTTTATGTTGATGGATTAAAGGAAACAGTTGGTGTTGTGCCTCTAATTGAGGAACATATAGTTCATAGTTCATACATGTGTGGATGTATTTTACCAAATAGGATAGGATATGTAGATGTATGAATATTGAATAGTGTGCAAAGCTGCCTATCGTAATTGCAAATTCATCAATTCATTTAATTCTCATCTCAAATTGTGTTGTAATTTATCTTACTATATTCAAACTGGTTTTTATTGGAAAAATATTACAATTGATGGTAGTAATGTGATTCTCAACTAATTAAGAATATTGAGTTAGTAATTGGCTCAAGTTTTAAGTAGATAGTACTACATGAAAGATGATCTGTCTTCTTGCTGTTGGTCAAATTATGAGGTCTCTTTTCAGGTTTTTGGCTCTTATCTGTAGTATCCTTCTCTAATTGTGATTATATCTCATTTACAGATGACCACAGCTATAGCTATTGAAGATGTAAGAAAGGAGGTGAAAATATTGCGAGCCTTGACGGGACATAGCAATCTAATACAATTTTATGATGCATATGAGGACAACGATAACGTCTATATTGTGATGGAGTAAGCTTTGATTTCTTAATTTTAATTCTGGCATATATTCTTCAATTACTAGTAATTTGTAGAATGCTACAGCCATATTGGTAGGATGTATAAGCTTCACCAAGTTATAAGCTTTTTCTTTAGTTATTCTAATAGACTTTCTTTCTCAGGTTATGCGAAGGAGGAGAGCTTTTGGATAGAATACTTTCAAGGCATGTCTTTGATTTTGGTGACACATGTTTTTAATTTCTGAACCTATTGAATTCAGATACTGTTATTGAAAACATAAATTGCATGTTCCAGCAGTCAATAGAAAATGAATTGTTGTCTCTTTGCTGCAGGGGTGGAAAATACACAGAAGATGATGCGAAAACCGTGATTATACAGATTCTGAACGTTGTTGCGTTCTGCCACCTTCAGGGGGTGGTGCACCGGGATCTTAAACCAGAGGTAGGATTTACTAGGAGATACTTTTAGGTTCTGAAAGCTTATTAATTTTGTACTTGACTTAAAATGTAAACAGTTTATCTTTTTTATAATATTGAGCCATCCAAAGCGTGAGCTATTTCATTTACGGATTCACTGGAAAAGAAGACACTCTATATGCATTATTAGTAATTAGAACAGTTAAAGTCTTCTTATTACCAGTAAGGGTGCAGATGGTAGAGGGGGGAGAGAACATAATTTGCTGTTGGTTTTTGCTATTTGCTGAGGGAGGGAGGGAGGGAGGGAATTTGCTGTAGGTTTTTGCTATTTGCTGATCCATCTCCAATGGAAACCAGTATTAGGTTTTCGTTCTCTTATGTTGAATTAGCAACTGTTGTTTGTTTTATACCATATTCTTGCCTAACTGTAGCTTGTTGCTGGATCAGAATTTCTTGTTTACATGCAAGGATGAAAACTCACAATTGAAGGCCATAGACTTTGGGTTATCAGATTTCGTGAAACCAGGTTCATCCTTCTTTATTTATATAGTCCATGTTTGGACCACACTATTGGACAAACTGGATGGTATAATGATCAAAATTTTATGTTCTTCTTTTCTTAGTACTGTCCAGTGTCCAGTCTTATCCAATCTTTGCTAGCAAACATACTGATAGTGTCAATATTTTCTCTTTCGTCAAGGTAGCCATTGTAATAGCTAAACAATATCATCATAAACTATTTGCAGATGAAAGACTTAATGACATTGTTGGCAGTGCATATTATGTAGCACCCGAAGTACTACACAGAGCATACAGTACAGAGGCTGATGTTTGGAGTGTTGGTGTTATAGCATATATATTATTATGCGGAAGCCGCCCATTTTGGGCTCGAACCGAGTCCGGAATCTTCTGTGCCGTAGTAAAAGCGGAACCATCTTATGAAGAGCAACCTTGGCCTACTCTAACGTCGGAGGCAAAAGACTTCGTCAAACGCCTACTAAATAAGGATCCTCGGAAAAGAATGACTGCAGCTCAAGCAATGTGTGAGTATCTTGTTGTGCATAAATCATGTGTATACATATTTTATTAATATATTTGAAAGGTTACTTGAAGTAGTCTTCTGCTACAGGTCATCCTTGGATAAAAAATAGTAATGATATCAAAGTGCCTTTGGATATACTCGTATTCAAACTCATGAAAGCTTATATGCGTTCATCTCCACTACGGAAAGCTGCATTAAGGGTGAGTAGTTATTGTTATAGCAAAATGCCACCGTTACATTTTTCTCAACAATATTCCATGACGAAGACAAGTGGCTGCAAGTTGTGAAACCGTGCTGTACAAGTTGATATCATTGTTTTGTAAATCAAATTGACTTTGACACTTGAATAATCTACATTATTTCTGCGTGACTGCGTCTATTTTAATACAAGATTTCCCTTTTCAAAAGGCCCATATCAGCAATTATGATTTTATATATGGACTTTAACATCCTTTTCTTCTAAGGCAAAAAATCTCTGCATCGAAGTATGTAGAGTTCTTACTTCTCATGGATTAGATCCAGAACTGTATGTGGGTAGGGTGAAATATCTTGCACAAGCACCCTTGCAAACTTAAACTTCTGGTTGATGAAGTTGATGACAAAATATGATCTCTTGGGGTATTACTTGTATGTTTATCTTGGAATTCTAGAACTTGTCGAATACGTGATTTTGGTGAAAAGAAACCGTGTATGATTTGGTCTGTGAACCCCAATTATAGAACATATACTTTCTTTTTTTTATACACTTGGAAGATACTGGAAAGAATTCTAGTTACTGCTTACTTTTTAGTTATGGCAGATTTTGTTGTTAGATTGCAATTCATACTATTTCATCCCCTTTCTTTCTTCGTATTAGAGATAATTTTTTAACTTTTGTGAACTTATAATTCTTTTACTGCACTTATGGTTGATGTATTAATTTCTCTGCTTGGACTTTACAGACTTTGTCCAAAACATTGACTGTAGACGAGCTATTCTATTTAAAGGAACAATTTGCACTATTGGAACCAAACAAAAGTGGCACCATAAGCTTAGATAATATCAAAGCGGTTTGTGTTCTCTAGATTCTTATAATCCTTTTACTAATCATAATTTCAAACATGGTCTCATTTTGTGTTACTTTCTCAGGCCTTGACAAAGAATGCAACTGATGCCATGAAAGAGTCTCTCGTGTATGACTTTCTTGCTTCGGTATGTTTTGGACTATTGTGATCATGTTTGGTTCAAGAAGTGTACTTTTAAGTTGATAAGCAAGTTTCAAAAATAAATAACTTTTAATAGATCAAAATGAGAAATAAGTTGCTTAATTTAACACCAAGGGAAGAGTTATTTTGAAAATAATGTTTGGAAACTAAAAATAAGTAGCTTATTAATGGTGCGTTTGATTGTCAATATTTTCCAAGGAAAATATTTTCACCTAATTTCGCACTTATGTACGATTTGATTGACAATTTTTTCCAAGGAAAATATTTTTCTACTTTTGGTCACGTTACTATATTTTCCTTGAAAATAAGGAAAATATTTTCTTTAGAGAGAAGTGATTTTTATTTTTCAGGTAATTCGCTCTCTCTCTCTCTCTCTCTCATCGATCCCCTCTTTCTCATCTATCCACTAATAAAAATGGACAAGTATAATATTTTTTAGGCTAAAAATTAAATTAATCAAACATGTTTAATTAATAATTTTCATACAAATAAATTGCCTAGAATTTATTTTCTTTCCATGCAAATTTTATACTCGTAATCAAACGCACCATAATTGTTTTTTAAGCTTAAAAACACTCTGTCAAATAATTTTCTGTTCCCTTGGATCTTTTAGTACTAATTAGGGTTGTAAATGGATCGGATATGCTCATATTCGATTCGATCCGATCCGATCCAATAAGAATAATTATCCGAATATTTGATTGTTAAATTCATATTCGATTTGCTAAGTTATTGGATATTCAATCTGAAATTGGAGAAATTAGGAAGATGAAAGATTGAGGAAATTACATAAGACGAGGGGTTTAGTTTGACGTTTTTAAAAATCAGGTCTACTTTTTTAAAAATTAGGTTTTAAGTTTATTTTTGCAAAAATCAGGTAGTATATTAAAACCCTAATTCTTAACCTAATTTATCAATTCTGTCTCCACCGTTCCCGTCGCCTCCCCTTCTCCCTCCTCTCCTCCCCCTCCAAACGCATATCCAACACGAAGCCCCAACAGGCTCTTGATAGCATCATCTAAATTATTGTCAGATTCTTCCAAAACTTTCTCAAGAAGCTCACTATCCATATCAAGAAACAAAGCCTTGAGTTGATCAATAAGACTCCTCGGCGGCGAGGAGGAGAACCGAACCGGGGAGGTTGCGTATGAGCAGCAACGTTTCTTGGAAACCGGTGGTGACCCCGACACCGGCGATGACGTTAGTATCTCTTCAAAGAAAGATCTCTTCCCGCACACTATTGCAAACATTATTCAAATCTGATACAGATGAATAAATTAAAGAATCCCTCTTTCAGCTTCTCTTCTTTTCCTGACTGAATTGAATCAAATGAACAAATAAGGAATTAGGATTAGGGTTTGGACGGTGCCTTTGAAGGTGATGGATAGTGGTGTGGCGGTGCTTGGTGTTATAGTTGGTGGTGACGGCGATTTTGTTATTGGTTGTGCGCAAATGGTTGTGGCGGCGGTCATGGGTGGGCGTATGTGACCTAGAAATTTTGACTGTGACTCACCGTAATAGAGTTGTGACCAGTAAAAGTTTTGATTTTTTTCAATCATGACCAATAAAAAATTTTAATTCGTGGTTGAGAAATAACTTTGTGACCATCAAATTCTTAATTTGTAACCAACGATGTCAATTGTGACTTTTAAATTTTTTGATTTGTCTGTGACCAATTAATTTGATAAGTTTGTGACACGAAATTAATTTTTAACTAATTAATAAGATATCTGTGACCAAATTGCACAATTAAATATTTAATTAATTAATAAAAAGTGAAAACCCGATTTTTGCAATTTTATGACTTTAGTACCTGCTTTTTGCAAATGTCAAAGTTAATATCCGATCCATGAATTTTTCCCTAAAAAATTTATATTAGTCAACTTCTAAGCCTTAAAATTAAAGTGGTAATTACATAAAACCAGCTATTTAGTTTTCAATTTATGAAAATCAGGTTTAAGTTTTTTTTAATCAAAAATCCGATTTTATTATTTTTACTTAATAATAATATTATAAAATTAAAATAACATATATACCCACCCTACTACCTACCCCACTAATAAAACCCAAAACTCTATCCAAACCCTAACCCAATCTAATCCATTTCATTTCTCTCAACTTTTCTCCCCATCGCCGCCTCCACCGCTACTGCCCGCCGCCTCCCCCATCCCCCTCCCTCCATCCCCCGTCACGCTGTTGCGGTTCGGCGGCAGCACCACTGTCATTAGCTGCTGCGATTTGCAGCAGCATTCCCTTCCCCAACCCCTCCCCTCCCTCTCACAGGCAGCGTCCCCTCCCTCTCATTTCCCCCAACCCAACCCTCCCCTCCCCCTGCCGGCGTCTCGATGTTGCCATATTTACATGTTGTCTGGGAGGCACTGCAACGGTCTAAATAGAAAGAGTCGGGGGATTTTTGTTTTGCTATTGTTGTTGCTATTGGGCGGTGGTGATGGTCGTGTGGTGGTGGTGGTTTTTCTGTTATTGTTGTAGTGTGTGTGGTATTTTTTGGTGTCTGTGACCTAACTACCTCGCACCGGATCTAACAAATGTGAGCCCTGGCAGTGGTGGCATTGGTGTTTTTAGTTAGGGTTTTTTTGGTTGTTGGAGTGGTGGTGATTATTTTTACGTTTTGGTGGTGTTGAAACTGTTGTGGCGATGGTTGTGTTGTTGTGACGGGTTGACGGCGGTGGTGGCGGCGGTCGCGAGTCTCTGTGACCTAGGAATTGTGACTGTGACTCACTGAAATAGAGTTGCGACAAGTAAAAGTTTTGATTTTTTTTTCAATCTGTGATCTAAGTGGGTGTCCGTGACCTAGAAATTGGGACTGTGACTCGCTGAAATAGAACTGTGACCCGTATTAGTTTTGAATTTTTTTAATCTGTGACCTATAAAAAATTACCCGTGACCTTAAAATTCTTGATTTGTGACCTACGAAGTTAATTGTGACCTATAATTTTTTTATTAATTTTGATCTGTGACCTCGAAATATTCCGTGACCCACCTTCATATATCTGTGACCTTGACAATTGTCGGAATCGGAGCAGTCGTCGGAATTAAGTGCGGCCGGAGAACGGTTGCCGGAGTAGTCGTCGGAATTCAGTGCGGCCGGAGAACAGTCGCCGGAGCAATGGGGGTGGTGGAGATGGAGTTTGGTGGGGTGGGGTTAATTATATTATATTATAGTTAAATATTTAATTTAATATAATAATTGTGAAATATAATTAATTAATTAAAAAAAAACCTGATTTTTGCAATTTTAAACATTGAGACCTGATTTTTGATTTTCTAAAAGTAAATCCCTGAACCATGAATTTTTCCCAAAATTAAAAGGCCGAGATAGCCTTTTACCCAATTTTTGGCCCACCTATTTATAGATTGCAAATCTTATGGTATTTTAGCGAGTATTCAATGTGGGAAATGGTAAGTTGGGAACAATGAAAGCAAGTACAAATGTTGGCCCCTTTGGTTGTTTAATTTATAAAATAAATTAATTATTTTTATCTTATTTTAATTAATAAAAAATAAAAAAAATCTTCAAATATTTCAATTGACAATATTATACTATAATTTAATATTATTTATTATTTGAAAATTATGTGTACGGTATAATAAAGTTTCAAAATGAAAAAAGTTGTGTGTAATAAATAATGTGATAATATATAAAATATATTATATTATTATAACAAATCAGATTGGGGTTGTTATCGGATTGAATTGATCTATATCAGTATTTGCTTCATTTGGTTGACGAATTATCGGATTCGGATTTTGATTGGGTTATCAGCCCCATTAATTTCATCGGATTCGGATCAAAATCCTATTCATTGACAGTCCTAGTGCTAATTGATCTTCGCCCATGTCTTGGCAGCTTAATGCGCTTCAGTACAGAAGGATGGATTTTGAAGAATTCTGTGCTTCTGCATTAAGTGTCCATCAGCTTGAAGCTCTTGAGCGGTGGGAGCAACATGCTCGTTGTGCCTATGAACTCTTCGAGAAGGATGGCAACCGGACTATCATGATCGAGGAATTGGCTTCGGTATTTAGTTTTTTTTACGAGCTCAATTTAGTTATTCCCCACCCCCCCCCCCCCCCAACCAATTTTGTAATCAAATTATTAGAATTATCGAATTACTGTCCCAGGAGCTTGGTCTGAGCCCATCTGTTCCGGTGCATGCTGTTCTTCACGACTGGATTAGACACACGGATGGAAAGCTTAGTTTTCTTGGATTTGTCAAGTTGTTGCACGGTGTTTCCAGTCGATCTCTCGTGAAAATGTAATGACAACTTCAAGTGCTTCTCTAAACCTGACTTGACTTGTGCTTATCAAGCTACCGGGTAACAGAAAAAAGGCGGATAAAATGCTATCAGAATTCTGTTCTTGAAGATTTGCACTTTCTGCAAAATACATTCATTGGTGCGGTCCGATTGTCGCTTATATCAGGTTCAAGCAACAGGAAGTTAGCTATCTCGTTGGTGTTGGACGATTCGGCTGGGACTATAGCATTGGATCACCTACGTTTCCACTGTGAGAATCTAATTGATTGTGTAATTGCAAGTGAAAACATTTCTCGGCTGGTAATGGGACATTCTTACCTTAAATCTTCTGACATATTGGACAACCTCGTCATTTTCAACTGCCTTGTATCTTCTTCTGTTCTGTACAATAGAAAATCCATTGATTTTTTGAGCTGGTAAGTATACTTTTTCTCATCAATCATGCTACTTGTACAATCTCGTTTGTACGATCATGGATGACAATCTTTGTTGGCATTATCATATTTATCCATTTTTAAAATTGTCAAAAACTGTTTTTTAAATCATTGGTTCGGATTTTGTCACCTCCAACATTGTTAACAATGTTTGTCAACCAACATAGAGGTGTCAAGACGGACGGGCCGGTTAGACCCGTGAAAAAGGGGATCGCGGGCCGACCCGTGCGGGCGGTTCACGGGCCAAGGAGGTGTAATCCGCGGGTTGTACCCTCACGGGTTGCGGTAAAAAAAAAAATTGAAAAAAAAAAAAACAAATTTAAAAGAAAAAAGGGGGGGGGGGGTGTTTGGCTCTCTCCCCAACAGCAGGCACGTCTGTTGTGCTGTAGGCAAGAGCTTGCTGCCTGCAGCAAGCCATGCAGGCTACGTCTGTCGCATGTTAAAAAAAAAAAATTTAATTTTTTTTAGTAATGGTAATATCATCAACTTCATCTATAAATTTCAACTTATTCTTACAATTATTTTTACAATACCCTCTCATTAGTTATTATATATTTATACTTCATAGTTCATACTTGTTACTACCTTACTACAATTACAATTATTCAATTGCAAATATCATCATCATCTTGATTATATTTCTTTATTCTCAGTTCTCACTAGTCACTACTAAACTTTTTAATCCTACTATATTATGGATTCTCGCAATTCTTCTTCTCAAAATCTTATTTTCAATGATAGTTGATGTAGCGATCGAGAATTTTAAATTCTTATCTTGAAAAATGTGTCGCTAAGCTTCTCCAAATTTTAAAACGAAAGCGTATTCGTCTAGCCATTATAAAATTGATTTTAATCCGTACAAGTCAAGCCCAATCCAGAATAATTTTAAAGTATCCAATCCCTTATCACTTTTAAGTCCAATTTAGCCTAAGTATTGATTATTTTAGGTCAAATTTATTTAGTCCCAATTATGAAAATCTCTACAGCCCAACTTACTGGCCCATTTAAACTTCTAGAAATCTGTGCCCTAATATTTTTACTATTCAAATATCACCCTCATTCTCCCTCTCCTCACACTCACATAGCAGCCATTTTTGGTAAGTCACTATTTCTCAGTCCATTTCACTGTGTGTCACCATTGATGCTAGAACATCCATTTCTAGCATCAACAGTGAACTCACAAGCTGCAACACAATGCAGCCCATTCACCAACATCACCAAACCGAGACCAACTCACCACCCAAGTCCACTGCCAACGCCACCAAGCTCACCACCAGAACCACCACACTGTTTTCACGAACACACAAGCTACACAGTCACCACACCACCCAATCAACACCGAAACCGCAGCTGCCACTCAACTTCACTGCCCTATTTCACCTCAAAAATTGATTGCAAAAACAACCCAAGCTACAGCCAATCACCCAAACATCATATTTACTGGAAAAACCATTTCCTTTCTGGCTAGACCAAGGAATCGAACATGCTTCCTCTAGGTGTACAAACTATACTCTCGCTCGATGGACATACTACAGAAAAGAGGCAAGCGTTCTAACTGATGTTATTTCCCCGTCAAGGACTTTATGGCGTGCTTCCAACGAATCAATTACTTGAAGACCTTCGAGGCAATGGGAAATACGATCGCTTTCTTTTTGGCCAATTTGATTCGATGGAGAGATAAACCTGTGAATTGGTTCCTGGTCCTGGTCAGAGACCACTGTGTTCGCGCCGGCGGTCCAACAAAGAGGCGAAGTAGTGGTACCGCACCCAAATCTTCGAACCACCGAATGCAATCACGCACAACCCGCAGCTACCATCCTAGTCAACAGCCCTATTCCACCCAAAATCCATCCCAAATAGCTTCAAGAACCAGGAAAAAAAAACCCATAAACTTACCTCATAGCCCGAACCCCTTAACTCTCAGACCTTGCACCAAAACCACCTTAGCATCTCCACCCACCCGCTGGCGCCACCACGTGATGGTGGTGCTGAGCTGTCGCCTCACCGGCGGCGAAATTGGAGGAAGGGGCGAAATCGCCTTCCCATCGTACTCCCCTCCTCTCTGTTGAAATGAGAGAGAGAGAGAGAGAGAGGGGGGGGGGGGTGAGATATCTTTATTTTAATTTTTTTTGTTTATTTAGATTTTTAGAAACTTTAGACATAGCCTCCAGATTTTTAAAAGTGTTTATTTAAGTCCCTAGAATTTCGGTTTTAAAGAAAGCATCCCCTAAGTTTTAAGTGTTTTCATTTCAGTCCCAAGGTTTTAGTTATAGGCTAATCAGCCCCTGGAATTCCTTGGTTTCCCTCGATACCCCCTAATTTTAGAAAAAAGTCTATTTCAGTCCTTAAATTCTTATTTTCAGTTTCACTCTATTCCAATTAGGTCCCTATTTTAGAAAAGTTTAATTTCAATCCTTAAGCTTTTATTTTCAATTTCAGTAATTATTAAATCAGTCCTTAAAATTCTTGAAAATAGTATTTTCAGCCATTAAACTTGTTAAATTCAGTTTTGATAAATATTCAATTAGGTCCCTAAACTTTATTTCATCGTTTTAAAGCTTTAAAATCTCGAAATACTAATTCGATACTTTTCCTATTTTCGCTAGACGAAACGTACGGACGAATAGGAGATTGAGATTACGTCCCGCTCCACTTTTTACGAGACTCGAGATAATTTGAGGTAGACTCGCCTCCATTAATTAGTTTAAATTATAATTGCATGTATTATGTGAATTTACGTGATTTATATGCTTTAATGCATGGGATGAGAATATATCATATGAGATATATGATATTATTATATTTGTCATAATTTATATGCTTTAATGTATGAGAAGAGACGAGTATCTCTTATGAGACGATATGAGAATATTATGCATAACTTATGTGTTTAAATGCACGAGACGAGACTACACACACCCTATGTCTTTAAAGAGTCTATGATTTTCAAGAAAATGAGGCTATGATGATGATGTCACGATATGAATTGTATGATTACGTGTTCAATTATTCTGTAAATTAATTATCGGCGATTAGTCTATTGAGTATTTCATCGAAATACTCATTCCGTTATTTTAACAATATTTGCAGATTTCGGAGACGGTCGAGTGTGATGGGCAGTGGTGGCATAAATTAATAGTCGAAGTTATTTACTTTTGAAATTTACGCATTATGAACTTATTTTGTTGTTCCCGTTATTTCAAATTTGAGTTCTGAGGTTTAAATGATTTTCTTTAAGTAATCAAATTAATTTTGTTGTCGAAGACGTTTTATTGTTATAAATGCGATGTTTTAAAATTTAGTTATTTTTCACAAAACTTTTTGTTAAATCAGTTACAAAAGACGATGACGTGGCAATCCGGGTTCACGAAACTCGGCGCGTTACAGTTGCTCTCCAATAAATTTAGAAGATGATAATGTTGTAGAAGTTGGATCCTCGCATTAAATTGTTTGGAGTTCATTGTGCTTTAGAATCACTTTCTGAAATATTGGCTTTTAACATAAATATTACAAATCGACAATTGGAAATTTTTATTAATGAAATGTATGACAATTATTTTATTAAATTTGGTAACAATGAAAATATGTCTTCTTCTCCAATCTCTAGTACAACTTCTAAAAGAAAATCTTCTTTTTTCTCCATAATAGCTAAGAAACGTAATGTTTTTGATTTTTCATCTACTACTTCAATTTCAACTGCAAATCCACATACCACACTTGTTGTCTGTTGAATTAGAAAGATATTATTAATTTGATCATTATAGTTTAATACCTGAAGATGAAGTGGATTAGTTAGATATTTTACGATTGTGAAAATTAAATGAGCGGTCATACCCTGTATTATCTAAAATGGCATGAGATATACTAACAGTTCCACTCTCAACAGTGGCATCCGAGTCTGCTTTTAGTGCAGGTAACATGGTATTGGACGAACGAAGATCTAGACTTAAAGAAGATATTTTGGAAGCTTTCATATGCGTGAAATATTGGATATTCGCGGATCGAAAGATGCAAGATAAAATTAATGATGATGTTGCTGAAAACTTCAAAAATCTTACAGTTCATGAAGATTGATTGAGAAACAAATTTATAATTTTTCAACAACTAAATTATAGTTAATAGTTAAGACTTAAGTAGGTGACAAGCTGTTGGGATGTACTTCAATTATAAATTATAGTAAAAGTAGGTGTCAACGTAGTTGGGATGTACTTTGCTATAAATATATACCTTCACGTAATGAGAAATGCATTTAGTTGTTAAATTTCAATTATTAAATTTGAATTCTATGTAAACATTTCTTGATATAAATATGAATTTATCATTTTATTCAATTCTTTGTTTACATTTAACAAAAAAAAAAAAATTTTTGCTATCAATATAAAAAATTCTTGGAACAACCCGCGACCCGTATGGGCTGGACCCGAATGGACCAGCGGGCGGGCCTGAGTTGTGGTTCAAAATTTGTGGGCCGACCAGAAACCCGTAACAGACGGGTTTTTTTTTACGCGGGCCGTTACCGGGCTCATATGTTGGTGGCCCTGCCCACCCGAATTGATACCTCTAAACCAACATTGTACAAATAGCTATGGTTGGCTTCTTCACCATATCTGATTGAAAGGATCTGAATAATATGATTATGGTCTGAACAGAAGTGGCGTGCCTCTGGATGAGACTTCAAATTTAGGCTTCTTCAAAATAACCAGAAGTTGGTTTTATAACCCTCGAAAAGTAAAAGTTAGCTTTAAGCTTGGGAGTCGAAAAGACTAGGGGTGAACAAAGAAACGAATAAACCGCAAAATCGAATTGAAATTGTTGGTTTTGGTTCAGTCAACGTTTTAGTATTAAATCAAATTGAATTGTTCAGAATTTTATTTTTATTTTTATTTATGTTTTGATAATTAAAAATTGCATGAAACCAATTCGAACTTTTCACCTAATTTAAAAAATAATTAAAAAAATCCTTGTTACTCCAAGATTTGTGATTTGTTAGCTCAATATTTCAATTATACTTGCTAGTTGACTTTATATATATATATATATATATATTTATTTATTTATTTATTTATTTTTTATGATACCAATATATTGTTATTGTAATATTTATATTAAGGAGGTTACATATTGTGTTGTATTGATATTTTTATATCAATATATTTATGTTTGCTTTCTGTTAAAAGATAAATTATGGAGGTTATATATAGTTAAAATCGTGATTTTAAAGCTTGAAATCAAACTGAACCGTAAAAAGTAGTTTGATTTGATTTGCTTTGAAAAAATAAAATGATTCGCCTCATTTCACCAAAAAAAAAAAAAAAAATTCAGACGGTTTTAATCTGATTTGAAATTATACTAAAACCGTTAAACCAAATCATGTTCATGCCAACAAAAGACCATGCCCTGTATTGATAGAACAATTTGTCGAGGCTAATCCAATGCGTAAAAATTCTGGTTAAGAACAATGTTTTAAAATTCGACCCGGTCATTGACCCGAAAAAGAAAAAGGGTCAAATGTCAAGATATTGAATCGAGATCGAATCGGTGATTTTCTAAAAAATTAAAAATGTACATTTAAAAAAATTAAAAATATATATATTTACATAAGTTGGATAAATTAAATCGGGAACAGATCGCGGGTTTTCCAAAAACAAGCTGGTTTACAAGTTTTTAATTAAATGTTTTATAAGCCTAATTGAATTGATTTTGGTCCCGATTCTTGATTTTTCTGATTGAATCGGCCCGGCCAGTGTAATTTTTAAAACACTGGTTAATAGTGCTGCTTAAAACGAGTGGTGTTGTAAGTTGGTTTGTAAGTACGATCGGGATATGCCAGGCTTGTCCTTGACTCACGAAGGTTGGGTGAGTATTCGAGGCAAGTTTATCAACAAAATGAATTACACGTATTAAAAAACACTCTAGTTAAAATCGATTTGCAATAGAAGTTGAAATATATTCTATATAAACGTCCTTTTCTTTGACAAATAAAATTCTCGTAACAAGAAAATTAGAGAATGATGATGTGCACGAGTTAAAATTTTTTAAAAAATAATGTCGAAATATATGTTATAGAAAATAGAGAATTGATATGTGACGATTGTAGTTTCTACACTTATTTCGGGCATTATTTTTCTACTAATTTGCATGAATTGTCGCTTGTCTATTTATTTTTTGTTAATTTTCTTTTGTTTTTAGTACGGGTTAAGGAGGAAAGTGTTAGAGCAAAACATAACATAATTTTATTTTTTAAAATTTTTTACATAATTTAATTAATATTTTCTCCATAACAGTGTATTATCAACTTTTATAAAAATGTATTAAAATCTTATTTTAATACAAGCCAAAAAGGTGCTAAATAGGGAGGGCCCCATCCTACCGAACCAGTCTCCCATTGCAGTTCCTAATTTTCGTTCGCAGACCCGTGTATAGTATTTGTTCATCTCATGTCCTAGCTTTGCTTCTAAACCATGCAAGTCTATAAGTTGATTATATTTTTTGTAAAAAAAATAGAATAATATGAAATTTTTGCATTAAAAAGTTTCAGTTATTGAGAAGAAATAGCAAAAAAAAAAAAAAAATCCATTAAATATGTCTTATTTGGCTCGTCGTTGGATTGATACAACATTTTAATCATTTATATTCTTTTAAACGAATCTTACGACAAGAAATAAATAGTTATATCGTGCATCAGATTAATTATCTAAGTAATTTTTTTTTTCTTTTTATTGTCTATGGCAAGTTGCCATGATCTACAAGTTAATCACGTTGAGTTTTTACTCTGTGCCAGCAGTGTCAACTTCATGTTACCGTATCTATTGCTCTCGTCGTGTTAAATTATGTGGAGTTTAATTATATTGTACGATTTTCTCTTCAATTGAAGACCGGTAACAATATGAAGTACAGTTAATGTAATTTCGATTTTTCATTATAGTGAAATATTTGCAGCGACGAGTACATTTATGAACATTACTTGATTTGATCATTTCACTCTATTTTGCTTTCAAAATTAAAATTAGGTCTGAACCGGTAACAATATGAAGTACAGTTTTGCTTATTGCATAACGACGAGGAAAACGAGGGCAGACACGAATCGATCTTTTTCGATTTAGAGTACTAATCTATCATATGCAATGTCCTAGAAATAAAGACTCTTGTTTAGGAACTTTCATGGTTGAGATTTCATATGTATTCAACTTTTGCTTACATTTTGTGTACTAAATTAGAACACGAATTTTCCTTTAGTCCATCCAACGTTGTCCCCTTGCCTTAACCATTTCTGGCCCTAGAATACTAAAAAAGGACGC